>OX465291.1:27231487-27831487 GCA_949987695.1 Merzomyia westermanni
CACTCAGCCTTCGTGTTGTCATATAACTTTACATTCGTCAACTAAATGAAAGTAAGTGTTAAGTTTATTTAAACTTCAATATAAAAGGAATGGTGCTATAAAACCTAAAGTACATAAAATATAATTAGCAGGTTTTTTTAATTGGTAATGATTATTTGAATTGTTTTTAAGAAAAGGCAATTACTAATTGATTACGATGAGTAAAAATCAAAAAAAAAATCGAAAAAAAAATTCAAAAATACTCAAAAAAACTGTTTTGATTACTCTTGATTATTTACAATTTTTTTTTTCGTTTATTTTTGATTTTTTTAAGTATTGTTGATGTGTATATTTATGTGCTTCTACAACAATACTGAACAAAAACAAAAATAATCAAAAAGATTCAAAGAAACAAAAAAGAGAATCAAAAATAATCAAACAAATTTTTTTAGTTTTTTTTTTAATGGTCGGAAAAAATCATAATTTTTTTGATTATTTTTTTAATTAATTCGAAAATAGTCATTAAAAATACAAAGTAATGGTAATCAATTACTAAATAGATTCTCAAGAAAATAATTAATCAAACCGGTAATTATTACGATTAGATATCATATATGGGAATCATATTGTATACGTTATTATTAAAAGAAATACAGCGTGTAGCACAGTACAAGTGCTATTTCAGAATCATTTTGGGAAAAAGTCCCAACATGATCCCGAGAAAGGCCCGTAAACAATGAAGAAATTATCCCAAAAGAGTCCCAAAAACTATACCATATGATAATAAACTTATGTCACAGCAATCCCCAAAAAGCCCTGAAAAGACTAAAAATGATCCCGAAATAATATTGGAAAATTCCCGAAAACAATTCCTAAATGGTCCCGAAATGGCCCTGAAAAATTCAAGAAAACAATCTCGAAAGACCTCCAAAATAATCACGAAAAAGTCCCGAACAAAAGCCGAAAACTCTTTCGAAATAATACGAACCTTGCCTTATTCTGCTACAGTTAGCTTCTTTCTAAATTCTATATTATTCCAAATCTACTACAATACTCTGTGACAATTTTTCATTTCCTTTGAATCAATAAAAAGTGTCGATCTTTGAAAATTTGTTTTAATTTTCAATTAATTGAGGTTAATGCTAATATTAGGCGTGTTCCAATCAGGAGTGATCCAGATCCAGATAGAAATTTTGCATGTAAGTGCAACAACTTTGTGATCTTGATATTTATCTGGATCAATTTCGGATCCGTTTAGTTTTTTGTACTAGATTTTTTGACAGCCAACCCTTATTTGCTTGGTAGCACAGACACACATATATAAACACACATATCTACACAAAAAACTCACATGCAACTGATCCGTATCGTTCCCGTGAGATCTTGATCGTAATACTGATCTGGATAGCTGATTGGAACACAACTATTGTGTAATGCGTATGCAGTACAGTACGACCAAACAGCATAGATAAAAGACATGATACATGTGGATGCGAACAAACAGCGAGCTATAAGTATTACTCAGGTGCCTAGAAGTATGCAATGTTCTTATACAACAAAATAATATACATACTCACTAAATTGCACAAACCCTGTAAGAAAAAAACTAACTATTAACATATTTTTTTAAAATACGTTTCGAACCTAAAATTAAATAAATACCGGTTTTTCTTATCTAAAATGATTTTGAAGGTTTTAACAGTCGCATTTCCATAATTCGTTCACTCATATGTGCGCAGTGACACGCCCATTTTTCAAAAAGCATAAAAAGAATGACTAAGTGAATACAGATACAAAATTCTTCTTCCTTTCTTTGGGCTCGGTACGGTTTAAAAAAAAGGCGTGAGTACCAAGTACTCGTGGAGTTTGATGTGTAAACATGTGTGTCTTATAAAAAAATGTATATCTATACTTTCCTTTCCTTTCCTTTAGTTGATTTTTTCCATAAGTATAACCACAAAGATTGCACAAACAAAACCAATTAACTACCGTGTGGAGTATTTTGTGTTTATTCGATACAACTCCTTTAAGCCGCTTCAAACCCTCATTATGTGTAAAATGTTATAATAGCCCGTAAGTATACTAACAAATCACTCATGGCGCCTTTGGTCAATGCTTTTGAAGCGCCGGCATCAATGCAGATTCAAATTTCAAACAGTTTCCATACATAATCTGCTTGACTCACATTTGCATACATGCCCAATCGGTTTAGAGTTTGCCGTTATTACTCTTGCGTATTGTCTCTCAGTCACTCCCACTATAACTGCAGATTTTCATAAGTAATTCATAGCTTTTAACCAGCTTACTACTAAATATTTAGAAACCTCTTACCGATGCTCCTTTGATTACTTAGAGTTCGAAGTGCACCATCGCATCAATACAATCACGGAATTTGATGGAAAGTGTAGCCTGTATTTAAGGCGATTAAAAGAGCATAAATCAGACCAATAAAGGCTTGAACGTAAACCAGTTGCGATGTTGGCTAGACTTACTGTACAGCTACAATTACAAATTGCAGCCACCGACTCAATGTAAGTCGCATGGGGAAAGCAGAATAAGGAGATAGTAATGATATTAAGATTTCGTATTTAAATGTTCATAGAAGATGTATCAAATTTACTTTCAGCTTTCCAAATACAACTATTTTATATTTTTTATAATTTTTAGTCTAATTGTTATTGCAATAATAAATGCAAACACTAAAAGTATTTTCAACAACTCGCGATTAATTCGCTATAAATTGCTATATATCTTTTATTGATTTAGCCTTTTTTAATTTTTTGTTTGGTTTACTTAATCGACAAGTGTTAAAAGTTTTGAGTGTAGGTATTTGTCTAGCTGAAAATCTGATCCATATGAGTTAGTTTTATCTTTTTAAGCGATTTTAATTTTGATTGATGTTGCTTAGTGGGGGCAGCGAAATCGATCGTGACTTAAGCTTATGTATAAGAAATATTGTTAAGTATATGTGGATTAGGGTGGCCTAAAAAAATTTGATTTTTTACATAGTATTTATTTATTTTCAAGTATTCATGCAACGAGCTCAAGGCCAAGAATTTATTTATTTTATATTTATTTATTATTTATATGTAATATTTACTATTTAATTTATATTATTATTCTTTTCAGCAGTGATATATATTCTGTCAGATGGCAGTACTTGCTCATAAATATAGTGAAATTAATAGAAATAGGAGTTTAGCTGACAGAAGAGAAAACCTATGGCGCATGCTTCAAAATTTTTTTGTCTATTCAATTAAAAAACTTTTAATAATAAACGAAATTATTAAAAAATTTCATAAAAATTATTTTTCTCGGCCTTGAGCGAATTTATAGACATGAATCTATATAAAAATAAAATTGAAGAAAAGTCCTGTCTGTACATCGAATATTTCTTAAAACAAAATTACTGAAGGTGACGTAGGTGTTGTAGAGTTCAACTGATGCACTTTTAGCATTTTTGTCTCTCTTTTTATCTATGGGCGGGTATAAAAGCGGAGATGGTGACCGATTTGTAGATTTAGGGGTAGATAAGGAAGTGAGGGTAAGGAGATGGAGAGCAGAAAGTATTTCGAACAACTCTACTGGAAATACCGATGGAGATGGAGACTCCAACTAAATTTATGTGATAGAAAGAGATAGAGCATAGAAGCATAGAAACAGAAGCTGAGTAAAGGATGATCATTATGAGGGTAGGACACGAGAATATAGATTCCGAAGGCGATATAAACGGGTATGATTATGAATGATCAGGCAGTAATAGTCGTTCTAATAAATATAGAAAACCGATATGTTTTGTGGCGATTTTTAATAACATAACTGCTTAATATGTTGGGCAAGCATGTTTTTTCATCAAAAAATTCTACAAGAGCGATGAAAGTCTTACAAAATTATGCGATGCTGCTATGATTTTGGCAATTTTCGTGAGTAGACTTCATCATTTATTATTCATTTCATCAACATTGAAAAATTATTTGTCAAAACTTATCATATCAAAGATAGAGGTGAAGATAAGAATGGAGGCTAAGATAAACTGAAGTTTGAAAGCAGTGCTGCTACTAACATTCCAAGTAGGAATGATTGGAAGATGGACATGATTACAGTTGACGACGGCATTCAAATCTCCACAGACGGATCCAATATGGATTCAGGCATGGAGGCCGGGAAGTTTTCGGAGTCTCTAGACATTTCTGTATCATTCAGACTCCCCTCGCATTGCAGCGTGTTTCAAGCAGAAGCTCTTGCGATCATGCAAGCCTGCAAACCACTCAAGGACGAGAACATAAGTGGTAAGGTAACGATATTTTCTGACAGTCAAACAATAGCAGCGCCACATAAGCATTTCCTGTGCAAATTCCCGGCTCTAGCCAAAATGCGTCTAAAGTTATTTGGAAGCCCCTTTTTCGGAGAACCTTGGGAGAATATCGGATATAGGGATGCCAAACATTCTTGAGTTTATCAACAGCTCTGCTTTTTTCGTAAGTAAGTTCGGCGAGTTTTCATAGCATCAAAACGACTTGTAAAAGCTACTTGGGCGACCTAGTTCGTAGCCATTTTAACTACCTACATAGAGATGAATATGTCTTGAAGAAGGAGCGTAAACGGGACGATTGTGATGATGTCTGAGGCATAGAAAATGGGTGAGCGAGATTAGGAAACAGTAATGAGCCCGAGCGACGCCAGCTACTCTGCTAGTACTATATTTTTAATATTTAAAATTCATTTGATGATATTATTTGATAATATTAAATTAGTTTCAAACGGCCATATAGGTCCTTGGGTAATGCGCAGATCAAAAGAACATAGAACAGACCTTGTATTTTCTAAAGTTTTAAGATTAATGAGCAATAATCGATCAAAATTATAAAAAGGAACTGGATCCGAGAAGCGAAGACAGTGCAAAGCGTTTTTATGAAAAGCTTGTTGACCACGCTCTATCCTTTCAATCCTTAACTGATGGAACGCACGCCAAATAAAGGTTGCATTCTCTAGATGGGTACTAGGGATTATTGAAGCATTATCTACCATTACCACGCACCGCCTATGACATAAATATGTCTCTTAGATGGCTGCTGATCACGCATTGTACGCAGTTGATATGAGATTTGAATTCGTTGCTCTAAGACGGTTAGCTTGTTCGTGCAACTCCCCCCGTTGAAAGCATTATTAACTTAATTTAATATAGTTCCACAACAATTTAAGAAATGGCTTGCACTTGCTCTTTATGGGGGCTTCGAGTACTTGCACATACTTCAATATACACAAGACGATGTATGTACTTCACCAGGTCTATATACATATATATATTAGACTGGACCAAATTTTTTTTTTCTTATTTTCGAAAATTATATCTACATATTGCTTATTATGCTGTAAATGTTTTCGAAATTGCAAAATACTTAAATAAGTAGAATGCACATTAGACTGGACCATTTTGTAGAGATATTATTTTTGAGAATGATGAAACCAAAATACTTAAAAATTTTCTGACCTCAACATGAATTTTTAAAGCTTCGTCATTGCTGGTTTAAATTCAAATAAAAAATGTACCTGCACACAGTTTTGTATAAAATTCATTTTTCCACAAAAACGTTCTTCTTCATCGGTGGAGCTTTTCGCGTTTTTAATTTAGAAATAAGATAATTGCAGAATTGAATGCTGCATCCATACTTCAAGAATCTGCATTTACAATCCTTTTTTTCGTCATTCAGAAAAATAACTTTAAAAAAAAAGTTTTTTTTTTGACCAGCCTAGTGAACATTCTACTTATTTAAGTGTTTTGCAAATTTAACTAAACAACAATTTTGTTAAATTTTTAATTCGCATTACATATTCACATTGGCATTTTGTCTGTTAATTTACAATAAATTATAAATGCACAAAAACAAAAGGAAGTCAATTTTTCCATTGCAGTTAATCCCACATAAGGACAGAAAGGCTTCTCTTGTAGAAGTAGGTAAGTAAGTACAGATGTAGATATATGAGTGTCTAGCGAAATGTATAGACAATAGCAGCAAAATTACTGTTTTAAATTTTCTTAATTCATTCCAGAGTCAAATGGCGTTTAATGAGCTATCCAGTCAATAGACAACAAGCGCGTCGTCGGACTGTATAAACAAAAAACATTTGAAAGTGATTATAAACAATTGAAAAGAGATATATGACCACATTCGGATATACATACATACATTCCTATATATATATATATACTCGTATATATCCACTTGTATTCATGTACAAAGAAAATGGATATGCACCCAGAATAGAAACTTCCAAGTTGAAAAAAACTACTTGGAACAAGATGGGATATATGAAAAGAGTACTGTTTGATAGGGTTAGTTATCTCGAAATTAGATATAGTAGGTCTAGGATTGGCTAGAGCACTTTGTACTGCTTTCGATTTGCTTTCGTCAAGAGCCGGTGCTGCTCACAAGTCTTCTTATTGAGACGATGGTGAGGTCTATACTCTTCAATGGAGTGCTTGTCTGGTAGAGTGCACTGAACATGACTACAGTACAGCGAATTGCTTTGGTCTGTATTAGCCTTACTTATGTACGCCCACCATGTTGTTCTTTCAATAACACTCCAGACTAGTAGAATGAAAATCTAACTGAAGATCCCCAGCTCAGAGCTGAAATGGAAGTACAGTAACGCTGACCAACAGACGTTGAGACTAGTGCTCAAACCACTTCCCGGTGGGCCCGGGGGAATACTCAACGGTAATACGGGGGGAAGGGGTAAATGAATGCCTTAACTTGGTCTCTTGAGCATCCTTGCTTGATTGGATATTTATGATGGGCTGTAGAGAATTTAAAGTAGTCTGTTCCTCAACAGATGGGTCTGAGACTGCTGAGCAGGGTTGCGTGATTTTGATTCGAATGAATCAAGAATCCAAAAAAAAATGTGTTGTTAAGCAATTCGCATAGTAAACAATAAATAAACAATATATCGCACACTTATCGCGAATAATTCCCCTCGAGATCGGCGAAAAAATATTCAGCTATTTCTGGTGCTGTTGCTGCTGGAGGGTGGAGAGTCGACATCACCCCAGACAACGACATAAGCACTCATAATTGCCTTTCAAACATTGTTACATAGCTAAATTCGAGCGCGAGGTGGTCAGCGCGGATCAACGAATCAGTCAACGGCAGCGTCAAATTTTGCACAAATACGCCATTTGAATATCACGAACAATTCTAAACTACTCAAATGTACCCCAACAGTTGGGCGTTGCGGACGTAACAGTTAGCTTATCAAATTGTTAGAGCGCAAAAAGTTTTGAAGAAGCAAAAAGAAACACATTTTTTGCACACAAAGCTTAGCGTGCATTTCAAGCTTGCTTAGTGCAGATTTGTAGTGAAACAAAAAAAAAAAAAAAAAAAATTTTTAAAAAAAGTTTTCGAGGAAAATGTGATGCATTGAAGTGTGCGCGAAACGTGTTGGAAAGTTTTCGATTTTTGGCATTTCCTACCACTTTCTTCATCAATACGTTAACGGTTTATGTGATTTTCTTGAAAAGCACGCCCGCGCGTTACAAAAAAAGGCTTTTAACTTTTCAGCAAACGCATTGAACTGACAAAACACCAAATTTCGTTGTCGCATCCATATGTCCTAGTCGGTCGCGTGAGCGTTTGTGTGTGTGTGTTTTTATGTGTAAATGTGTGCTAAAGCTGCTACTCAAGAAAACCATCTCATATTGAGCTCTGACAATTTCGTGGTTAAGCCATTCGCAAAGAAGTTTCTTCACGTACGCTAACCCACGAGCTGCACAACCAGTTTCCTCGTTTCATCAATCCAAATAACTAAACGAAAGTTCAGCATCACTTGACTGTGTGGCATAAGATTGTCTTCCAGTTCAATTGCTACTTGGATTCAAATTCTTTTACTTTTCCTACTTTTGGTTTACACCCGTTGTGACAAGATGCATTCGCCTGTTGCCAAAGTGACTGGATTCGTGGTCCTAATGATTGTGCAAATAATTTTACTTGTACTCTTTTGGTTATTCGTGCGTTACAGTGATGAAGCTTTGCCACGCGTTGAAGGCGAAGAATTAGGCGAACAACACGTTTCCAAATATCCGCGTAAGTATCCAAACTAGACAAAGTACATGCGTTCATATGCGCATATAAGTAGTGGATCTTAGCTTGCTTTTAACCGTTAGTGTACTATATAAGTGTTCAAGAAGAGTTGAGCCGCCAATAAGAATCTAGAATCAAATCAGTTTTTTACTCCAAACATCCTCAAGTAAAACGGTAATGAAAACTAGTCTCCCAAGATCTGATTTAATATCGAAGTTGAAAGGTAGCAAATTACCTTTTTCGTAAATTCCCTGCAGTCAAATCTACTAGCTATACACTAGTCAAACACTAGTTTGGCAAACGCCTCAACTCTCTCGAGTTCTGCAATATTTCCATATAGTAGGCTACATCCCAAGAGTTGGTAATTATCAGCTTCTGCATCAGAATCTTACCAATTGACACACAAATCATTATACAAATCAGGATCATACCGTCAAGGTTTCGATAATGGTTTTAAGGAGTGTTTCCGAGCTATCCACCAAATAATGGAGAGGAAGTGAAACACAAAGAGGAAGATAGATTGCTAACGAGCTTGAGAGTGAGTTAGGTGAAAGAGAGTAAGTGGGAATGAGAGAAGTAGAAGGGGGAGTGCGTGGGAGGGGGAATGGGAGTGAGAAGAATTCGGAGTCAGAGGGAGGGCTAGAAATAGATAAATATAGTGAGATGGTGAGACGGAGAGTGGAAAGAAGAGGGAGAATGAAAGGGTGGAGGGCTGAGAGGGAGTGAGATATGGAGAGCGAGAGAGATACGAAATTTTTGACAGAAGCTATATTGTAAACATCTCTTTAGTTTCTTAAGAAAGTTGATAAATTCCAGGGAGAATTATTATCGGCCAGGACAACGTCGAATGGAAAGCTTGAGCCCGATGATAGATCCCGATGTCTGAATTCAATAAGTAAAATACTTGGATTTAAGTAAAATCTAAAACTAAACTAAGAGTAAAAGCTGTTCTGTACTGGTTAGATTAAGGGATTGGAAGTACCACTAGCAAAGACTGCTCCCTGTCTACATTTGGTACTTAAGAATTTCCGCTATTCTACCACGCGATATAATGCTGGTCGAAGCTGAATCAATAATCTTACGGAATTCTCTTTCCCCTTGGAGCCTATCCAACGAAGTGTGGAGGTCATCAAAGGCGTTATCGTGAAAGACAATTGTGTTTGTGTTATTTTTTCTCAGAGGTTCTATTCCCATTTGGTCCGTTTCTGTTGGTCGATCAAACGTCTGATTTTTCTGCGAAGGTCCATATTTGGGGCTCGTTCTCAAAGCTGATGTCTCAGTTGGCTAAGTTGCGGCATAAAACCAGTCGGTGCACCTACGACACTGACCACAAAAGCTCTAAAAATAGCTACACTTGTTGCCGCGTTAATTCTAAATTGTTGAGTAGTTTTTACTGCAGGGCTGTGTCACCCATGAATATGACATCAAGTTCTCTCAAATCTGTAATAGAAAGTGCCGCACCACAGGAAATGATATCCCACCATAGTATTTTGATATATCTGTTAGGTGATTCGAAAACGCATGTCCGGTGTGTATTCAATGGCTTCGCTATAGTTACCCAACCTCGTACACTAGTTTAGCAGATTTCGACTTGGATTTATAAGAAAAACTATGGCGGTTGGCAATTCAATTGAATTGAATTTACAAGTTTCAATCATTTGAATTTCAATATTTGTCTCATTTAAGAGTCATTAAAATCTGCTGAGATTGCTATAGTTATGAAATTGGATGAAAATCGTGAAAATTGATTCATGGCCATACCCCATTCTTTTAAAAATATATTGCTAAAATAGTGCTAATATAAAAAAAATTGCAATATTATTGTGATATGGAAAAATGTTTGACAGATATTTTACCACGGCTGTAATGAAGTAGAGCTCTGTGCGATTTGGTTTTTTCTTGTGTTTTGAACAGACCTCTTAAATAATGATTACTAATCGCAATGATTACCGTTTTGATTAATTATTTTCTTGAGAATCCATTTACTGATTCTTTACCATTACAATAAATTTCTAATGATTATTTTGCAATTAATTAAAAAAATTATCAAAAAAAATTATGATTTTTTACGATCACTAACCAAAATCAAAAATAATCAAAAAAAGTTGTTTTGATTACTTTTGATTACTTTTTTTTTATTTTTAATGATCAATTTTGTTGTAGAAGCACATAAATATATACATCAACAATACTGACATAATCAAAAAAAAAAAAAAAAATCAAAAAAAAGTCCAAAATAATCAAAAGGAGTCAAAACAACTTTTTTTTTACTTTTGATTTTAGATTTTTTTAATTTTTTTTTTATTATTGTTTTATTTTTTCTAATCGTAATCAATTAATAATTGCCTTTTCTTAAAAACCATAAAAATTATCATTACTAACTATAAAAACCGTCTAATTAATTAATTACTAATCCAATTCAACAGGTCTGGTTTTGAACTTCTCATTTAAGTTTCCTCTACGAACTGCAACATAAAAATCCATATCGGGTACATAGGAAAAGTGTCCATAATGCAATAGTCAAAATTTGTTTGGCCCTAAATTCTTTAAGTTTTGAGAAATTACTTCCCAAGTGGTCTCATGATAAATTTCTAATGCATAAAAGCTGTAAACTTTGGCACGACTGACAACTTTGAACACGAGCTAACAATCAACTAAACATTTGCGCATAAAAGATAAAAAAAAATCAACGCAAAAAGTAGAGGAATTGTGTGAACTAAAAATATTCAAATGAGATGCTGATAAGTACAAGTATCTACTTACATATTCATAACTTTACAAAAACGTTATTATATTGCTTTTCACTAAAAGCTATAATTGCTGATTTTATCACTGCAAACTGTCTTTGAAATTAAAAATGGTTCCGGCCATAGTTACAGAAATGCCGTTAATTGCTTCTCAGTGCAATTCAAAACGAAGCATGCACTGAAGTATTGTTTTCCATTCCTTTTTTTTTTTTTAAGTTTGTTTGGGTAACGTATACATACCAACAGACATACAGCTGTGTTTAATATAACAGTAGCTAAATTAGAATAAGCTGCAATTTTAATAATTTTCATTAAAAAACAAATAAAAAAGTTTATATCAAGTTCAAAAAAGTTAAATAAACTTTAAAAAATGGGCATCAAAATCTTAAAATTCAAGGACATGAAAAAAAACTAATTTTGTATGGAAAAAAATAACCAACATTATTGACAAAAAAAAGTTCTCAAAATTCAGGGTAAATTTTTTGGTATTTCTAACTTGCACATTATTGTGCTAAAGTTTAATGAGCTATAAAACTGCGTACTCAAACGTTTTCTAGAAATTCTGCTCAAAAATATTGAATTTTTTATGTAAATTTTTAAAAGTTTAATTAACTTTCCTGAACTTGTGTAAACTTTGAAACTTCTTTCTATGTGTTTTCTGTTATGGAATTTGCTATATTCTAAATGAAAATTATTAATATCACAGCTTGTTTTTATTTCGTCGAACGTTATCCACCTTAATTTCACTACTATTATATTGCACACAACTGTATGTACATTTTTAAACTTAATTTATTGTTCCTTCATGTGTTTATTTATTGTCAAATTGTGATATTAATTTATTGTTTTCTCACAATTAAATAGCATTTTGCGTTATGAAATTCTCATATTAGGCAGATATGAAATTTTGCATTTACACAGCGTTGCTCATACGACACGTGGCACCCATTTACACCAAAGCCTACAAATTCAAAATATTTAACATATGCTCGTAAATTATTTGTTTTCGCTTGCTAAGCGGCTACATGAATTTTTAAGTACACACAACTAACAAAATTTGTTTCCATCAGCACTGATATGGGTTGACGTGTGTATCAAAGGGGTCCATAAATTTTAAAAGGCTTACTGATTCAATCTGAGCAAACAGGCATAATTCTGTGTTTTTTTTTTTATGTTACAAATAACACTGGTTTACAGCCAAAATGCACCAGAGACGCCATAGTGAAATTCCTATGTAAAATCACCTCCTAATTCCGAAAACCAAGGTTATTTTTACTTGAATGGTACCGTTTTTGAGATATTTACGATTTACCGTTATTTCAAAAAACAAAAAAGATGGCTCCACTTAATCGTGTATATCTCAAGAACAAACTGAGCTCTTCCAAAACGGTTTGAAAAATTTGAAAGCTTATAAAATTTACTATAATCAGTACATACAACACTTTTTGCTGGGTCCTGCAGATTCAAACATATTGAACAATCATTACGGATTTTTTAAATTTTTTTTGTAAAAATATAAAAAAATTTGTACTTTGCGAGGAAGCATCTCGAAAACTTTTTGTTTTTTTGCAGATATTTTTTCCCCCTCTAAGCTCTGTTTTATTACAAAAAAAATAAGCTATCAGTGAACAAAATCGATGAACTAATACAAAAGTTATAAGCATTCAAGTAAATATATCCATTTAATGCTTAAGTACCCTACTGGTACATATGTGTTAGTATTCGTATATCAGTTAGTTAGCAGGTAGATTTTCGAAAAGTTATTATATACAAAAAGCTGTTAGTGTCGTTTTCTCAAACCTAGGTACATTTTAAACAAGAGCATATTTTTGAAGCAGGTAGTGTTTTCTTTGTAGAACTAGGGAACCTTTTTGTTTAGGTAGGCTTAGATTTTTACTGGATCTAAGTATAAATAAGAGTACATGCGCCTTGTTCCTTCATAATATCTGCAAGGCTCGCCGGATACTGTTCAGTTTGTAATTGCAGTTTATAACCCGTCATTTACTTAAAATAAAAAATGAATAAAAGAGCGCGAGAGTTTGAGTGTACAAATGATCCAGATATGTTCTGTTTCATCTGCGGTCAATTTATTGTTAAAAGTATGAGACGTGTGTTTTCAAATCCTTTGAAAGTTACATACTATAAGTGTTTTGGAATTGAGCCTAAAAACCATGGACACCGAACACTGTGTGCACCACATGCCGAGTCGAATTGATTTCTTCGGAAACCGGAACAAAAAGGTACGTTGTAAAAATTAGGAATTTGTTCCCTTTTAATGCATAGCTGACTAATTCCTGAAACTATCTATTTAGGCGACGTGTGAAATTTATTACACCAATGAAGTGGAGGGAACCAACTTGCCATTCAACGGACTGCTATATTTGTACTACAAAAGTACTTGGGGTTGGAAAGTCCAGAAAAGTAACCTATGCGAGCGTATCTACAGTGTCATTACCAGAACTAATTTCAACAGAAGTGACATCGCCAGAATCAAATTTAACTTTAGTTCCGGCTCCAGTTTCATTGTCAACAGTAGTATCTGATTACGCGGCATCATGTTGTACTGAATTTCAAACGGAAAACGAAAGAAATTCTTTGTCACAAGCACAACTCAATGATTGGATAAGGGATTTGGAATTGTCAAAGGAAAAGGCCGAACTACACGCCTCCCGAATGCAACAATTTAAATTTGTTTCATCCGATGTTAAGGTAACATATTATAGAACTCGTCACGAAGAATTTTCCAAGCACTATACGAAGGAGGACAGTGTTTGTTACTGCAAAGACATTGCTGGTCTATTCAAACAATTTGGTGAACCATATGATTCAAAAGAGTGGCGATTGTTCATAGACGGCAATAAATTAAGTTTAAAGGCCGTATTATTGCATATTGGCAACCAAAAGCCATCTATCCCGATCGCGCATGCAGTAAATACGAAGGAAACATATGAGATAATGCAAAAATTGCTCAAGTTAATCAAATACGAAGAACATGATTGGAAAATATGTGCCGATCTTAAAGTCGTTGGAATGCTATGTGGTCTACAAAGTGGATACACAAAATACTGTTGCTTTCTATGCAAATGGGATAGCCGAGCTCGTCAAGACCACTACATCATAAAGGATTGGCCAGAACGAATCGAGTTTCAAGTTGGGGTAGATAACATAAAATACTCTCCACTTATAAAGAAGGAAAAAATAATTCTACCTCCGCTCCACATCAAGCTCGGCCTTATCAAAAACTTTGTGAAGGCTTTGGACAAAGAAGGCGAAGCTTTTCATCATTTGAAGACAATCTTCCCAAAGATTTCAGAAGCAAAAATAAAGGAAGGGATTTTTGTGGGACCGGAAATAAGGAAAATGATGACCAATAACCATTTCAAAGAACTATTGTCACCAGTGGAGGCAGCAGCGTGGGATTCTTTTGAAAAGGTCGTTACTTCTTTTTTAGGCAAACACAAAAGTCCTAACTACGAGATGATAGTGAACGACTTAATCAAAAACTATGCGGAAATGGGTAAATAAAAAAACATATTATAATAAATTATATATTACATAAATTTACATGAGAATATATAGCCATAAATCTGAATTCATCGTCCAGTTCCGAACAAACAAGAACGGGAAAAATATAAACAAAAAATTTGTTCTGAATTGAAAGATAAATCCAGCCTAAGAAAATTATATACTAATGTGTCACTTATGTATTTATCTAATTTACTTTTTTATTTTCTTTCAGGAGTAAATATGTCTTTAAAAATTCATTTCTTACACTCCCACTTAAATTTTTTCCCGCAAAATCTTGGCGACGAAAGTGACGAGCATGGCGAAAGGTTTCACCAGCAAATGAAAGTGATTGAAAGTCGGTATCAAGGATTCTGGGATGTCGCTATGATGGGCGACTACTGTTGGTTTATCATAAGAGAAACCGATCCTAATCTAAATAAGCGTCAAAACAAGACACATAACTTTTTCAATTATAAAATAAGATCATAGAGTTAAGAAAGAACCATATGTACATATGCTATTATTTGTAGGGTACTTAAGTATTAAATGGATATATTTACTTGAATGCTTATAACTTTTGTATTAGTTCATCGATTTTGTTCACTGATAGCTTATGTTTTTTGTAATAAAACAGAGCTTAGAGGGGGGAAAAATATCTGCAAAAAAACAAAAAGTTTTCGAGATGCTTCCTCGCAAAGTACAAATTTTTTTATATTTTTACAAAAAAAATTTAAAAAATCCGTAATGATTGTTCAATATGTTTGAATCTGCAGGACCTAGCAAAAAGTGTTGTATGCACTGATTATAGTAAATTTTATAAGCTTTCAAATTTTTCAAACCGTCTTGGAAAAGCTCAGTTTGTTCTTGAGATATACACGATTAAGTGGAGCCATCTTTTTTGTTTTTTGAAATAACGGTAAATCGTAAATATCTCAAAAACGGTACCATTCAAGTAAAAATAACCTTGATTTTCGGAATTAGGAGGTGATTTTACATAGGAATTTCATTATGGCGTTTCTGGTGCAGAAAAAAAGTTGGAATTTGTGATCCAGTGTAATATGTGAATGCGTATGCTAAAACCATTATGACACTTTTGCGCTAATACATCGCAAGCGCAAAGAAACCAATATAATTAAGGAAGAGAATTTCTTTTATTTGTTCTGTAACTCTTGTGAGGCGTTAAGGTATAATAGTCAATAGAAATAATGAAGGGAAAACTCCAAGCACATCAGTGGTAAGCTTGCCTTTAGGAGGACTATCCTTGTATTGGAAATATTATAACAAGTGATATAGTCAAATTTCCTTAATTCCGCACATTATACACGATTTCTTAACCGACTTGTAGAGCATAACTTTTGAACGTGCAAAGGGGATTTTACTTCTCAATATCCGTCTAGGTGCAGAGTAAATTTTATAGCTAGAGCGATTGCTTGTTACGTTTTGGGCTCCCATAGAGACAAATGTTTCTGAGTTTTTATCTCCTAGGCAGTTTACTAAACTGTAACCCGTGACCACTTTAACCAAAATAATTAATATATGAGTCGAAACAAAAATATATATGAGGAGAAAGCATAATATGTTGCGATAGATCTAGGGATGAGACCTCGAACTGAACAACTCGATGACATGTTTATCGACTTTCTTCGTTTAGAGATAAATTTTTTTCGATTTATTGCTAAAACTTAATAGGAATGAATTATGAATAATTAAATCAAGTGAAAATACTTGGAGATAATAAAAGATTTTATTAATTGAAATTCGAATTATTCGTATACAAATGTTCAATACTCATAAACATTTTATTACCGTAAAAATAAAACAGGTCGATTAAAGTAAAAAGACAGGAAATTTTTTTATTATTTTTCACAAATCACGGTTTTTATTGTCCGATTCTTATTTACAATAAGTACAAACTGTGCAAAATTTGTCGGTCTTAACTTGTTAATATAAAGATAACGAACCCAATTAATAATTCAAAATAATCAATTACACTTCAGAAGCCATACAATTATTTTCAGAATAACTAATTGTACTTCAAAACCTGTAAAATATACTTCAGAAAGCGTAAATTGTACTTCAGAAACTGTAAAATGTACTTCAGAATAATCAGTTTTGCTTCAAAATCATAAATTCTGGACTACAATTGATTGTTCAAAAGTTTAATTTATCGTTTCTGAAGAACAATTGACTATTCTGAAATTAATTTTACGCTTTCTGAAGTACACATGGAAAAGGTGTAGTTTGCGTTCAAACAGACAGACGGGCATGGTTAAATCGACTCAACTCATCACCCTGATCATTTCGGCATACTTATTTTTCGGTCTATCTCTTCTTGTGCTCATACTTACAAACATAGGACTATTGTTATTATACCACACTTCATGTCCATGAAAGGTATAAATCAAGGTGTGACACGCATAGAAATAACGCTTCTTTTTCATTTCCGGCTTTGTAACATTATTCGGCTTCGGTTTCGGTTCCAAATTTATAAAGCTAACACAAGTTTGCTTTTCTCTTTCAGTTCATTGAAATTGAGGCGTCTTTTGCAACCTTGCGCTACATTCTTCGATGAAAATTAGCCAGGGGGTACAATATTGTAAAAGAAAATATATGCCCACAGAATGAAGTAAAAAATTTTAAAAGAAAGTCAAACCCGTTTAGAACTGGTTCCGCTTTTTGGCTCGATTTGGGTTTTCGTTCTTTTTATTTCGGTTTCGAAAAATGAATCGGTTTTAAGCGGTCACGGTTTTCGGTTTCAGTCCTTGGTACAAACGCATCACTCGCTATAATTTAAATTTAGACAAAGATTGTGAATTCTTGGTAACAGAAATAATCAGTGTACTGTTTAAACATAGATTTATTTTGCTTTATTGATTTTCCAACAGGGTGAAAAGTTGATGTACGAGTATATTGGAAAGATTTTCCGACATCCTTTGTCAAATTTGGTTTAGTATCAAAACGGTTTCAGTGTTCTGCCATTTTCAGTGTTTAGTTTCGAGGACAAAAATAGTTTCAATATATGTATGTTTAACATTGGCTGAATTCAAAACGAAATTGACTGATGAATATTGAAATAAATAAAACTTAAATCGTTTGCTCCTAACACTAAATAAATAGAATAACATATTCCTTAAACCTTTAGTTGATATAATAAACTTAAAATAAACAATTGCCACAAAATTCAGTGTTGCAAAACATTTATACAAAATTATGTGCATTTTTAATTGGTAATGATTATTTGAATTGTTTTTCAAAAAAAAAGGCAATTATTAATTGATTACGATTAGAAAAAATCAAAAATAATCAAAAAAGGTTGTTTTTGTTACTTCTGATTATTTTTGACTTTTTTCAGTATTGTTGATGTGTACATATTTATCTGATTCTACAACAATACTGAAAAAAATCAAAAATTATTAAAAAAAAAAAAACAAAGCTATCAAACAACTTTTTTCATGTTTTGATTATTTTTTTAAATTAATTGGAAAATAATCATTGAAATTTTAAAGTAACGGTAATAAATCATTAAATGGATTCTCGAGAAAATAATTAATCAACCCTATAATCATTACAATTCGTAATCACTATTTAACAGGTCTAATTTTCTGAAATAAATACAAGAATTTCTAAACGATGGTGATGGTAACTATCTCGGGACTGAAACTTAGACCTTCGTTAAGGCAGGTAAGTTTACCAACGCCATACCATTACAATTCTAATGCACTGCAAAGAGTTCTGAAATATTTAGCGTTAAAAGAATAATTAATTATTAGAAATCTACATGCTAGATCTGTCCACCTTTAGGTGCAACTGTAGGTGTGAGTGCGTTATTGTTTATACGCACTTATGTATTTTATTTGTGTCCACACATACCGTTATACACATCAAGAATTTAATATCAACATTATCCAACTCAATTAAACCCACCATAATTTTGCATTAACATGAAAACAATGTCTAAGCCAATTTAATGCCAAACTGGATAAAGCAATTATGTATATAACACGACCGTGCAGTGCAAGCCAGTCTCCGAATAATACTTTAGGATGTGTGCAGCGGGCTTTCGAACTTTGTTAGATTCAGTTAAACTTTCTTCAAGATACATAAGTATGTTTGTGTGCAAACGGAGCCTATTATAATCTCTAGAGGTCTCTTTTATATCGCGAATACATAGACTTTAACTAATTATCTATTATATAAATGCGCAAGTTGAGGGAAATTGTGCCACTTTATGGCCAAACTATACATTTAAGGTATTAACAATTGTATATCTATGGATAGGTATTGCCAAACTGCAGTGCCATCAATCAAAAAAACTTTAAAAAAAATTATTATAATATTGAAAAATTAGTTTTAAAATACACTAACACAAATTCCAAACATTCACACTATACAGCCGTAGTTATGTGAGTAGACATGTCAGCCATGTTTTTGTATTACCCGTGTGATCGGCTCTCTCTATGAGTGCGAAGAGTTGGTAGTGGACCAATGAAAAACAAGTATTCGCACTATAGAGTCTCTGTCGTGTTATGTATTTTTGCTTTAGTTGTTGTTATTGTACTGATTGAAATTTACTTTAATTAGTTGTTTAATACGATCGGTTCGAAATTACTAATAAATTAAAATAAAATAAATTAAAATAAAACAAAATTTATCAAGCGAAAGTGAAGGACAGGAAAGGAAAGGAAAGTAAAGGAAGGGAATGGAAAGGAAAGGAAAGATAACAAACAGAAAGGAAAATAAAGGAAAGGAAACGAATTGAAAGGAAGGGAAATGGAAGAAAAGGAAAGGAAAGGAAGGGAATGGAAAAGAAATAAAAGGAAAAGAAAGAAAAAAGTAAGGGGAAGAAAAGGACAGGAAGGCAATGGAAAGAAAATGAAAGTAAAAGAAGGGAAAGGAAAAAAGGAAAAGAAGAAAATGGAAAGGAAAGAAAATAAAAAGAAAAGGTCAGGAAAGCAAAGGAAAGGAAAAGGGCAGGAAAGCAAAGGAAAGGCAACCAAAGTAGAGGAAAGGAAAGGAAATGGAAGGAAATTAAAGGAAAGGAAAGAAAAGGAAAGGAAAGGAAAGAGAATTAAACTAAAGGTATGGAAAGGAAGGGGAAAGGAAGGAAAGGAAATGAAAGGAAGGAGAAGGAGATCAAATGTAATGACTGGAAAGGAAAGGAAAGAATAAAATAAATTAGAAATAGAGACTGCAGAGAGTAAAAGAAGAAATCAAAGAAAACGAAAATATGTTAGAAGAAATTAACGGCAGAGAAAGGATGGGAAAAAAGGCAAAGGAAAGGTATAGCAAATAATTAAAATAAAATAAGGTTTTGTGGTTGAATTTCAATGACTGGGCAATCTCTAGTTATAATAAATAAGCAAAGAAATATTTAGTTAGCATATCTTAACTTAAAAATATTTTCATGGCAGTATGAGTAAATAATTGCATAAAGATAATATACTAAGAGACTAAAAAAGATAAAGAAAAAAAAGTTGCGTACAGACAGGTTAAGCCATCTAAACTAGAGATAAAGAGAATAACAACATTTTATAAGTAAAATAATAGTTGAATCTTTTAATTTTAAAAAGATTAAAAGCATTATACATTTATTATCCAATTTTGTTAATAGCGCCATCTGTGCGTGGGAAAATAGCTAAAACTGTGTGAACACTTAACTAGAAAACACATAGTTTTGTATAAATCACTTCTAGTTAATCTTAATAGTAGTCAAATGCTTGGTAAGAATTTTATTCAAATCTTAATATATAAAAATCTTCTGTGCGTCCGTCCGCTGCCACTAAACTCCTTCTAAACGTCTGGACCGATATCGATGACATGTTTTTTGTATACTCAAGTGGTCTCAACGATGGTTTAGATTCACAATCCGGACCATTGGATGACGTGGGCGTGGCACCTTCCATACAAACCAGATTTTCCGTACTTCAAATCTCTGGAAGTATTTATGGTACGATGTTTAAACTTGGTAAGGAGCTAAATGAGATGAGTCTATAACACATACAAGCGAGATTTTTATTACTGCATACTTTTACAAATATTCATGCTAGAATGTTGAAAGTTGGCTAAGAGTAATATGAGGTCAATCTCTCCCAACTTAAGAAGAAAGGTCGGTAACGGTCCTATACCGTCGACGCCATTTGATATAATCAAAATTAATATTAGTCCGCAACTATTTCTACGAGCTACGTAGGGTCCATGAAGAGATCTTTTATATGTATTAGAAAGGCGGGATACGAATAGGGTAGCAAAAGGGAAAAGGATAGTAGTAGTGATAGGGATAGGCATAGGCAATATTTTTAAATCTAAACAGGTAAATAGCTGGACATAACAAAGTCTGTGGTTTTTTATAAATTTAAAAAACCCCAATTTTATTTATTTTTTTATTTGAGTGTCCAAGAGTAAGTTTAATTTTTAACTCAATCAAAAAAAGTATTATGTTTAACATACTGATCTTTTTATTGCCTACACAGTTGTTGTGGTTTTATTTCATTATTATTTATTCTTGCTGTGTATTATTTTTCCTTTAATAGAATATTGAAGAATATTGAAAATTTATGTGTGAATAATTCGAATATGACTTAGTAAAATTTTAAAATGATTAATTTTGTTATTTTTTATACTTATTATCCTGAATTATTTTTACTTGATTTAATAATTCATAATATTTTTATTTTATTTCATAAAAGCTTACATAATAATTTTCATAAATAAAAATATATTTCTTGGCCTTGAGCTCATTTATAATCATTATATTAACCCAGGCTTAGCTAGCAGTGAAATCATCTTTATTAGACGACATACGTATATCGGATGGATGTGCGAACTTCGATCTGGATACTGAATTACGTTAAACCTTCAGGGTTGGTACAGAAAACCTTTGATTTCACCTCAATATAAATTACACTACGCCATTGGCTTTCCAGTAGGTAGCATAGTACCCTGGGGTCGTAAAAGTTTTCTTCTCAAAGAAGGGCATTAGCATTCTGCGTGGCTAAGCGATATCCTGCCTCAAATTGACACTGAAGCTACTACAATACAAAAGCAAAAAATCTTCACATTATTTCTTCTATTCCTAGCTTTTGGATATTTTTTAAATATTTTCAGCATATTAAAAAAAACATAAAATTCAATAAACACAGGATGGGAGTCATAATGAGCTGATTTTACCGTGGCATTTGAATCATAAATCAGCTTGAGTTTAAGTTTTATCTTACAAATGGACGAGAAAAGTTTTAGAAAAATTTTAGAATAAATCACCACAATAGGTTAAAAAAAAAGCCAAGGAACGACACGACCAACTTAACCTTCCATGCCAAAAAAAATGAAAACTAAAGATTAATTTCAATTTGAAATTTACGCAATTGTGAATACGTGCTAATGACGCCAAAGCTAATCGGGTTTTTATATTAATTAGTATTTATTATCGCATTTTTGTAGGGGTCAACACATATACAAACACGCATAAGAACCCTGCGACTAGTTGCAAAAGATCTGGTATGAGGCCCAACTAGTCAACTACCATTTTTTTATTATACCTAATACTGCTACGCAAACAAGGTATATTACCTTTAGTCGCGTAACGGTGGTATGTAACGGCATAAACGGATCGAGATAGACATTGACTTATGCATATCAAAATGTTCTGGAGGAAAAGAGAAATTGATTAAGCCATGTCCGTCCGTCCGTCTGTTAACACGATAACTTGAGTAAATTTAGAGATCTTAATGAAATTCGGTATGCAGGTTCCTTGGCACTCATCTCCGAGTGCTATTTAAAATGGGCGAAATCGGATGATAGCCACGTCCACTTTTTGTATATAGAATATTTTCGAAAATACCAAAAAAGTGATTATTCAGTACATAATACCTTTATAAGGATTAAATTTGGTGCGTACATTAACGTTAAGGTAGAAAATAAATATTTCTAGAAATTTTTGAAAATGGGCATGGTACCACCCACTTTTGATAAAGTCAAATTTAGAAATAATATTAATCATAAATTAAAAACCGTTCAAGATATCGAAACGAAGTTCAGCACACATATTTATATTAATACAGAGAATGTTCCGCAAAAAAATTGGTGACATGGGTTGAGGTCCACTCCCACTTTTATACGAAAGATTTTAAAAGGGATAATATATGCGTATTTAATAGGCAACACCTTTGCCTACAATAGCCTTATATCATTTCTTCTTCACTTTCAAAGTTTTCGTGAACGAAGAAAGTCGGAAAATATAAATTTTTGAAAATGGGTATGGCCCAAAGCGGGGCGTTATAGTGGATTATTCCACAATACCTTTTATGACATAACTCCGGAAAAAATTTATTTATCGAAACTTTATTAGGCGAAAATGTTGGACATATAGAGGTTAATGGTTTTTGTAAAAATGGGCGAAATCGGTCAACGGCCACGCCCAGTTTTGTAACATAGTTCTGAAAAATTAGTTTGTAAAATGTAAAATTGCGATATTTTTATAACCATACAAGCTATATCAATAAGATCTTGCACACATAATAAGCCTTTTAAACAAAACTCGACCGAAAAAAAATTTTGGGGATTTTGGGGAAGTCCGTCTGTCAAATTTTCAAACATGCAATGTGCATGTTTTGGTATTTTGAAAAAATGTGGTTGGCAGTGTTTGGTAGGAAAGCTATTTATATACAAATAAATTAATTTAACCCTCAAAACTTATAACAGAAGTGTTTTTATTTAAAACAATTACCTGGCTTTATAATACGAACTGAAAAGTATTAAAATAGACCTGCGTAAATTGGTATGCCATAATAGATCACTACTAGGTATATAAAGTTCGGTTCCCCGCGAACTTACACTTCCTTACTTGTTATGTATATTGGCGGTTACCAACATATCTCACACACATACCTACACATATTAAATGTGCTTTTGTATAATTTCGTATGGAGCTTAGTTTATTTACGATGAATTTATGAAAAGCTCTGTGAGCGCATATTGCACATTTGTGTAAATCCGCCAACGCAAATACCTGGAATCCCCCACCAGCTTACCACTAACCATCTGTGTAGATAAACTTTGTCATTAATCTTAATACAATTGGCTTTTGACAATGCAATTGCAACAGCTTAATTGAAGCAATTAGACGAAATTAATACGCATGGCCCACAAACCATAGCAAAAGCTCCAGCTCATGTTTTTAGACAACTCAATGGGCTGCTGGTGTAGAAATTAATTCTATGTAATAGATGTGTAGTTGTGTGTGTGGATTTGTTTTAATAAATGAATTTCTGTTGGCGATTATGTTTCATTAATTTTTTTTTATAAATTTATACAACTTCAAAGTTATCAATTAATTATGAAGCGATAAATTTTGCTTAATCGACTAATGACAGAACGAGTGCCTTTGTAATTTTCATAGATTCTGTAGTGAAGTTGTTAATTGAATTTCATACATGCAAAGTTATAAATTATTATGTGACCTTTTTTGAATATTTTATGTTTCTCAATTTGGAGCTTTGATAAATGTGATGTGGTCTTATACTCACCTTGTCAGTTTATTCTAACGCAGAAATTATAAATAAGATAAAAACTTTCTACGAAGATGTTTTCGGAACGCATAATATTCGGGTCCAGTATACAAAACAACTTCGAGAGCGGCCTACCTATCTTGCCTGCTTTCGACCCCTTATCCAATGAGGAACTGATAAATCAATTTACTATGGTTTGTTCAGATGCCTTCGGCAGGGTGGGTCCGAGGCCGGATATTCGTGGCAAAAGCAAACGTCTTTGTTGCTCGCGTAGGCTGGACTCATTACGCAAAGATTGCAGAAAGCAATCTAGTAAAGCCAAAAGACTTAATACGGAGCCTCAATGGCAAATGCAAATGAAGGGCTTATAAGTAAGCTTTACGACAGGCGAAGAGGTCATCAGAGAGAGATGTTCGTACTGGTGTTGAAGCAGCCTATGGAACTGCCAGACTTATATCTATTATTTCGAAAAACTCAAACCCGGTACGTAGGGGCAGGATGTTTCGTCCACTGTATCTGAGAATGACTTTTTTTAGATACTCATTTCCCACCTGTGAGCAAGTCCTATCTCCGTAGAGATAGACATTTTTAAGCCTTAAAAATCTGCGGCCAACGATGGGATAAACCCAGCGGAGATTTTTTTCGGCTTACCTCATGGAAGTGTGTATCGACTGTGTTTACTCCCAAAGCTGGTAAAGCTCCACATACCAATCCTAACGATTTTCGGTCCCTAAGTCCCTCCTCATTTGCAATCAAAATATTTGAAAAACTCTTGAGCAACTTTCTGTCACTTCCAATCGACACAAACTTACTGTCGTTGGACCAGCATGCCTCAAATCCAAGTCTATCGAAACGGTCGTTCACAGGCTCCTTTCTACCACTGCATCATCTCTAAACTTAGAAGAACATTTTCTGGTGGCATTTTCGGACATAGAGGGTGCCTTCAATTATATCAGTTCAGAAGCAGCTGCGAATGCACTGTCAACTTTAGGAGTAGACAACTCGTTGGTGGAGCTCACTGAGCAACTCCTAAGGGAAAACTTTAGTATCAAGAAGTGTTAGCCGAGGCACACCTCAGGTGGGCGTCCTCTCACCTCTGATTTGGAACCTAGCCCTAAACTCACTTCTGATTGTTGGTTTTTAAGAAATAGTAAATTTTTTTTCACAAGTTTTATTGAATACTATTCATCAATTGCACTATATCTTACTTGCATTTCAATTGTAGTTCAATGAAAAGGTTGATTTTCGAATAGTCGAGTAGGTGGACAATCGATTGCATTCAATTAAAGGCAATATATTTTTTACATTTTATATGATTGTTATTCTCTTTTTTCTTACAGACTTCCAAGATGTTCAAGTTATGATTTACATTGGTTTCGGGTTTTTGATGACCTTTCTGCGTAAATATGGCTACAGCGCTACTGGTTATACTCTCTGCATGGCAGCGCTGGTTATACAGTGGTGTATTTTGGTAAAAGGGTTCTTTCATATGGAAGATGGTAAAATAAAGTAAGTACTGATTGTTGCAACATAAGTTAACTGACCCTAAACTCGTCAAACTTACAAAATATATAAATTAAAAATATGAAAAACAAAGTTTACGTATAGATTTTGCCATGAAAATTGTCTACTGGGAACCTTAGAGAAAAGACTACAGACCAATAAGCCTAACTTAATACATACTTAAGGTCCTGGAGAGGCTTTTAGATATCCAGATAAGGTCAGTATTAACTGAACCTAAGCTTACTCTGGCACAGTATGCGTACACGAAGAGTTGGTCTACCGAAACCGCCCTACAAGAACTCATTGGTTCTATAAAAGGATCCTCACACTTGGAAGAATATACCCTTGCAGTCTTTCTATACATAGAAGGTGCTTTCAACAATATAACAGTTGGCGCGATGTCTGGATGGATTCTCCAAGGCGATGTTCTCTCCCCACTTCTTTGGGTCGTCGCACTTTAAACCAGATTAAACTGCAACTCAACAAAGATAGAGTAAGGGTAGTCGCATACGCAGATGATATTGTCATTGCTGTATAAGGTCCTATTCCGTCAACTTTAATGGACTTGTTAGAGGGTTCGTTTCTCAAGCTACTTATATGGGCAGGCAAGTGCGGGCTAAACGTTAACCCTAGCAAGACGGATATGTTGCTGTTCACCAACAAAACCAAAATACCGTAGTTTCGAATGCCCACGAAAACGGGTTTTCCACGAGAGTTAAATATTTGGGCGTAAGCTAATGCAGTGAGTAGATCACTATTGTCAACCAGTTTGCACTGGACCTTCACATACGTGAAACTACGGCCTGGTTGGCAGTTAAATTTTGGAAGTCGGGCTGTTGGAACTCGAGACAATATGTTCACGGTGGTATCTTCCGCGGACTTTCCGGTGTTTCATCAACGACCGACTATTACACGCCCTTGTTGAATTTCGACAACAAGAAAGCGTTGGTGGACAGACAAAGTATGATCTTCCCCGACAGGTCAATAATGGACTGTGAGTAGGACCTAGATATTGAAGGTCTTGCTCTCAGTTCATTTTCCAGATTCAGCCATGTATAAGATATGAAAGAATACTCCATCAGAGGACGTGACATATGTATCTACATAGACAGTCAAGAAGCGCTTATGGCGCTTAAATCCCCTATCGGATCCTATACGGCCGTCAGCAGCTTCCAGGAGATGAACAGGTGAAGGAACGAAATCTTAACAATAACAGTCAAATTAATGGAACACTGGGTGATACTTGAGCGCGGGGGTTTATCCACTCCCGCACAGCACATCAACCAATCAGCCCACCTTAGGATGTCATTGATGGCCCACAATAAGTAAGAAATACAAGCACGTTGTGCTCTTGAACATTTAGGTTATGATACAGGCGTCTTGAAAGCACATCTACTCAAACTCTTACTTATTCAGACTGAACCCCAACATACCAAACACATGCCCTGCATGTGGTATGTCCCCTCATGATACCAAACATCTCTTCTCCTGTTCAGTCGAACCTACTCTTCTAACACCTACATCACTCTGGTCCAATCCTGTGGAAACTGCGCGTTTCCTCGGACTTCCGTTAGAAGAGCCTGATGACAATTTAGAGTGATCGAGCCCATTGGGCAGGGCGAAGCACTGTTAACAACAACAACAACAACAAAGCACATCTACTTTCAGTTCTGAGCGTGTTGCATGGCAACCCTGCAACTTCTTCAAACCGCAGTTTAACGTGTAGAGACACTTCAAGTGATTAAAGGCTTTTAAATCTGATTTTTCCATTCCTATTTATTTTACACTTTTGGTCTCCCCCATTCTTAGTGCTGGTCGTCGGTGAGAATTGAATGGCAGAGCTATGTCCATAGTTGTCAATATATATATGCTTCCAAACTTTAATCCAGCACAGCGGCAATATCCATAAATCTCCGTAGTATTTTAAGGGCTTATGCTGTGCAATAATTAGCCTAGCCAGGCCAAGTGTCAGCAATACCTATGAAAGGCAAGTATATTTAGTCATTCAAGAACTTGCCTCTATAAACATAGCTAAAATAGCCAAAAGAAGCTGAAATTTCCTCAGACCATTTAAGCTCTCAATTAAAGATGCGTTTTCATTTTCTTTTTTCTTTACCTTCAAGCGCTAAGATGTGCAATCTGTTGATTCTATCGTTATAATATTTTGCTAGTGGGAAGAATACAAAGAAAACAACTACTGTCACTGCATAGCTCAGTTAATGCGTAAAGGTGTATGCCGCGAAAGCTCCAACTATGTACTTAGAAATCGTTGTCCTCATGACAGAATCAATAATGTGCGAATTTCTTAATTTTAAATTGTTGTTGTTGCATTAACCTATGAGATATACTCCAGTACAAACTTGACTGCAACGGGGACCATTTGTTTGACCCATGTAGCACCGACTCAAATTGCATACCTGTTCTCCAGAAGACATTGGGAGTTAACAATGCCACATAAATTGAAGACAAGCGCAGAGAACAGGAGAATAGCCTTCGTGTTGCAAGTTCCAACCCTTTGCAGTACCTCGAATTTTCCGTTGTTGGTGGTGTTATATCAGGAGTTCAAACTGCCCTATCCGTACTACCATTTCTCGAATTAGATAGCTAACTTATTCTCTTTTCTTTCAGTTAAACAGTTAAAAACATGATTTTTGTCCACATGTCGGCAAACATTGAGTATGGAGAAGCTTAGTATGAATAAAAAATATTTTTCTTATGAGAATATCCGGACCAAATTTGTGCCTGAGTGCCTCTAGTCTCCTTGGGAAAGTGAATTCTGCTCCAGCTACTTCTGGTGCTTTAGTTGGATATAGGCGTTCACCGAGTCGGAGTTGACAAAGGGACTTACGGGCTTTATGTAGATGATGCCAAGAACCTTCAGATTCAATCAGTGCTTACAGAAATGTTTCTTTATTTACCCCGAATCCGGGTTAGGCAATATCAGATGT
This sequence comes from Merzomyia westermanni, assembly GCA_949987695.1. NCBI lineage: Eukaryota > Metazoa > Arthropoda > Insecta > Diptera > Tephritidae > Merzomyia > Merzomyia westermanni. Next base: position 27,259,753 of record OX465291.1, read on the forward strand.
CTGCTAGTGTGTCGCGGTTAACGACAACTTAGCAGTAATAGCCAGCATCCATTTGAAATCTTTGACTCTGAGCATCTTGGCCGCATCACACCTTTTCCAAGTGTAATTTATTTCAGGCGGCCGCCGTGGTGTGAAGGTAGTGTTGCCGGCCTACCACACCGAAGGTCCATGGTTCGAGCCCTGGTACAGGTAACATCAAAAGTGATTTGAAAAAAGTTTTTCAAAACGGGGTCGCTTCTCGGCAGTGGTTTGGCAAACTCTCCGAGTGTATTTCTGCCATGACAGGCTTCTCAGCAAAAATTCGTCTCCTTTGTAGATGCCGTTCGGAGTCGGCACAAAACTGTAGGTCCCACCAATTTGTAGGGAAAATTCAAATCGGCACACCACAAATTGGAAGAGAAGCTTGGCGCAAAAATCTCTTAGGAGGTTTATGATGATATACCTGTTGTATATCGCGCCATAGAGATAGAGAGAATTTATTTCAGGATAGTCAATTGTAATTCATAAACTGTAAAATGTTTTTCAGAAACCATAAACTCTGAACTACTTTTGATTATTCTGAAGTAGAATTTATCATTTCCGAAGTACAATCTACGCTTTCTGAAATACAATTATTTATTCTGAAATTTATTTTATAGTTTCTGAAGTGCAATTGACTATTTCGAAATACATTTTACTATTTCTGGAATACAATTGACTATTTCGAAATTTATTTTACACTTTCCGAAGTATAACTGACTGTTCTGAAGTACATCTGGAAAAGGTGTCGCGAGCAAAGAACCATTCCTCTAAACGAAAACCCGAATAAAAACGGGAGATAGTAATTAACTTTTCCTATTTTTTAAAACAACCACGGAATTTTTTTTTTTTTTGCACATACGTGTTTCTCTTATAAATACGTTGTATGATGTATTAGGCTGTCCCTCGGAAAAAATAAAAAATTTCAAAAAGGCAAAAACCAATAAAGTAAATAATAAATAACAACACAAATAACTATTTGAAGGGAATTGAATCCGAATCCATCATCAGAACTTAATAAGAGAAAGCGGTTTAATCTAACCATACGAAAAAACTATTAGTTCTTTGTTTTCTTATTTTGAGGTCAGGACCGAACCATTAAACTCTGACGGTGGATTTTGGAGCATGAAAGCACATATATTGCCAGATCGGTCTACTTTTTCTTGGCTGTGTTCTTTTAAGACATTCGTAGACTATAAGATCGAAGGAAAAGAGAGTTTAACTCGTAAATAATTTGAGAAAACACCTTTGAAAAAAATGCTTCCACAACTTTTTTAGGACGGTTCTGTCTTACTTTAATTTATTAATATTTCCCGATATTGAATTTGCGTGTTTGGCAAAACTTCAAAGCAAAACGTCAAATCATAAAAACATGGTAATATTTAAAGGTAGATTACTCTGGAGAGGCCAAAATATTTTGCAAAACTTTTTGTGGAGCTGTGAATGAAAAATTCGTTTTTACTTAAATCAATTATTTTTTTTTTAACTGGCAATTTTTTTAATAGAATTCGATAAGAGTTTTTTCACCTTTAAAAAAAAAAAAATTTGGTCCAGTCTAATGTGTCTACATTCACTTTTCTACTTATAATTTTTCATCACAACTTTACTTTAAGCGCAACGCACTATCTGTCTGGCAAAGATTTTATCCTTTACAATGCTGCAGGCTCCAGACGACATTACTACCGTTGTCTGTCATTGTTCAACCGGTAAATTGTATTAAGTAGCTTGAATCTCTTCTGCACTACTATTACACCAATCAAGGTGTACCTGCAGCATAAAAATTTTTTAAAATTGAATGTGGTGTACAAGATTTTGTTATTTTTTTTCTTTTTGTAGTTTTGTGAATTGCTCAATTTAATTTTCTATATTGTTTTTGCTTTATTTTTAGTATTTTGATTTACTTAAAAAGTTTTTTTGTTTTGGTTTTTTATAATGCAATTTTTCTTTTTTTCAGCTTATCACTGGAAAGCATAATTGATGCAGATATTGCCGCTGCCGTCCCGTTGATAAGCATGGGCGCATTATTGGGACGTACCACACCCATTCAGCTGCTCTTCATGGCGCTCATTGAAATTGTTCTATTCGCCACCAACGAATATGTTGCATTGAATATCTTTAGCGTAAGTTCATAAGTACTTATTAATGGCGTTTTCAGGTCAAATTGAAATCTATGCAAGGCAAATGAATATATCTTTCTTTGTAATCTTCATATGTGATGTTCCGATACGCTGCTTAAGTATCGAGTTTTTTTTTGTAGTCGATTACCTCGTACCAATACAAGTACAGGTATCGAGTTTATTTGAAACAAAAAATTATTTCTTAGATATAAATGCGTTTACCAAACCCTAATGTTTTTACATATTCAGAACTCGTTTTCACACTCCTTTGAATGAGTACGATACCAGTAGCTATCGAATACTTTCCGTCGATTCTTTTTTGGAACGGTTCCTTCTACAGAAAGTTTGAATGAGTACAGGTACCGAGTACAGTGGGTATCGGAACAACACTCTCTCTATCTCTCTATGGCGCGTAATACAACAGGTATATCATCATAAACCTCCTAAGAGATTTTTGCGCCAAGCTTCTCTTCCAATTTGTGGTGTGCCGATTTGAATTTTCCCTACAAATTGGTGGGACCTACAGTTTTTTGCCGACTCCGAACGGCATCTACAAAGGAGACGAATTTTTGCTGAGAAGCCTGTCATGGCAGAAATACACTCGGAGAGTTTGCCAAACCACTGCCGAGGGGCGACCCCGTTTTGAAAAACTTTTTTCAAATCACTTTTGATGTTACCTGTACCAGGGCTCGAACCATGGACCTTCGGTGTGGTAGGCCGACAACACTACCTTCACACCGCCGGTCGGAACAACACTTATTGTCATAAATAAACGGTGGAGCTATGTCTGACCTCGATCGCGACATGATTACTTTGGTATTTCGGTTTTTCACACATCTTTAAATGAGTACGATACCAGTAGTTATCGATAACTTTCCCTCGATACTTTTTTTTGAACGATTCGTTCTACAGAAAATTCAAACTCATAAAGGTATCGATTACAGGGGTTGTCGGCACAACACTAGTAGTCATAAATGAACGATGGAGCTACATCTTACGTTGATCACGACATGATCAATTTGGTACTTCGGTTTTCTATCAGGAACTGTCGGGTAGCTTGATACATATTTTAATGCTGGTACCCAGTACTATCGATGAACAGATTTCCAGCCGCTACAAACACAATCTGCCTAGTAGATGTTACCTGCTTTAGAACTGAAGATGACTTTCCTACACATCCTATGACAATTTTGGTATCATACTGGGGGTAGTGATCATATGTCATCATATATTAGGAGCCCTGCAAAAAATGCGATTAGTCTAGGGTGAATTCGGGATGAGGATGCGACTAATGATAGTTTTGGATTTCTGTATATGAGTTCAAGTGATCCCTTTTGTTTAAGTATGTAATATGAAGAGCGTGAATATCAGTACTTGTCCCCCCCCCCCCCCCCAATCACACACTACTACTACGCCTATATTTCTTCCTAGACTTACTGCTACAGTAGGCACCGCAAAGCACGATTGCTTTCAATTCATACATCGGTCTTCCCATTTCTTTTATGGGGTAATGTTAGTCTTTACACTAACGACTGGGTCTACCAGTCGGTCAGTCTTTTTTTTTAATGTGCGCATATTCCAAATTCAATCAGTAAATATCTTAGTCCTTTAGGTATTCGGCATGGGTGACTATATTTTAAAAGAAGCCAAAACAATTTTTTTTTTTTAACATTTTGTCTGTCCGTCTGTATGTTTGCACGCGCATTACTAAACAAATGGACCGCTAGAATTGAAAGCAATCTTTACTGAAATATTTACATATGTGCAGCTCAAAGTTTAAGATGCATTTACAGCCAATAAATATTTTATTTCCGCTTACACAGTGGTGGCGATACAAGCTGACTTAAATATTTTTTATAATACAAGTTATCGAAAAAAGTTTGATTTTATTTTGATTCTTATTAAACACTCTATATTAGACAACAAAACTAAAATCCATTATCTCTATCGTAAACAAATTGCCGTAGTTTAGAGTTGATCCCTTTCATAAGGAGATGGACGTCGGTTTTGGTCACGGTTTCTGCTGCTCTTTGCCAATTCGATTGAAACTGTCTTTCATTTTTAATAGCTTTTTGCCGTCTTTAGCAATTTTCTTTTAACGATAGGTCAATATTTTTCAATGGGTCGCGATTGTGGGCAGTGTGGGGGGTTGTGGTCCCTTTGAACAATATGTACTCCGTTATTTTCATACCAGCTCATAGCCAAACGGCTATAGTGACACGATGCTAAGTCAGGCCGGAAGAGAACTGAAGTCTTATGTTGCTTTGGGAGGGGCAGCAATCGTTTTTGCAAACACTCCTTAATGTATATTTCCTGATTTATGCTGCCTTAGGTTAAGAAGGTTTTGCTTTTCATACCACACTGACATATGGCTTGTCAGACCATATATTTTTTAGGAAACTTGTCCAACATTTTCAGCTTTAAGTTACTTGCAACACCTCCCCTCCTTGTTGCAGTATAAAACTCAGCGCCTTGGATCTATTTAAAGTCTGCTTTGACGTTAAAGTCTGCTGTGAGACGTTTGAGGATTTTCCATTTTCCACAATTTTTTTCGCGAGCTCAAAATTCAACGTCGACTTTTTTAAACAGTTGTGATGACAGAAAACACTATGAAAGTGTATAATCATCTATTATCCACAGTAAATTTTACGCAAGTTATAAGTAAACAAAATCGACTAGCTTTTTTCGTGTCCAATCTTTATATGGAGTTGAACGATTTGTTCGCCAACAAATGGTAGCGGTCTATCTTGGTATATACATTGCATTTTTTTATTGCTGTATACCGCGTGACCCCAGGGACCTAAACATAAAGAAAAACTAAGCAGACGCCAAAAAAAAAATTTAACACTGCAAAGTAACACTGTACAACAAAAAAAATATAAATAACACAAAACTAACATAATTTGTTTGACTCGTACAGAATCGTCTCAACGCTTACCCACAGACCAAGAAGCAAAAGCAAAACTCGCCTGCATTCATACCCACATGTGCACCGTATATGGCAACCGCAAAACTCAGGTGTAATGCTTTGTGGAATAACTTAAGCCTTCTTTAAAAACTCTTTGACACACAAAGCAGACCAACAGCTGCTACTCTCAGCAGCTATTTACCAAAAGGAAATGTTAAGGATATTATTAATTTTTTTTATTTTGCTTTTATTTTCCATACACAGAGTTTAACCCACGTATTTAATTCTATTTCTTATTTTTATACCTTTCATGAACACGAAATAGTATTATAACTTTGGTCCGATGTTTGTAAGTATGAGAAGAAGAAGAGATGGACCCACCAATAAGCATACCGAAATGATCAGGGCGATGAGCTGAGTCGATTTTGCCATGTCCGTCTGCCGGTCTGTCTGTTTGTACGCAAGCTAGTCCCTCATTTTTTGAGATATCTTGTTTAAATTTGGTATGGAGCCGGCATTTTACATGAGATTAATCATTCGTCGGAATCAGCAAGATCGGACCAATACAACGCATAGCTCCCATACAATCGATTGTTCCGATAAGTGGAGTTTGGGCTATGTATCTTTAAATTATCAGTTTTAGAGAGTTTTTACTAATTGTGAGTAAGGATCGGAAACTTAAAACCTGATGCGTATTCATGAAAGGTATAAAGCCTTCGGCACAGTCGAAGACAGCCCTTTCCTTACTTGTTTTTTTTTGTTTTTCTCATTTTCTTGTTCCCTTCTATTTTCTGCTTTCATCACAACAGATCTGCGATGTTGGTGGCTCAATTACGGTACATGCTTTTGGTGCATACTTTGGTTTGGCTGTGAGTCTAATGCTACGCCCAGGCAAGGATCAAAATGAGCCAGGCAAACACGAAGGAGCCAATTATGTGTCGGATATCTTTGCTATGGTCGGTACATTGTTCTTGTATGTGTATTGGCCAAGCTTTAATTCAGTGTTAGCCGATGGCAATGGCCAAGAGCGTGCGATACTCAACACGTATTTATCATTAGCAGCGGCAACAGGTAAGCAACAACAACAACATACAACACATGCACCTTTGCTTAGTTATGTGAAAGCAACAATAGCAGTTTAGGGTACTTTCAAGCGAACAATACAATATTCAAGTGCATGCCATGAAAGCAAGTAACAAGAACAAGAGCAAAAGCCCTTGTGTTCACACTTATGCATGAACGCATTTAAGTAAAGTTAATGCTGATTGCCTACACGAGTAGAGACTTACATGGTATGTATGCATATTTGTTGGTAGATATGTCACTGTCTACGAATGTATGACCTGAAGGATTGTGTGGTTTTCGCCTGTGGCTGCGTAAAATTGTGTCGAGTTCATGAGAGAACACCTAAGTCGAGATGATTGAAAGGCATCTGTGTATACGAGTATAGGTGCAGATGTTCATTAGACTGGGTGAAAAAATATCTTCTTACAACCTTTATATAATAAACCAGACTTGTTAAAATTACATTAGAATTGAGTAGTTAATTGGTTGGATAGCTTTTTTAATCATTATGATTATTTTACTAATTGATTAGAATTGGAAAAAAATCAAAAAAAGAATGTTTAAATTATCTAAAAAAAATCAAAAGTAATCAAAAATAATCAAAAAAATTGTATTGTTTTTGATTATCTTTGGTTTTCTTGATTTTGGTTTTTTAAATCATTATTGTTTTTTAAAATAATCATTAAAACCCAAAAACAATGGGTAATCAATCATTAATACGCTTTTCTAAAAAATAATGAATCAAGCTGGTAATCATTATGATAAGTAACTTCCCTGTAAATTAGAGACTTGAAACTTTAGTGATAGTTCAGAGCCCGTTGAGAAAGCAAATAGTTGTTTGAAAAAAAAAAATCAGAACCTTGTGACACTGCAAAATTTGATAAAAACAATTCTTCTAGATGGAAAACTTAGCATATACTGCAGGTTGGGAGAAAACTGACACGTGCTTGAATAAATAAATTAAAGCATTTTCGCTTAAGAACCATTAAATGCTTAAATTACTCATCACAATTGTGTGAAAAAAAAAAATAAATAAAAAACAAATAATAGTAAATAGATCATAAAATAAAGATTTAAGGGCTACCTTTATATAAATGGACCATAAGACAGAAGAAAATTTTTCTTAAATATAGGCATAGTCTTAATGAGTTTTGATAAAAAACATGCAATAAAAAACTTTTAATAATTAATTAAATTAAAAATAAAAACGATAATAATTTTCATAAAAATTATTATTCTTGGCCTTGAACTCATTTATAGTAATGGATACTTTAAAAATATACAGGCCGTAAAAGCAACAATTCAATTGAATTTATTTATCTTTGTTTTACATTGACTTTTGCGTTTTTGACAAATTTTCAATTTAAAAGTGAAACAAAAAAAACCATGTAAAAATTTGTAACTATTCCGAAACATTTGGCAGTAGTTTTTCGTCATTACTAGAACCAATTATATTATCACAGTTTCAAACAAAAACATTTTTTTTTAGTACAGTCTAATGTCCTTACGTATATTAGGTATATTACAATGTAGGCCTTAAAAATGCTTGCACTTTAGATATATATATTTTTCACCGGGCAACAAGTTTCTGTTGCGGCTACATGTGTTCAGATAACAATAAATTGCATTTTGATTAACAGCAAACCCATATTACCGCTAGTTAAGGATATGACTGATTTAGGATATGACGCCTTTCACTCACTACCTTCTGATTTTAATTCATATTTGGTTTCCATGTTTACACAAAACATCTATTCATTCTCTAGAACGTGAAGATCTTGTTGATGGTTCTAATTAGCTTGTAGAGGATGGGTACAATAGACTAAATTCTGTGGTAGTTGGTGAAATGTTAAATTTGATTGGTAATTAGTAATCAATTAATTAGACGGCCTTTTGAATTGGTAATGGTTATTTTAATTGTTTTTCAAGAAAAGGCAATTATTAATAGATTACGATTAGAAAAAATTAAAAAAAAATCTAAAATAATCCAAAAAAGTTGTTTTGATTACTTTTGATTTCTTTTGATTATTTTTGACTTTTTTTTTTTTTTTGTTATTAGTGCTTCTAAACCAACACTGAAAAAAATTAAAAAATAATAAAAAGTAATCAAAACAACTTTTTTTTTATTTATCGAAAAATAATTAATAAAAATTTAAAGTATTTGTAAAAAAATCATTAACATTACATCTTCCCTTCCCTATCAATATCGCTTTGGGCATACCACATTTGTACCGCTATTTTGCTGTGATTTTAAAATTGCCACAACGCATTTGTTACCAAAATTTTTCGATTACAACAATTATTGCTTTACAAAGTACAACATGCGTGGAGCACATTAAAATTATAATAATGTCGCACCACATTCCCCATATAAGTACACCAAAAACAATCGACGCCTTTGTTTGCAATGCATAAGGCCTCTCATATGTGGCATGCAACACAAAATAACCCAGAGGGCGATCATATAAGTGCCATCAACTCGAGCAACAGCTGTGCACCAACATGCTGAAAACCAAATTACTAGAGCACCTCAATACATGTATACTTAAATACATACATACGCGCTCTTACGTATTTTTATTCTACTCATAAATGCAACAGGAATGTAGCACAATTAAGCTGGAGACAGCAACACTACAAATAGACGAATCGATTGCTCACTTTGGATGCCGAAAATGATTAACAAAAGCAAATTTACTATGTAAGGGTCTTTCCATGTCAAATCGCCAGATAGTTGGCATCGATCCATTTTGATTTTAATGAAACTTGGTAGTGAGTTTCTTTTTATTATAAAACGAGGTTCTGCCAAAGGCAAAAAATTTAAAAAACATTTTTTCCAAAGTTTTGCAAATTTGAAATTTCACTTTTTTGCTGCTTTTCAACATTTCGAAAACAAAAACTTTGGAACTTTCAAGAGGTATAAAACAAAATTTTGAAAAAAAATTTTAAATTTCTATTTTGGAAATTTCTATTTTTAAAAAGCGTTAAAATCAAAGGTCGCCATTAAATTTTGGACTTAATTTTTTTTGTATTAAAAGTCTTATATATCTAAATATATCCTGAAATTTTCAAAAAAAAAGTGTTTTTCGAATTGTTTTTCGAATTTTTGAATTTTGGCCAAAATTTTTTTTTTAACTTTCTAGTCGAGTTGTTGTTGTTGTTGTTGTAACGACAATTGGCTAGTCGAGTTCAATTGGCTAAACGCAAACAACTACTGCATTTAAAAAAAAACTTTGGAATTTTCAGGAGGTATAAAAAAAAAATATAAAAAAAAATTGTTTAGTTTTTTGTTGTTTCTAATTGTTTTTCGAATTCTTGAATTTTGGTTTTAATTTCTTTAACTTTCTAGTCGAGTTCAATTAGCCAAGCACAAAATTACTAATTTTGTCACTGAAAAGGTTTTTTTTCTGCTAGTGGAATTTAAAAATAAAAATATGTTTAATTTTTTTTTTTTCAATTTGTGATTTTAAATTCCACTTGCATGAGAATGATTCAGTGCTCAAAATTGAGTAATTTGAAATCAATTAGAAACTTAAAAAAAATTTTTTTAAATGTTTGCATAAAACTCATAAAATCATATTTTTGGGAAAGCAAAAAACACCCTTCAGGATATCTTTAGATACATCAGAGGTATAATAAAATAAAATTAGACCAGAATTTGTGGGCGAACTTTAATGTTTACGATTAGCTTAGTTTTACACACAGCATTTTCCGAAATATTTGAATATAAACTTTAGCTTCATTTTATGATAAAAGGAAACCCCCCCCCGAATTTTTTTCAAATCCGAAAAGGTCAATTACATGTATCTGACGATTTGATATGGAAATACCCATATATAAGTTATGCCAGTTTTGAGGTTTTGACTATCCTGCAGTTTTTCCGGTATTAGTCTCGAAATTGTTAGAGAAGCTACCTTGCCTTAAAATCAGACCTGTTAAATTTGTTTAGTAATAAGTAATCAATTAATTAGAGGGCTTTTTTAATTTGTAATGATTACTTTAATTGTTTTTCAGGAAAAGGTAATTATTAATTGATTCTCTCTCTCTCTCTATGGCGCGATATACAACAGGTATATCATCATAAACCTCCTAAGAGATTTTTGCGCCAAGCTTCTCTTCCAATTTGTGGTGTGCCGATTTGAATTTTCCCTACAAATTGGTGGGACCTACAGTTTTTTGCCGACTCCGAACGGCATCTTCAAAGGAGACGAATTTTTTGCTGAGAATCCTGTCATGGCAGAAATACACTCGGAGAGTTTGCCAAACCACTGCCGAGGGGCGACCCCGTTTTGAAAAACTTTTTTCAAATCACTTTTGATGTTACCTGTACCAGGGCTCGAACCATGGACCTTCGGTGTGGTAGGACGGCAACACTACCTTCACACCACGGCGGCCGCGATTAGAAAAAATCAAAGATAATCAAAAATAATCAAAAAAAAATTCATAATTGACACTTGGGTTCGTATCTCAGTGTCCGAGAAAGGGTCTGATGAGAAGCTGGGCACTTCGAAACATGTCATCCCATACCATCGCTGTGCATAACGTTGAAAATTTTCCTCTAATATCAATTAACAAAACAAGTTTATTTTGATTACTTTTGATCATTTAAAATTTTTTTTTTATTACTTTTGATTTTTTACAGTATTGTTGTAGAAGCAGATAAATATACACATCAATAATACTAAAAAAATTTTAAAACAAATAAAACTAATAAAAAAAACTTTTTTTGGTTTTTTTAATAATCGTAAATAATTATGATTTTTTTGTGACTATTTTTTGAATTAATTGTAATGGTAATCAATCATTAAATGAATTCTCAAGTAAATAATTAATCATTACACCGCGTTACACACATTTTGTCCTATGAACCCAATATACATTTTCGGAAAGGGGAGAAAAAATAAAAATACACGTGTATCGGCGATTTTCATGTACACGTCAGAATTTTTTTCATGTATAAAGTATAAAAGTCGATTTTGAACCCTTTTTTTCGATCCAAAGTCTTTCACACAGGCGGACACTACGACCTTTATACTTAATACATAAAAAAAAATTCTGACGTGTACATGAAAATCGCCGATACACGTGAATTTTTTTTCTCCCCTTTCCGGAAAAGTATTGTTGGTTCATAGGACAAAACTAAAGCTCGTTTTTGTAACGCAGTGTTATTTAACGGGTCTGTTTAAAATATTAAACAACCAATTGCGTTTTAATAGGGGTTTTTATTTAAAACTAAAATCACTGGTAACAATAACTCAATGTTTGTTGTAAAAGATGTTCCACTTAAATTAAAAAAAAAAAATTAATACTGAAAAAATTAAAAGAATAATTTCGGTACTGAGTCCGACAGAGCGAAAGTTTCTCGATAGTTTCTAGAAAGTCTCACTCGACTTTAAGTAACACAGTCAAAATCCAGCATAGTAAGAAGCCACCTAAAAAGCACAGGATACGGGATTGCCAGCCCAAATACTCATATATACTTTTATTTATATATTTTTGTTTGGGAATTATATGGTCTTTAGTACACTTGTTTGTTTCACTTGATGTGCGGTAATATGTGCAACGTGTACTCTTGCTTGTTGCATTTTGTTGCAAGCTGTAGCCAATGTTGTTACCAAAATATTATTGCCCATTATGTTACGGATTGTTTGCCGACATGTGGAATATTAAATGTATTGAGTAAAGGAGAAATTTCAAATTATAGCAGTACTGTTAATACCCAGTTTACATCCATATGCTGGTGAAGTGCCTGAAGTGAGTGCCCCGCAGAAAACTTATGTAAAGGGTGTTTTTTTAGGGGTATAGAACTTCGAATTGAAATAAAACACAAGAAAATCGTCTTAAGGTCCATCAATTTGGCTTTATTGGAAGGATAATTTTATGCCATTAATGTTTAAGTATAATTTCGGGCATGTGGCCGCCGCGGCTGGCTCGAATAAAGCCAATTCTACAGGTCCAATTTTCAAAAACTTTTTCGAGCATATGGGGCCGTATGTCGGCAATAACGCCACGAATGTTGGCTTCCAATTCCCCTAACGTTTCTGGTTTGTTGGTGTAGACGAGCGACTTCACATATCGCCAAAGAAAATAATCCAATGGTGTCAAATCACACGACCTTGGTGGCCAATTGACAGGTCCATTCCGCGAAATTATGCGCTCATCGAATGTTTCCTTCAATAAATCGATTGTGACGTGCGCTGTGTGGCATGTAGCGCCGTCTTGTTGGAACCACAACTCATCCACATTCATGCCATCCAATTCGGGAACAAAATAGTCGGTTATCATGGCTCTATACCGGTCTCCATTAACGGTAGCTGCCTCTCCAGCATTATTGCGGAAGAAGTATGGCCCAATGACTCCACCAGCCCATAGAGCACACCAAACAGTCAGTTTTTGTGGATGTAATGGCGTTTCAAGGGTCTCATGTGGATTCTCTTCACTCCAAATGCGGCAATTTTGCTTGTTGACGTAGCCATTCAACCAAAAATGAGCCTCATCACTGAACAAAATTTTGCGATGAAAATCAGCATCGAAATCAATCTCATTTTCGGCCCATACACCAAAATCACGACGCATTGCATGGTCTCGCGGCTTTAATTCTTGCACAAGCTGGATCTTGTAAGGTCGCAAGCCAAGATCTTTGCGCAAAATCTTCCATAAAGTTGATGGACAAAGCTCCAATTGCTGTGCACGGTGGCGAATCGATTCATTCGGGTCCTCTTCAACACTTTGCTCTACAGCGGCAATTGTTTCTTCGGTGCGCACTGTTCGACATCTCTGCGGATGCGTATTATCACATAGAGTAAACGTAGTGCGAAAACGATCCATGGTTAACCGAATTAATTGCTCTGATGGACGATTATGTCGACCATAAAATGGACGGAGCTCACGGTAAACTTCGCGAACTGAACCATTATTTTCGAAATAAATTTGCACGATTTGCAAGCGTTGTTCTTTTGTCAACCTGTTCATGATGAAATGGCAAACCAAACTGAACATAAATGACATTAGAGTTGCCAGATTTGACCACAAAATGCCAGTTTTATCTCTATTCGAAAAACAAACCTGTAAAAAAAACACCCTGTATTTAGCTCGGCTACATTTTTAGCTTAAAAATCAATTAAACAAGGTTTTTTACAGCATATAAGCTACTACAAATGTTTACAACACTATTCGTAACACCTGGTTTCGAGGAACAGACATAAATAGTATGTATTAGGGATGTTACGAATGTTAGTACTACACATAAGCCGTGGGTCAGGGTGTGGAGTGGAAAGGGGGTTGGTTGTGTTCGAGGAGTCGTTGGTGTGGTTCTAGCTAGTTCAGCACCACTACTACTTCTTCATCAATTTCTTTTATACGCAATAAACTGGCGATGTCCAAAGCGGTCGAAATCTTGCATTGTGTTATACAGTGGCCAAACAAGGAACAAGACAAGTCGTCGTGGTCGAATGCGTCGCCAACAACCGCATCAAAGCAAGGTGCCTGAACCAAGGGACGCATCTTAGAACTCTTCCCATGATAAACAAAGCAAGTAAGGAGTTTTAGCCCTACAGTTGCAATCTCCTCGATCTAAAATCTGCCAAAGGGATCAGTTTAGTTGATTTTCAGCATGAGCAGATCAAAATATCATCCTCACTTCCGCCCTATCATTACAAGTAGCATGCAAAACTGTTTAGAAAAAGTATTTGAAGAAACATGGTAATCTTTCAGGTGCGGTGTACAAACCTTTCAAGCGTATTTCTGACATGGAAAGCTTCTCGGCAAAAATGCATCTGCTTAGGAGTTTGGCAATCTTTTTCAGATTTCTTTTTTTTTTTCAGTTTTTAAATTTTGAAAAGTGTGCTGGGTTCCACTACGGGAAACTGGACGTTAACTGTACAGTTTTGAGTGCGATAAACTGCATTTCCTTCTAATGCAATTGACCCTTGTTTAAAAACACCCATACGAACTTGTATGCCTCCATTGCTGTTATATCGGAGTGTTTTGGTAAACAGTTTGAATTAACACCAGCGACCGTGTCATTTTAAGCCATAAAATGTTTTTGCTTAACAAAATGGCAGCAACAACAATAACTATAACTGATATATTTGTATCTACACATAAACAAATGTTTATATGCAGTTATGGGCTTACTGCAAATAGTGCAACAGCTGTGTTAGCAAGCTAGGGAACAAACGAGAGTCACCCATACGCAAACAAGTCGCTGAGTATGAGTGTAGGACAGACCGCACTTGCTCCTTGTATTGTAATGCTCATATGGGCGCGTGCATGACACTCATACGACACGGTGTACTACATGTCCGCTTGTCCGTAGTAATACTGGCTGTAATGCTCATTATAGCCGAACTTGGCCTAACTTTAATTACACCAGCAACCAACAACCAGACAAAAAGCAAATAAGCGAACAAAATTGACTAGAATAAAATGAACAGCAATGAAACTGAGAAATTTATAAATTGCATGTATGTGTATAAGTGCGCTAACTTTGGTTGTTGATGTTTAAACATATTTGGGCTCGGTAGGGGTTTTCCAGAAAAGTTACGCATCGCTGCTGTTGCTTACAAGAAAATTAAGTCATTTAAAGTGAAATAAATAAAATAAAATAAAATAAAAGTAAAATAAAGTAAATTAAAGTAAAATAAAATAAAATAAAATCAAATAAAAGTATAGTAAATTAAAGTAAAATAAAATAAAATAAAATTTAATAAAATAAAAAAAAATAAAATAAATATTAATGATTAAAATAAAATAAAGTAAATAAAATAAAATAAATAGCATAAAATAAAAAAAATAAAATAAAATAAAATAAAATAAAATTAAATAAAAGTAAAGTAAAATAAAATAAAATAAAACAAAATAAAATAAGATTAAATTAAATTTAAAAAAATAAAAGTAAAATAAAATTAAACAAAATAAAATAAAATAAAATAAAATAAAAAATTAAATTAAATAACATAAAATAAAATTAAATAAAAAAATTAAATTAAATTAAAATAAATTAAAGTAATTTAAGGAACTGTGATAACAGGAAAGGTGATTATTATTATGGAAACGGAAGGGATGGAAAGGAAAGAAAGGAAAGGAAAGGGAAGGGAAGGAAGAAAAGGGGAGGGAAAAGAGGAGAGGAAAGTAAACGAAAGGAAAGGAAAGGAAAGGAGGGGAAAGGAATGGAAGCAAGTTAAAAAAACAGTAAAATATAATACAATAAAATAAATTAAAAATGTCGAAAGAAGAGGAAAGAAAATAAAATAAAATATTTTAAAGTAAAGAAACAGTATAAAAGAAAAGGAAAAGAAGGCCAAGAAAGGAGTAGCTAATAACTAATATCAGAGTGATATGGTTCGATTCTCCACAATATTTTCTAAAATAGCAAAACTACGAATTAGTCTGACGAGAAATCGTGGGTGTTTTCGAAATAATACTATAACTGTAGGCTGTATATGTTTGTTGCTTTAAATTTTTCCCGTTATCCAAAATAACAATAACACCGGCACACAAAAAAAATTAAGTGGAATGTGCATTTGACCGGATGTACCTACGGGTACGTATTTTGGTCCGCTGAATCCGAATTCGAGGTCAGTTTGACCCGTTTATCTTCAAATTTCGAGAAAACTTTTATCTGAATTGGACCAGAAGATTTTTTTTATCATCAAAACTATATTTTTTGGGAATTTTCGAGAGTTCTGTGTGATTTTTTCACATTTAAAATGGCTCGTGGTCTCAGTAAAGTTTCGATTCATATTCAGCGGATGGAAATACATGAAAATCACGCTTAGTTTAGCTCCAAAAAATTTTGTATCATTAAAACTGCCGATTTTCATCATTTTTACGGTTTTTCGAAGTTTTCTCGAAATTTGAAGATAAACGGGTCAAACTGACCTCGAATTCGGATTCAGCGGACCAAAATACGTACCCGTAGGTACATCCGGTCAAATGCACATTCCACTTATTTTTTTTTGTGTGCCGGTGTAATTAACTAAGAATTATTATCAACTGGTCTTGAGCTCGTTAAATTTACATAAATATGTAAAATAAAACAAATTTTGTGGTTGAAATTCATCCACTGGGCAAGGTCTAATTTAACTAAATTTATGTATGGGATACACATGTTTACACATCAAACTTTACGAGTACTTGGTACTCCAGCCTCAGTTCTGTTTCCAACAAGGTAGTCTTTCTCCAGTATTTACCAACCGTCCGCTTGCTATTTGAATGCAATTTTTTTTTATCAAAAAACAAAGTACAGCAAAAGAGGTTATGCAAATTTAAAATTAATTTTTTTTTCTTTTTTACCTGCTGTGTGAAGTTTATCATTTCAAAATTCCGGAAACGAGTGTAGTTAAACAAATAAACCTCTGAGATTTTCAAAGGGGGTACTTAGAAATATAACAAAAAAAATTTTTGTCTATTCAAAATTAAACAAATTTTTATTCAACTTTGGACTCAAACTTTTTTGTATTATAACTCTGATATTTCTAATACACCCAAATATCCAGAAGGGTATGTTTTCAAAAATATGAATTTTTAAATCTTTTCCATAAAAAGTTTTTTTTTATTTTTTCAACTTTTTAGTATACAAAAATATTAGTACAATAATGAAATTACAAAATGTTGATGCTTTAAAATTTTGTATGGTGCAGTGGATTGTAAAAATAAAAATGTGAAACAAAATTCTGAGCATATTTTTGTTTTCTCATTCCAAACTTAAGTTAACCCAGTTAGCCGTAATAGGCTGATTTTTCCAATAACAATAAATATAAGTAACATAAGCTTTGAAAAACATATTTTAAATTTTTTTAATTTATTACACAGTGTAAATTTTGTGGAAAAATAATTAAAAGGCACTCTTTGGAAAACACTTGATATCGAAAAGATTGAATTTGGTTTTATATAGGTGATTTTAACAGATGCGGCCTTCGCTGTGTTGGCAGGACGACGTGGCATTCCTTGGAGGTTGCAAAGTGTCGTCAATTACGTTAAGTGAAATGCAATTAATGGTGCTTGTGTGTGTTGCTTTTGTTTTGCACACGACTGTATATATGCGTGCAGATATGTTTATTGAATAATTAATGTGCTACAGAAAAATATTTTGAATATAAATAAACTTGTATAATTAATTTCAATGAATTTCGTTCAACTTATTTGAGCGAATATTTAATTGGGCAAATGTACGAGTATGTACGACAGTACTTATAACATGCAATAGCTAATTAATATATGCTTTTATGAACTGCATTGACTCACCAAACGAGTAAAAAAAACATACCAGTTTACAACTAGTCTGAAAATAACTAAAAGTGTGCCAGTGAATATTCAAAGTTAAGAACATTGCTGAAATGTACAACATTTTAATTATTCTCGCTTATTGTTCCATTTCCGATTTGAATGAAAGTTAGTGGGGAAGTTCCTTTTATCACAAAACTTAGTTCTGCCAAACACAAAAATAAAAATAAAAATTTTTCAAAAGTTATAAAAATACTAATTATTTTTGCAAAATTTCGGAAACTACTGTATTCAAAAAAAATTTAGTTTGACACTCTCAAAGAGGGTACTGGAAGATATAAAAAAAAAATATTAAAAAAAAAAAAAAATTTTTCCTAATAAAAAAAATTTAAAATTTTTTAAAATAGTTAAGATTAAAGTTCCCGATTACTTTTAGCCTCATTTTTTTTTATACCTCAGGTATATCTTAAAATATGCTGAAATTATCTGTCCTTTGTTTTTTCAAAAATATGTATTTTTTAAGTAGGGACAAAAAGTTTTTTTTTTCACTGTCTAATCTAGTTCAACAAAATGGCTAAATAGTGATCACTAAAAACAAAAAAGGAAAAAAAATATTACATGTTTTGTTTTTACACTCCTTAGGACAAAAAAGACATTTTTCAGTTGTTGAAATTGAGTAAATTTGTGTTTTGACTAATTGAACTTGACTAGAAAGTTGAAAAAATTAAAAACAACAAATTTGTTGGCCAAAATGCAAAAACTCATCTTTCAAAAAAAAAAACACCGTTCTAAAAATGTTTTCAGACCTTACTTATTATTTTATAGAATAGTCAAAGAAATCATAAAAAATTAAAAATAATCAAAAACAATAAAAAAATGTATTACTTTTGATTATTTTTCATTTTTTTTGTTTCAGCTTTTTTAAAATTTTTTTCCCCCCTCAATTCTAAAGGGAATTTAACAGGTCTGCTTTAGCTATGAAACAAAAAAATTTAGTCGAAAATTTCCAAATTTTTTTTCAGATTTTTTTTCGATTTTGAAAAATTTTTAATTTTCTAAAACTACAAATTTTAAGTACCCCCCTTAAAAGTACCGCAGTTAATTTTTTTAAGTATAGTGGTTTCCAAAATATTGGAAAAATGAACTTCACAAAACAAGGAAAAAAGTGAACTTTTGAATTTTTCCTTTAGCAGAACTTCATTTTATGATAAAAGGCAAGGATCCATCGTAACGATAATATTATCGCTTATCGAAAAAAACCAATCGTTTCTGTTGAAAAGTTTCAGTTTTTTATCGTTTAGCCAACAACAATTTCTTGCGCTAAAAACGATAATGAAATTATCAAAATAATAACATTTCGTTGATTAACGAAAAGAAACTATCGAAATAATTTTATTTCGTTAATTGACGTAAACGAAACGTGGTTGATAACGTTGAAACTCTAAGTTTTATGTTGTTATTCTGCTGGCAATGCCGTCACGAACAGTCGGCAGAATGACATACACACAAACTTGATATACGAAAGAAAAGTAAACATTACATTGTTAGACTGCGTGAGTTTAGGTAAGTTTTTCATTAAATTCTAACCTTTTAATATAATAATATAAATAACTATATAATCTACTCATTTGCAAAATATAATTCCCGTGGTAATTTTTCAATGCTCAAAAATTAAGTGCATATTTGCACGAATTCATATGATTTAACCGAAAGCTATGTATGTGCTCGTGAAGGTATTGCCAGCACAGTTTAACTGAGATATTTTCGTTGATTTATTTCGTTGCAACGTTATCGGTTACATTTTGATAATTTAATTTTGTGAATTACCGAAACGAAATTATTTTGATAATTCTATTTCGTGAATCAACGAAACGAAACTATTTCGTAAAGTTTTTTTTTGTGAACTAGCAATACGAAATAGAATCGTTTCGTTAGTTGAGCATCCCTGATAAAAGGAAATCTCCAACAAATTTCATTAAAATGGGAAGGGATCAATTCGCACTATCTGTCGATTTGCCATGGAATGACCCACTTAGCTCTTCGAACTCCAATTGAACTAAAGGGTGTTTTTTAGGGGTATAGAACTTCGAATTGAAATAAAACACAAGAAAATCGTTTTAAGGTCCATCAATTTGGCTTTATTGGAAGGATAATTTTATGCCATTAATGTTTAAATATGATTTCGGGCATGTGGCCGCCGCGGCTGGCTCGAATAAAGCCAATTCTACAGGTCCAATTTTTAACCACTTTTTCGAGCATATGGGGCCGTATGTCGGCAATAACGCCACGAATGTTGGCTTCCAATTCCCCTAACGTTTCTGGTTTGTTGGTGTAGACGAGCGACTTCACATATCCCCAAAGAAAATAATCCAATGGTGTCAAATCACACGACCTTGGTGGCCAATTGACAGGTCCATTCCGCGAAATTATGCGCTCATCGAATGTTTCCTTCAATAAATCGATTGTGACGTGCGCTGTGTGGCATGTAGCGTCGTCTTGTTGGAACCACAACTCATCCACATTCATGCCATCCAATTCGGGAACAAAATAGTCGGTTATCATGGCTCTATACCGGTCTCCATTAACGGTAGCTGCCTCTCCAGCATTATTGCGGAAGAAGTATGGCCCAATGACTCCACCAGCCCATAGAGCACACCAAACAGTCAGTTTTTGTGGATGTAATGGCGTTTCAAGGGTCTCATGTGGATTCTCTTCACTCCAAATGCGGCAATTTTGCTTGTTGACGTAGCCATTCAACCAAAAATGAGCCTCATCACTGAACAAAATTTTGCGATGAAAATCAGCATCGAAATCAATCTTATTTTCGGCCCATACTCCAAAATCACGACGCATTGCATGGTCTCGCGGCTTTAATTCTTGCACAAGCTGGATCTCGTAAGGTCGCAAGCCAAGATCTTTGCGCAAAATCTTCCATAAAGTTGATGGACAAAGCTCCAATTGCTGTGCACGGTGGCGAATCGATGCATTCGGGTCCTCTTCAACACTTTGCTCTACAGCGGCAATTGTTTCTTCGGTGCGCACTGTTCGACGTCTCTGCGGATGCGTATTATCACATAGAGTAAACGTAGTGCGAAAACGATCCATGGTTAACCGAATTAATTGCTCTGATGGACGATTATGTCGACCATAAAATGGACGGAGCTTACGGTAAACTTCGCGAACTGAACCATTATTTTCGAAATAAATTTGCACGATTTGCAAGCGTTGTTCTTTTGTCAACCTGTTCATGATGAAATGGCAAACCAAACTGAACATAAATGACATTAGAGTTGCCAGATTTGACCACAAAATTCCAGTTTTATCTCTATTCGAAAAACAAACCTGTAAAAAAAACACCCTGTATATTTTTTTGGGCTTTTTTGAACTTGTTTGAAAGTGGCACATTTTTGTGTAGCCTGAAACCAGTTAATTTGTGATTTATACTAGTTATATGGAAGTTTAAAGCTAGTTTGTTTCACTACAGGTTGCATATGTGTGTGTCGGTATGACAACAAATGAACATATTTTCCAATTAACGTTTCATCCTTCTCTCTCCCACGTTCACATATTTACCCTTTTCGTCTCCCTTTTACAGTTACAACATTTGTGGTGTCAGCGCTTGTGAGTCATGAGAACAAATTGGATATGGTTCATGTACAAAATTCAACATTGGCAGGCGGTGTTGCCATCGGCACTGTTTGTAATTTACTCGTTGGTTCGCATGGCGCTATTTTAATTGGCATCATTGCCGGTTGCATTTCAGTATTGGGTTATCGCTACCTAACGGTAAGTTTATATCTCATTTCATTTTGTTGTTTGCAAATTTCTTTTGTCATATGTTAGAATTTAATATATGTATACATACCCTACTACTACATATGTACAATACAAACAATTTTGTTTTTCACTTGATGCACTAATTTACAAAACTGCTTTGTCCCATTAGCCTTTGGGTTATTGATAAATTTCTGCTGTATGCGTGACCATACAAATATATTTCGCATCAACGACTTTACACACTGATCACCATAATTACACATACATATGTATATATTGCATACATATGTACACCGAGTATATTTGTATAGCATAACTCATTTCTATCGTTGCTAATTAGTGAGCTTGGTATATTGGTCTTATGTGCAGTGCAACATACTCGAAGCCAGCAGACCATTTTATTAGTCTCTGCCCACCAGGCTACGCAAATTAACAGTTATACGCTTAGGCGCTCCTAGTACGAACTGCATTACTTAACTGGCATTTCGAAAATTTTCAATAATTACATTTCGGTTATAAAATGATTTTAGTTTCAAAATTATGTATGGATGTATGAAAATTATTATTGTACCAATGTAAGGTTCTATAGTGCATGCGTAAGCGATCAGGAATTCCAAATGACTGATGAAAATAGTTTTGTAAATAACTGTATTCAATCTTTATACTCAGCGGCGTATAGCTCACAGAGTATATTAATTTTATTGGCCTAGCATTAGCCTAAGACTTTGGTTGCTATGATTTTATTATATTACTAGCAGACGAGCCGATCGACTGTAAAATCTGGATATGAATGAAAAACGAACAACACACAAAAATGTGTGGGCGTGGTACAGCCCACTTTTTCAAAAACTATATAGAGCTTGCGTCATACCCACCCAACTCCTGAAACTATCATGAAAGTCTCATAAAAATCGACAATAAACATTAGACACGAGTAAAGGGCAGAACCACACAAGTATATGTGGGCGTAGCACCGCCCACTTTTCCAAAATTCTGTAAATCTTGACTAAATGGCCCATATATACAAATATCATTATTTTGTTCCAGATCTAAGACGGATTTCAATTTTATTTAGCCGGGGGCTTGGCACCTCCCACTTTCACAAAAATATATATATAGTAGAACACCCACAGAAATAAGATGCTAATTTTCTTCGCTCCCCACGCATTTTCTGAAAGAATGGGGATAAAAAATAAGATCTGTAAAAAAATCTGGCCATCTGTAGTGAAAAAATTTCATGGAAATTTGACCTAAAGGCGAAAAATGCACTAAAAAATTGTATATGTCTTTATTGGCTAATATCTCGTAAACCAGTAATTTTAGGAGAACTAATGACATAAGGACTTTTATTTAGATTGGAGTCAGGAGTAAATTGTCCATATAAATGTTGTACCTGCGAGTGTCCTTTTAAGGACTTTTAATAAGTCGAAGGTAATTTTTTATTTTTTATTTTTTTGTAAATGGTAAATAAAATACATGCAAAATAATGGATTAGATAAGCTATACACCGTTTGGTAGGATATTAACCACAGTTTCATTTTAACATTGCATTTTAATTTTATTAACATTTTTGCAACGGTGGGATGGCGTAAAACTAAGTAAAAAGGGTTTTTAAATTTCTAAAAACATACAAAATGAGATAATTCAGGGGCACAGTTCTAATTTTATATGCTTTGTTAAAGTAAAATGGTAAATATTAAGTAAAGAATCAAATTAAATAATAATATAAAACATTTCGAAGTCTAAAAACAATATTAAACATTTTCTTTTGGACAGTTTTTGTTTAAATAATCTATAAATTTTTTCTTTGATGTGTTTCGTGACGGCAAGTTTTTGTAATGTTGCTCCACTGCATGCAATATAAATTGCTTTTGTTCTTCCTGATGAGTTAGAACTGTATTAAAACGGGTTATTAGTGCTATACCACGTTCTGCTATATCATTTACTACTAATAATTTTGATACTAAAGTTTTTGCTAATATGTAGTTTTCATTTAAAAAAATAGCTTATTTAATAAATTATTTTTTAAGAATTCGTCAACAAAAAATGTTGACTTATGAAAAGTCCTTAAAAAGACATGGGCAATTTACTCCTGATACCATTCTAAATAAAAGTCTTTATGTTATTATTTCTCCATAAAATACTTGTTTACGAGATGTTACCCAATAAAAACATATATGTACAATTTTTAGTGCATTTTTAGCCTTTAGGTCAAAAGCGCATGGAATTTTATCACTACAGATTTTTTTACAGATCTTGTCTTTTATGTGGAGCGAAGAGGATTAGAACTTTACCCCTGAATTATCTCATTCTGTATATTTTCGGAAACTTAAAAACCGTTTTTAGTTACAAAAATTTTAATAAAATTAAAATACAATATTAAAATGAAACTGTGGTTAATATCCTACCAAACGGTTTATAGCTTATGTAATCCATTATTTTGCATGTATCTTATTTGACCATTACAAAAATATAAAAAATAAATAATTAACTTCGACTTATTAAAAGTCCTTGAAAGGACACTCGCAGGTACAACATTTATATGGACAATTTACTCCTGACTCCGATCTAAATAAAAGTCCGTATGTCATTAGTTCTCCTAAAATTACTGGTTTACGAGATATAAAGACATATACAATTTTATAGTGCATTTTTAGCCTTTAGGTCAAATTTCCATGGAATTTTTTTACTACAGATGGCCAGATTTTTTTACAGATCTTATTTTTTATCCCCATTCTTCAAGAAAATGCGTGGGGAGCGAAATAATTTGATACTTTTGCAAATCCCATACAATCTGTGGGTGTTCTAATATATAGTCTAGGTATAGTACCCAGTGAATCCAAAAATATGCTTTCCAAATTTCATAAAGATCGGTGGAGTACTTTGGATACCTATTAAAGACACATCGTCACATATTGATTTTTAAGTAAATCTTAAAATACTATTAATCAGTCCAATGGGGAGTGTTTTTGTCGTTACCAACAACAATAACAAAAAAAAATGAACGAAATCGGTTACGGACCACGCCCACTTTTCTAAAAAAATGTTTTGTAAAGGACCATAAATGAATGCAATAGGTAATATCTCTTCGAAAGTATAATTTCATTTGACTTTAATTTGACTTCCAAAAGTGAAAAAGGGCGTAGCACATCCCCTTTTTGACCAAATCTATCGTAACGTTCGAAATGACTCGAAGAGGATTTGACGCACCATTGTAGAAATATATCATATATAATGAGAAACATTTTCGTACAAAATATGAAAATTAGTTGATAACCACACCCATTTTTGATTAAAGATTAAACCAGATAGAATAAATTAGTCTTAAACTGTCGATTGATAACCACGCCTATAAACTGTATATTGATATGTGCAGAATTGCATGCAAGGAAAATATAGCTTCAACTTCGTTGCTAGAGGCTTAGCGAGTATAATATTTTCACTTACACACGACTTAAACTCCTTTCATTGTAAGTACATTAGGCCGTTTCAGAAAAAGTATTGTTTTTTATCTACCCATTATTACCCGACTATGGCGAAATAGTCGTTTAGTAAAGCCTCTCGTTGGTCTTATTATTGATCCTTCTAAGGTAAGAGGGCATTACCACATTTTTAGCTAAAGACAAGAAAGGAAGCGAAATTTCGTGTGAAAACGATACTGACAAACCTTACGTTTCTGCTTTCTCAAGACAAATCACCAAAAAGGGAAGTATTCCATTCTTTATATTACCCATTGAACTTTTAAAATACGACACTCATCTCTTTTCATCACTCATCCTCACGGGGTATCAACAAGCTGTAAACAAGGCACTTTTCTCGAATTTCCTATGCCTTGACAGCACATCACTCGCCATTAGTCGAAACATTCGATACCGCCCTACTCCCTTACTACACTACAGTCTTACGGTTAGCCGATCATCAACATTGATTCCGTTTAATACACAGCGATGAATGTCATGAACATTCAGTTAAGTGGCGATCTGAATTATGGAAAGGCTTACCACCGAAATGTTCCGGTGCTTTTGGACTTGTCAGAGAATTTCGGTATGGTCAACCACGCCATACTTCAAAATGATATTGATAAAGAGATGGAACGTGGCAGCCATCTGTGGATTTCAGAAACAACTGCAGCAGTGTAAATTTTTGACACCCCGAATGTGCTCGTCGGTAAACAAATCCAACTTATGCTAGTATATAATGAATTGAGTGTAGAGTAAATTTTCGCCTAAAAGGTTTTTAGCGACTCTGTAAGATGTGATAGAAGATATTACACTTCATTAAGAGAATTCGAATATGGAACAAATAAATGTAAAAAATTTCCACACTGGGTACGGTAGATCACAGTATCTTGTTAGCTGCTAGAGAAAATTATTATCTCTACATATAATAAAATTGTAACAAGTCGATATCTGTATATTGCAGATATTCAAGTAAAATCTACAGTAGGAATCATTATAGGGCCAATAGAAGCCAAATCAACAGTTATAAGAATGTTTGTCTGTCTGTCTGTATGTTTGTTCACGCATCACTCAAAAACTGCCTAACAGAATTGAACAGAACTTTTACCATTGCGTTACTAAACGTGTACCTTAAAATTTAAAATATCACTTGTTTCGATAGCTTAATAAGTTTCAGAGATATCGACCGATATGTGAACCAAGGTGTTGCTACAATATAGGTATCAAACAAAAGGTGGTAGTGAGTGCTGTAATAAGCGATGTAATTGAGTACCATATCTTATCGAGTATGGGATTTAATAATTAAAATCGGACTTAGTTTAGTATTAGTTCTGAGACGCAGCAAAACGGGGCCAGCTTTACTAGTATTCAAATATAATTCCACAAAAAAGTTAATAGAATTTCCATTATTGCACCACACATATTTATTTTTTAGTAACACATCTCTAATATTGCAGGACCTCGGTAGCTAAAACCGTACGAAATCCGGGCATAACTAATCCGTACAACCAATTTTCCCAGGCACTTTATTTCAACGTGAGTTAGACTTTGAAGACCTTGAAAACCAACGCTCATGTTCAGTGTTTCCATAATCATTTTATTACGTCTCTTTTGGATCTGTAAGTGCGAAACTCTTCGCCAGTAATGAATTTTATGCTCAAAACTTTCCGATCCGAGGGGGGGGGGCCCTATAAAAACTACAAACGTGTTTTTTTTTTGTTGTTTTCATCTACAATATTAACTTTACGTGCGCTGACCTCAGCCTTTGAGCATAAAACTTTTCCAAAAGCACTCAAAGTATTACGAGTACTTCAATGCTATTATGTAGCTCTAAAAGAAAATTAGCGCTGTGTAACTTTGCCAAAAACAACATTAATACCAAGCAAAATCTTATTACAATTAAAAACTGCATGCCAGAAATGCCAACATTGTTTTTATGCACGCACCGTGGCAAGCAAATTTTGTATAAATGTTCCACATTCACTTTGCGCTCGTATGTATGCATGAATGTGTGTGTTTTATTGCACATTTATACGTGGAAATCCATTAGAAACTAACATATAACGAAATATTGCTCATACGCCGTGCAACACTTCAAATTAGTAGTGGAACTACTTTCGAATAATATTCGAATAAATAATATTTGAATTTTTTGAAACGAATATCCTTATTCGTTTATTCGAATAATTTACTATGAGCATGCATTCACGTTTTGTATGTGTGTATGTATGTGTGTATGTTTGCGTGTACAAATGTGTGCATAAGCTGTAGTGATATTTGTTTAACTATTCGAATAATACTATCGAATAAAAGTAAAAATGATTCGAATAAATATTATTCGAATTTTTCATAGACTTCCAATAAACTGCTTTTTATTCGAATAAGTTTTATTCGAATAACCCCATGCCTACTTCAAATAAATCGAATTGTAGAGTGCGCTATTTTGCTTGTATTTTTGTTGTTGTTTTGCGCATACTATAACGATTTTGTAAGAGACAATGTTGATTGTGATATTGAGTCATTGCATAGCAGGACAAGCTGTTCCAGACATACGGGGATACTCAATCTTGACTCGTACGCACTCCTTCCGAAAATAATACCTTACTGGCCGGAGCATCATCTGTCATTTCCATCATATGGCCAAGCCAACGTAGCCGCTGTGTTTTAATTTCT
The DNA here is from genome assembly GCA_949987695.1 of Merzomyia westermanni. Classification (NCBI taxonomy): domain Eukaryota; kingdom Metazoa; phylum Arthropoda; class Insecta; order Diptera; family Tephritidae; genus Merzomyia; species Merzomyia westermanni. Next base: position 27,286,995 of record OX465291.1, read on the forward strand.
TTGACTATGTCGATTGCTGTTTAGAGCTCATACAACTCATCATTAAATCTTCTTCGGTAAACACGTACGTAATTTTCTTTCGAACACTTCAAGGGCCAACTTATCAGCGGCTGTCAGAAAAGGTTTTATGAGCGACTTGTAGGGCGTGGTTTTTATTCGTCGCGAGAAGGCTTTGCTTATCAATTGCTTACTCAATCCAAAGTAACAATTATTGGCAAGGGTAATTCTTCGCTGGATTTCTAAATTGACATTATTATTGGTGTTAATACTGGCTCGCATGTAAACGTAGTTCTTTACTATTTCAAATTTATGGCTGCCAACTGTGGCGTGGGTGCCTCTTTGCATGATGACAAAAAGTACCTCGCTTTGTCCTCGTTCACTTCCAAGCCCACTTTTTTGAGGTTCTTCTTCTTTAAATGGTCATCTAACCGCCTGGGCGATTTTGACCGTCCAACATAGCTCGCCAGTCGTTTCTTCGTTTCGCCAACTGGCGCCAATTGGAAACACCGCGGGATCGCAAATCGGTCTCCACTTGGTCCTTCCGTCGGAGTGGTGGTCTCCCTCTTCCTCTGCTTCCACCGGCGGGTGCCGATAAGAATACCTTCTGGGCTGGAGCATCTTCGCTCATTCGCACTACGTGGCCTAGCCAGCGAAGCCGCTGTGTTTTAATTCGCTGAACTATGTCGGCGTCTGCGTAAAGTTCATACAGCTCATCATTAAATCTTCTTCGGTACTTGCCGTCGCCAACGCGTAGAGGTCCACAAATCTTTCGAAGAACCTTTCTCTCGAATACTCCCAGAGCCGCCTCATCAGATGTTGTTAGTGTCCACGCTTCTGCACCATATAGCAGGACGGGTGCGATGAGTGACTTGTAGAGTGTTATTTTCGTTCGTCGAGAGACGACTTTACTTTTCAATTGCCAACTCAGTCCGAAGTAGCATTTGTTTGCAAGAGTAATTCTTCGTCGGATTTCTAGGCTAACATTATTGTTGGTGTTAATGCTGGTTTCCAGGTAAACGAAGTCCTTTACTATTTCGAAATTATTGCTGCCAACAGTGGCTTGGTTGCCAAGGCGCGTATGCGCTGACTCTTTGCATGATGGCAGCAGGTACTTCGTTTTGCCCTCGTTCACCACCAATCCCATTTTCTCCGCTTCTTTTTCTAATTTGGAGTAAGCAGAAGTTACGGCGCGGTTGTTAAGGCCAATGATATCAATATCGTCAGCATATGAAAACAGTTGCACGCTTTTATAAAATATTGTTCCAGCGCGGTTAAGTTCTGCAGCTTGTATTATTTTCTCCAGCATTAAATTAAATCACCCTGTCTCAAACCTCGTTTAGTTTCGAGGTCTCGGAGAGGTTCTTCCCGATTCTGACTGAGCTAGTGGTGTTGCTCAACGTCATTTTGCTGGAAAACCAAATTCAGACAGAGCGGCATAAAAGAAGCTCCTTTTAGTGCGGTCGAAAGCGGTTTTCTTTTCTCACGGGTTTTCCAAGATAGTGAAAATCTGGTCGATGGTAGATTTACCAAATCTGCAGCCGCACTTAAAGGGTCCAAGCAGTTTGTCTGCGGTGGGGTTCAGTCTGGTGCTTGCACTTTACCAGCTTCGTGCTTGGACAGCTCAGCAGACAATCCATCTGCTTTATGGTTTTTTTAATCGAGATATTGCTACTTGAATCTCGACATAGTTGGGTTACTAAACATTAGTTCCAACATCTTTGATTGTGGGGTCGGGTGCGACATCTTCTCTGGGTTATTGCTAGATTTCTTCATTTCTCTCTACTCTCTTAACAGCGGTTACCAAGTCGCCGTACTCATTTCTATTCCTGTTGACTAGCATCTTAAGCTCTTCACACTCACGCTTTTCTGCCTCTCTTTTTTTCTCACGGAGAATGCTTCTCGCTTCCTTCTTACGGTGGCGTTTTCATACTCCTACAGTTGCAGTTGTTATAAAGCCATCCTTATATTTTTTAGACAGTGTTTTTACAAAATGTTTGAGTATGTAGTTTGGTAGCCCATTAAATTTTTGTACACTAACGTTCGAAGTACTTCACAATTTTTCCTGCATTTTTTGAATTTCGGTGTCGAGGATGTTGGATATTTGCTTCCTTTCATAGAAAAATTTAGTTTTTTTTGTTTCCATGCGTTTACTTCTTGTTTTAGATTTCGCTATATTTTAAATGAAAATGAAAGCACTTAAATAAATATATCTTACTAATAACAAATTTTTGGTCAATTATTTTTGTCACCAGTATGAGTCTAAAATGCTTTGAAAGTTGTCGCTTTGAGAATCTTTAAAGGTTACATGAAATGGAAACTCTGGCTTCATTGAATAAAACTCTTTCACATCCAGTAGGTTTTACGAGTTCTAAAGCATCAAAACGGCTTCTTAATAGCTATTTGGGTGACCTGCATCGCAGCCATTCTACCTACCTACCTACGCAACATTCCCACAAGCTGCATTTATATGAAGATGTCCAACTCCAACCGTATATAAAATTTAGTACATTAGCCTTATTTTTTAACAAATTTGTTGTCCACTCCATTGTCTCCTTGTGTGTTAGTTTGTAAAGTCAAAGCTACCAGCCTGTCGTGCAAGTCAGTAAAAGGGTCAAACATCGTACACAACTTTGTTAGCCAACAATCCAATCTTCTAACCAAAGCCTTCTTGTGTGTGATGTGTTTTTGAGCTTCTGAACTAAATATACTAATGGCAATTTGGGTATGGTTCAATGCAGCAAAATTTTAATTAAAATATTTAACCCAAACTTAAACTGAATAATGTTAAAGTGTTATTTCACTTAGGAGTATTTTATATAGGAAATATTTCATTATTTTCACTTGTTTAGGCAATTATTTACATTGCAAATTTACAACCTAACAAATAGGCATTAGCACCCATAAGCAGACTTGCTTCATTACATACGTATGTTAATACTTTGCATATCGATAAGAACTCATTTTTTTATACCTAGTAGTGCTACGCACACAATGAATATTAACTTCATTAGTCTAATGGTAGTATGCAACGGCATGAACAAATTGAGATCGAAATTGCGTTATATGTATCAAAATGTTCAGGAGAAAGAGGGAAACTGATTAAGTCATGTCCGTCCGTCTGTTAACACGACAACTTGAGTAAATTTTGAGTAAATTTTGAAATTTGGTATGCAGGCTCATCTCCGAGCGCTATTTAAAATGGGCGAAATCGGATGATAGCTACATCCACTTTTTATATATAGAATATTTTCGAAAATACAAAAAAAAATATTATTCTGTACATAAAAGACTTATAAGGATAAAATTTGGTGTGTACATTAATGTTAAGGCAAAAAATAAATTTTTCAAGAAATTTTTGAAAATGAGAGTGGCACCGCCCACTTTTGATTAAGTCAAATTTAGAAATAATATTACTCATAAGTCAAAAACCGTTGTAGATATCGAAACAAAATTTTGAACACACATTTATATTAATACAAGGTATGTTCCGGAAAAAAATTTGCAAAATCGGATAAGGTCCACGCCCACCTTTATATGCAAGATTTTGAAAAGGATCATAACTATATTTAATAGGCAATAACTTTGCGTACAAAAGCTTTATATCATTTGTATTTCACTTTCAAAGTTTCCGTGAACGAAGAAAGTCTAAAAATATAAATTTTTGAAAATGGGTATGGACTATTCCACAAAACTTTTATGCCATAACTCTGCCAAAAATTGATTTGTCGAAACGAAATTTGGTGATAATGTTCTATATAAATATATATATATATATATTCTGTAAAAATGGTCGAAATCTGTTAATGGCCACGCCCAGTTTTCTCTAAAAAACTTGTTTGTAAAATTTAAAACGCGATATTTCGATAACTATGCAAGCTATATCAATAAGATCTTGCACACATGATAAGCTTTTTAAGTAAAAGTAGACCGCAAACAAATTTTGTGGATTTTGGGGAAGTAGGCGTCGTGCCGCCCACTTTTCAGCGTAAAAATTCTGCTATTTTCAAAGGCGAATGCTTATAGTTTCAACTAGATATTTCAATCAAAATTGGTCAGCTGCTTCTCAATAGTATGTAGTATACTCCTGCTCAAAATTAGGCAAATCGGATAACAAACAAGTAAAATATCCGGGCAGGTTGTCAATACCCCACTGCAATAAATAAGTTATATATCTTTTATGATTTGCATACCTTTAATGAGCATGAAATGTTTGTAAGTATGAGAAGAAGAAGATATGGGCACATGAATAAGTAAACTGAAGTAATCAGGACGATGAGCTGAGTCGATTAAGCCATGTCCGTCTCTTCGTCCGTCTATCTATATGAACCCAAATACGAATTGGGATGCTATAAGATTTTACTACTAGGTATATAATGTTCGGTTCCACCCGAACTTAGACTTCCTTACTTGTTTAGTTTTTGAATTCGTCTGAGTTGTTACAAGGACTTGGGCTTGGTATAGCTGCCAACGGTCAAAGTAAACTATTTGTTTATTAGCTTTTTAAAGCGGGTAAAGATGCTATTTATAACTGCAAATCATATATAATTTGGGTTAAAAGCAGCTTAGATTTTCATTGCTCACCCAAGAGGATAATAAAACTAGTTGATAATAATTTGGTTTGCAAAACCTAAATAGTTTAGGAATTTCGGTTTTGTCCTTAGGTCATTTATCTTTACAGTGAAAATGATTGCTTTTTTAACATTTACGCTGCTTTTTCTCTTTGAAATTTACTTTTAACGTTTCAAACAATTGTTGACTATTGTCTATTGACTAATCGAGGGCGCCTTTAAAAGTGTTTATCTGGAGGCAATAGGAGATGCCCCTTATGTCTTTGGTATCGCTGAGGTTACGGTAAATTCGATAGGGATGACACTGTGGTCAAGAGTGATAAGCGTCAAGGTGGGAGCTAAAGAGTTCACGGCGCATGCATATAGCGGAGCTTCTTAGGGTGTTGTTGTTGTTGTTGTAACAATGATTCTTACTGCTTAGTCATCACTTTCCTTACCTAGCATTGTCATCAATATTTTCTAGGGGAGTCCAAGGAACCTTCCCTTTCTTAGTTGGCTTACCAATCTTTAGTAGTGGGACGACCGTTGCCTGCTTCTATTTTACGGATATGACAAAAGTGGTAATGGACAGGTTGAAGACAGCAGTTAAGTATTTTACTCACTCATCGCTGAGATGTTTTAACATCAGCATGAACACTTCAGACTACCGAGTGGCCTACCCAACCTCCGCCAAAGGTTTTTGGTATTTTTCCGCTTCGCCGGTTTTGCGAAATATTTGACTATGGACCACAATTTGGCCACAGCAGCAGAGAGGTTGCTGAACCTTAGAGGCTCCTCACACTTGGCGCGTTTGTGTTGATCAGCCAGCCGTCCGATATCCGGATTGAGATCTTTATGGAAACATCATCCCAGGTTCACCTAAGCTTCAGGAGTTGTGACTATGGAAGGAGGGCACACACTGCCAAAGCCGTATTTTGCTGAGTGTTAACGATTAAAACCAAAAAGGACTACATCTGTCCCAGGACAGTCTTTGATAGAAACCTTAAGGTTATCTTTCCTTCCAAGAACTTTTGGAAAGAGGAGGAATTCACCCAGAAGTTCGGCATTTAGTTTTGACATACGGATCCGAACTAGCCTATGAAGTAGGAACGGGCCTTTTTGTAGCACTCCCGGACATGTCTATGCGTCTACCAGACGCAGCGAGTGTATTTCAATCGGAAATCTATGATATCCAGGAAGCATGCAGGGTATTATTGTGTACGAGCATCACCGGTAATACGATAGCAATCTTTTCGGACAGACAGGTGGATATTCGTTCTCTAGGATCAGCAACGGGCCTGGTTGGTAAGTTCAGAGAGTAGACCTTGAATTTGGCAAGTCGACATAACGTTTCTCTAATATGGATGCCCGCACTGTAACATACAGTGAAACGAGAGGGCTGAAGAGCTGGCTCGGGGTGAAACAGATATTGAGGCAAAGGAGGTGCCTGCAACCCTGAGGCTTATCAAAGCCTTATCTTTCAGCACATGCTAAGTGAGGCTATTAATAGATGGAACCGTTTTCAGTCCTACAATGTGCCAAGGAGTCTGTGGTCCTCCTAAAGTGAAACACGATCTTTGACCCTTCTCAGGATGAGTAAAAGAAACCTAGTCACATTATCTGCGGTGCTTACTGCCAACCAACCAAACAACCAAGCCAATCAGCCACATTGTGAGACTCCCATTTTATCTGCCGAAAAAGATTTGTATTGGAATAATAATACTTTTGTGTTCTAGATCTTCTTTCATTTACTAAATATTACTGCGCAGCTTAGTAGCTAGATTTTCGAATATCTCAAGTATGCTTATGAGGAGTGTTGCCGATCTGACAGTCCTTTGGTAGATATGGACCTAATGTGCTCCTATTCTAGCACCTTGTGGTACTAGACCCCGGTATGAGCAGTGTAACCTTATATGTTATGTCACCCTTTTGTAAGGAAGGAGAAGATAGGTAATGAAAGCTTAGAGACATTCTCTACTAACCGGGGCTTAGGCAAATACCTTTAGACCGGAGCATCTTCCAACATTCGCATAACAGAACGTATCCAATACTTACTTTACTATGTTTATAGTGATACTAGGCTTTAGATATACGGAAAGGACTTTCTCTAACAATTCGCCGGTGAAAATTACAATCAACTCTATCCAGCAGTTTTCGGTAGATGCACGAACAAACATGCAGACAGACATGCAAAAATAACAAAAGGAATTTACTTGACTATTATTGGTCTAGTTAAAACCTTCGAATGGCAAATAAAATAATCGTCAAAAAAAAATTGTATGCAGAAACCTAGTTTAAAATGAGCGCTTCAAAGTAAATACTAATTAAAAACTTTATTCATTTTCCATTTTACAAAAATTTGTTAAAAGTTTATGAGAGTTTCATTTCAACTTTCTATTGGTCATTTCGCATCCTAATTAATTAATTGGAAATCAGTGGGCAGTTTTCCAAATTAAGTTTTTTCTCTACAATTTCCACGCAGCCATATAAGCTTTCGAATGAGTTGCTCTTGACATTTAATTATGAAGAAACAACGAGTGTCCTTGACAACTTGCAACCATTGAAATGTTTGAAAATACATAAATGTTGAATATGCACACATTAAATATATATACATATATGTTTGTGTGTGTATGCAATTAGTGCCTATCAGTTGAAGTCATTATTTTTAAACAAATTTATTAAATTTAATTCAAAATGCAAATTAGTCACTGAAGAGTACTTAGATTTTACAACGACCGCCAGCGCAAAAACGGCAAACGAGTGTATGCTCACGCCCCTCCCCTGCAGCATTTGCATACATATGTTTGGAAAAAACAACAAAAAATACACATGTACATACATGTCTATTTTCTGCTGTGCAATATGGGCAATAGAAGCTGCTTTTGTGGCCAAAAGTCAACAAACACTGACACAAACAATATGGCGAGGCATGCTGCTCGCGCGAAAGGCAACGAAATCGTTTGCATCCCGCAGTCGAGGTCATAATTAGATCTAAACATGAGGGAACTTCTTGATGACTTCATAGTTTCCTTAGCGCAGCACGCAGTGGAGAATTCTTTTTGAAAAAATGTACTCCGGCTGCTGTTTTTCATTAGGCAGCCGCTTAAAATAACATAAGAGCCGACGAGATATAATCTGTGCTATTTAAGGTATTGCTCTATCAGCTTATGGGGAATCAGATTTCGTCCTTCCTTTCTAACTAAGCGATATCAGCTGATCTAGAGAGAGCTATCTCTTCATTACTCTAAACGATCTCCTAGAAACACAAGTTGGCAACCACATTTAAATCTACATGGGTGGTTCAAAGATGTGATCAGGTATGTGTGCTGGAGTCTACTCAAAGTAAGTGCATATTTCTTCGCCATAGCTTCCTGAGAGACTGTTGAGTATTTTCTTCACGTCTAATTCCCTTAAGAATATTCGGTGTCTCGCCTTATGCTTTTTCGTTTTTCTTTAAATTACGCTGAATCGTCTAAATGATTTTAATATTCTTCTAGAAAATGTTTATATCCCCGAATGCTTGAAGATGGCTTGGAAAATTGCCAAACTTTTTTCTTTCATACATAGGCACTTTCACGCCTACTTTCCAAAGTTCAAAAAAAAAAAACAGATTATCTAAGATTCAAAAGTCGATCAAATTATTGGGTTTTATTAGCTTACTGGTTTTGCTTTTACAAGTCTTTAAATTGAATAAATTTTGTCGAAATTCTAGAAAAATTTCTCTGATAGAATATGATCCCTCATTTTCAGTTGCATTGGAGTGTGCCTTAAAATCATATGAAAAATTTTTTTTTCCGTCCCACCCCTTCAATCGTTAGTACCCCCGTCAAAGATATCATATTTCAGTTTTGGTCCCGTTTCAAGCTTCAAAGGACATGGAAATTTATTTTTAATTTGAAAAAAAAAATTTATTTTTAATATAGGGTACTTTGAACTTAAATTCCTGTGCAACACGCCGAGACCAAAACTCATATGTGACTTCTTCGGCCATATTAGTATCGACGAAGAGGTGTGGACTCCCCCGAAGTAGGCATACCGGCCGTAAGAGGCGCAACTCGATGGTTGATCTACGGATATGATGTTTCTCACCTTTCGTTACCCATCTTCTCCTTGTTTAACGAAGAAGGGGTGACATGACCTAGAAGGTTGCACTGGTCATATCAAATCGCTACCACGCTACGACAGTCGAGCAGTACCGTAAGGGAGTACCGGGTTCATATCCGGCCAAGGACTGTCAATTCAACAACACTCCCAAAAACTTTCGAGGAGTGCTTTTGTCATTACAAACAATAACAACAACAACAGGAGGTATGTATTAAGGAAGTCTCGTATAAAAATAGTCCCCCTATATTTAGAAGCATATTTTTAGAAGAATATTTTGCTAGATATACCTCCGAGGAGATTAAGGCCGAGCTTCTCTACCCATTTGTGGAGTGCTGTTCCTGCTTTTCTACAAATTGTCGGGACATAGAGTAGACTCCAAAAGCCTTCGATGGCAGACCTCTACCGAGGGACGGCTTCGTTTTTAAAAAACTTTTTCAAACAACTTTTGATGTTGCCTGTTCCAGGATTCTCGGTGTGGTAGGCCAACAACCCCCACAGAAATTCGGTTACGATGTGGTGATTTTTATTCAAGAACTAAACGATAAGTAGTATTTTCAAGTTATCGTGTTAATGGGCGGACGGATTTTATCGCTCAAAATTTCTAAAGTGAATTAATATCAGAAACGCTGAATATTATAAAAGCTTTACTAATTTACATTATAACAACACAATTTCTATTCCATGCAAATTAATGTCAGTGATATTAATTGCATCGACATTAGAACACGACACCAACCTGGCCCATAGTGCACTGTTGAGTCTGATGACAACGAGAGCACCGCACCAGCTAAGCATATTATTGAGCCATTACAGACCATCAACGCCGACAGATAAAGCAAAGCACAAGCCACAATTTACATTTCATTGAATGAAGGAGGAGGCGGGCGTCGGTACTGAGTGCAACGTGGCGGCAATGATTATGAGAATATCATACACATTTACACACTGGTGCAAGTACATCTCCCACCACTGAAACACCAAGTTCATCAGCAAAAATACTGCAACTACAATTTTCAAACTCATCTTCAAACAGGCTGGAAAAGAGCAATCAAGAGTGTTCGAAGTTGGTAAAATTTGAGTAGAATTTATTTTTTCAATTAGATATTTCCTGCACGATAGCTCTAACATGTGGGCTGTCTGCCATGCCCCCAGACATTTACACTATTTTTCTTTAATAATTACCAATTTATGAACTATGATTTTTTGGCCTATTTTGAACTAGTTTTTAGCTGGTATATTTATGTCCACAATCCATTTTTAACTAGTTTGGAACTAGTTAGATTTACTGCAGAACCTTGTGTGGTAGTTGTGTGTGCCACCAACAAAGAATATTAATGCTTTAGAGTGCTTAATTTTCAGTTTAGTTGTAGCACCCCCTCGATTGCACCGAGAACTCTGTTTGCTGAGGGTTTGTAGTAGAAGTTGATACATTTCAATATTGAACTACTGCACTGGCAGCGAGATTGCAGAGGGCGCACAGGCAATATGAATAAATTTAATATTCATCAACAGGCACACACACTCATACACCCGCACTTGTAATGTATGCAAGTATGTATTGCTCGTTTTCTCGCTTGAAAGAAATGTCTCGCCGGCTCTTCACAGCCATGCAAATGTTCGTTGGGGTGACTGGAGGCTGCGGCGCTTTAAGTGCCACAAGTAGTTTTTGAAAAAAATTTGAATGTAATTTGTTTTCTTTTTTTTCATATTTGTTGTCATATTGTTTTTTATTGAATAACAGTTTTTTATTATTTAATTATTATAATACATGAGTGTACTTAAATACTTACTGTGTTGAAGTGTTAGAGCCAATTGAAGTTAAGTCGCATTTTTGTCCTTTTGATTGCATTTTTCATTGCTAAATGCAAATATTTTGAATAAATTGCTCTAATTTAACTAATTAAAAGTTTTCTAAACTGAATGCATGATTTATTTATCAATTAACAATTAATTGATTTAAACTAAAATTCGAAAACAATGAAGAAAGAAAAAGCTATAAGCTATTGGTCACTAGCAGACGTTGTTCTGGCTAAAATTTGACTTTCCTACATTTCCTACATTCCCATATCTTCCTCTTGCTTTTTCCCCACCTCGATATACCATTCCTCTTCTTTACCCTAATCAGTTTCCTCTAACACCTCCTCCACATCTGAAATTTACTGTTGGTCTTGGTAGAGCTTACTTTTTCCAAGAGCACGTATCTATATATGAAAAATCATTAAGTATGCCGAATCGCAACTTTATATACCCAGGGGGCTTTTCCAAAAACAATACATGGCCTACGTCGTAGAGATCAACAATAAACTTTCGACATGAATGGAAGACAAACCACATCCAAAAATATGTGGACCTTCGCCGCCCACTTTTCTAGGAGTATGTAGATATTAACCAAAAGACCGATATATCTAAATATCATTAATTCATACCATATACATTCAGAGTTATGGCGAATTGAAATTTTATATAGCCTGGGGGCGTGTCACCGCCCACTTTTCCAAAACTATATACAGCCCATGTTGTACCCTGTTAACCCAAGAATAAGAAATGAAGATACCCAGACACACATTAATTTTTATTTATAACAAGTAAGATAGTCTAAGTTCTGGTGGAACCGAACATTATGTACCTAGTAGCGATCTATTATTGCATCCCAATTCACGCAAGTCTATTTTAATACTTTTTAGTTCGTATTATAAAGTCAGCTGATTGTTTTCAATAAAAACCATTCTGTTATTGTCACTGCTAACCAAATTTTTTCAAAATACCAATACATGCACATTTTATATTTGAAAAATTTTGCGTTCAAATAGACAAACGGACAGACGGACGGAGAGACGGACATGGCTAAGTCAACTCAGCTCATCGCCCTGGTCATGTCAGTGTACTTGTTGATGGACCCATCTCTTCTTCTTCTCATATTTACAAACATTTCATGTTCATGAAAGGTATAAAAATCAAAAAAGATAATTAACTTCCCTATTGCAGCGCCGTATTAATTACCTGCCCGGATATTTGGCTTATGTGTTATCCGATTTTCCTAGTATACTATTACATATTATTAAGAAGCAGCTGACCAATTTTCATTGAAATATCTAGTTGAAACTGCAAGCAATCGCTTTTGAAAATAGCAGAATTTTTATGCTGAAAAGTGGGCGACGCCACGGCTACTTCCCCAAAATCCACAAAAATTGTTTGCGGTCGAGCTTGATTAAAAAGCTTTTTATATGTGCAAGTTCTTATTGATATAGCTTGCACAGTTATAGAAATATCGCGTTTAACATTTTACAAACAACTTTTTCAGAACTATGTTAAAAAACTGGGCGTGTCCGTTGACCGATTTCGCCCGTTTTTACAACAAACAGTTACCTTTATATATTCAACATTTTCGCTAAATAGCGTTTCGTTAAATCAATTTTTGGCGGAGTTATGGCATAAAAAGTTTTGTGGAATAACCCACTATAAAAGGGGCGAGGCAATGCCCATTTTCGAAAATTTATATATTCCGACTTTCTTCGTTCACGAAAACTTTGAATGTGAAATAGAAATAATATAAAGCTATTGTAAGCAAAGTTGTTGCCTATTAAATATATCTATGGTCCTTTTCAAAATCTGTCGTACAAAAGTGGGCGTGGACCTCAACCCATGTCACCAATTTTTTTGCGGAACATTCTCTGTATTAATGTAAATATGTGTGCTGAACTTTGTTTCGATACCTTGAACGGTTTTTAATTTATGATTAATATTATTTTTAAATTTGACTTAATCAAAAAGTGGGCGGTACCATGCCCATTTTCAAACTTTTCTAGAAAAATTTATTTTCCACCTTAACGTTAATGTACACACGAAATTTTAATATTATAAGTGTATTATGTACTGAATAATCACTTTAATTGTATTTTCGTAAATACTCTATATATAAAAAGTGGGCGTGGTTATCATCCGATATCGCCCATTTTGAATAGCGTTCGGAGATGAGTGCCAAGGAACCTGTGTACCAAATTTGATTGAGATATCACAAAATTTACTCAAGTTATCGTGTTAAAAGACGGACGGACGGCCGGACATGGCTTAATCAATTTCTCTTTTCCTCCTGAACATTTTGATATACATAAGTCAATATCTATCTCGATCCGTTTATGCCATTACATACTACCTTTAGGAGAATGAAGTTAATATACCTTGTGTGCGTAGCACTACTAGGTATAAAAAGATTCCAGAACTACTTTTTTCCATCTCACTGTGGGCCTCCCCTTACTCTGCTGCCGGATTCGAGTATGGATTGAGCGTTTTTGTTACTTCGGATACCATGGCCTAACTAAAAGGCCTTTTACACGATATGTTTTTTTCACATGACCTGCCACTTTTTCTACACTCATGTAATGTCGTATGATTGTCAATACTTCCAACAGTTCAATTTATTTGCTTCTTTTTACACAATAAATAAATAAATCCAAAAGATTAAAATCAACAAATGAGAGTACATATGATTCTAATTGTGTGTCAGGCAAAGATAGAAACGTTTCTATTTCGTATGTGCAGTTTTCTGACTTGTATGTATTTTGGTTTTCATACGTTAAATGTGGCATATACACATGACGAAAACATATTGTGTAAAATGCCTTTAAGCCGTTGGCATTTAATTCAAGCACTATGATCAAGTCTGTATAAAACTCGTACAGGTCATATATAAACTTCCTTTGCAACTCTGCGTTTTTATAACTGGAATGGCAAATGTTCCCATGTATGAAGAGAGATTTATAGAGCCTTATCCTTCTACGGCGGGAGATACTTTAGCTATCAATTGCTTACTCAGTCCAAAATAGATTTTGTTGCCAAGGGTGGTTATCCTTTGAAGCTATGAATTGGCATTATATTCGCTTTTAACAAAGATTCCTAAATAGACGCAGAGTTTTATAGTTTCAAATTTGTGCTGCCAACAGTGATGCACGCTTTTTAAGAACTCGCCTCTTCCGTCTTTAAAAAGCTCAGTAGGTAGTCCGTTATTTCACCATGTTTTGTTATTTTCGGACCGGGAAATTGCCATCCTCACTTAGTTGTCTTAGCCCAGAACCTTCTGGCATCTCAAATACTGATCACTTACAGTGACTTTCTCCGATTCACAACGTAGCCCCGTAGGCAGTTGTTCTTCCATTCGCTTCATTCTTTCCTGCTTTTCTCTGCACCTAATTATGTCTCTTATACTCCATCGGACAAAGATTTTATAAACAACAAAATATTTAACAAACTATTTGCTTAATTTTTTTCCAGCCCCACATCACAGCTGTCGCGGGTATTCATGACACTTGCGGTGTTAATAATTTACATGGCATGCCAGCCTTACTCTCAGCGCTGGCTTCAGCTATTTTCGCTAGTCTGGTCACAAAGGAGCACTACAAATCTGAATTGGGACAGATATTTCCCGCTATGGGCGAAGCGCCAGAAAATAGTACTTTGACAAATATACTTGGGGTGAGTAAATATTTTATGTAGCGTCGCTCTAACTTATACCTACCTTATTTCTATACTATAGGGTTTTGAACGCACTGCTTCAGCTCAAGCTGGCTATCAACTCATTGGCATTGCAGTGACTTTGTTAGTGGCCATTGTGGGTGGTATTTTAACAGGTAATTCCAAGAGTTTTTGGGCTTGCTTTTGCTTAATCGTTGCAAGAAAATATGTTATATTTATCACAACTAAACTTTGTATTTCAGGTGCCGTGCTTAAGTACACCGGAGTTCACAAGCTACAAAAGGATGAACATCATCAGGATGAATTGTTCTGGGAGGTTCCCGAACCTAAAGAAGACTAGTAAAGTGAAAAGTGTATAGAATCATAGGATTCCAGCATTTTAAAGCATTATTTATAAAAGCCGCAAGGCTAAGTATTTGTAGATTCTAGTATCGCACTTCAAGACATTTTTCTTCGTTTTTTAGATTTTTTGTTCCGTTCTATCACCATATACTCCACTTCGTAGAAAATCGAATATTACGTTTATTGTAAAATTTTAATAAAACACCAGTTTTTTGAAGATGTGCTCTTTTATTATTTTTTGTCGCGCTTTTTTTGCGATTTTTAAGTTTTTGCACAAATTAGCATAATCTATATTATTATCAACCAAAGCTATACATATTCGGAGGCGGACAGGGGTAGAAAACGATTTGCGAACTGTGAATGCCACAGTTCTTTTCTACCCTTGTTTTAAGTTCACGAAGCAGTACCCGAAATTCTTTATAACAACAACTTTCTCCATAGTGACATTTCCTGTACTGGTAGAGATTTACATAAAAAAAAAAAATAATAATTGGCACGATATACGAGGTGTGTTCAAAAAGTATCGCGAATTTTGTGTTTTTTCAAAAATTATTTATTTATTCATGAATATCTATTTTGTCCCCTTCAAAGTAATCCCCATGAGATATTATACACTTGTGCCAACGGTTTTTCCAATCTTCGAAGCACTTCAAAAAATCATTTTTTTTGTATCTTGTTCAGCTCCTCCTTCGATGCCGTCTTTATCTCGTCAAGAGAAGCGTAACGTCGTCCTTTCATGGGCCTCTTCAGTTTAGGGAACAAGAAAAAGTCACAGGGGGCCAGGTGGCTGGGGAATACGGTGGCTGCGGCATCATTAGTGTGTTGTTTTTGGCCAAAAAGTCGCGCACAAGCAACGATGCGTGAGCAGGGGCGTTATCGTGGTGCAAAAGCCAATTTTTGGTCTTCTTTGCACATCTTCTCGGCCTTCTGAGAACATTTTGTACCACCGATAAACGTTGCTTCGGTCCAAGGTAGCTTCTCCGTATGCCACACACAAAATTTGATACGGGTTCTTTGATCCATTTTTTTGAATAGGTAAAAATCGAAGACGATCCAAAACACGTGCAAGCAAAGCAGCTGTCAACAATTAACTGAACATTCAAAATGGCCGAGCTTGTCGGCATAAGTGAGAGACATGAGTACCAACATAACGCCACAAGAAATTCGAAATTCGAATATACGTAACCAGCGAAAATTCAGAATTCGCGATACGTTTTGAACACACCTCGTATACATCCGAGAACCTTTAAGCCAACTATTAGTTAGTAGTGTGCTGCTTCTAATTTTTCCTACAAATTGGCGAAACCTACATTTTTTTGATAGTTCCGAACGGCATCTGCAAAGCAAATGAATTTTTGCTGAGTAGCTTTCCAAGACAGAAATACAATCGCAGAGTTTGCCAAACCACTCCCGAGTGGCGACCCCGTTTTAAAAAAAAATTTTCCAACCACTTTTGATATTACCTGTCCCAGCGCTCGATCCTTGGACCTTCGGTGGGGTAGGCCGAAAACACTTTCGCCACACCACTGCAGTAAGGGTGTGTAACGCTGCGAGGCTTCACGGAATCGCGCTGATACCGTTGTTGGCGTCACTTATTTGTGATTCCGTAACGCCATGACGCCAGCAGCGCCAGAAACACTTAGCTACTACGAAATACCGCTGTACTGGAGTGGCGCTGCTGGCGTCATTGAGTTGAAGATGTTTCTGGCGCTGCTGGCGTCATGGCGTTATGGTATCACAAATAATGGTATCAGCGCCAGTGACGCCAACATCCGCGCTACAGCTACCAAGGCGCCACCAAAAATGTTGAGAGGGATACCCAAAGACGTGTTTCGGTTCCAGGAATCACAATCCGAGTGCGGAAATTTAAGATTTGAAACAATTTAAAAGTTATTCACAAAAAAAAAGTTGAATAATTTGCCTGGAATAAATACGTGTCTCTAGATACCCCCCCAAAGCTTTGTATTAGTTTTCGGTGATGTCTCATAAACTGCGCCCCTAGCAATATGATATCATTGCGCCAAAAAAGCACTTAACGCAATTGCGTCAACGCACTGCACTGATACCAGCTATGGCGCTGGCTTCAAGGTATCAACGCCAAAAAATTGCCGCCGCGACCCAACCTTACACTGCAGCCGCCGTGAAATTTTAATCACAACCTTACATATAGCAATCTACTCAATATGTACATTAGAGCGTATCACGGTGTAAGGAGGAAAAAAAAGTTGAAAATGTTCCCCCCAGTTTGAACACTTACCTTATGAGGCTTTCAAAAAAAAAAATTTTTATTTTTTTGTCACCCTGTAAGAACAGCGAAATTTGCTTTTTTTCTATAGTTTCTATATTTTACGTTCGATTTTCAAAAGTGATACATTTTCTGAAAGGTATTCATCAAGGCAATATTTCATCCATAGAAACTTTTAGCCCATCATGCCAAGTTCAGCTTTCATTCTATTTTTACTAAAACCATCACCCTGTATTTGAAAAAAAAATTGTTTCCTGAAAACTAAGAAAACAAAGGAAATAAATGTAATGCTAAATCTTTCCTTGACTCTAATTTGCTGTAACGTTCTCGGCTACTTAGTTTAGCGAATATATAACCTAGGCGTTCCCGGTTGGCAATTTCTGTACAAGAATCACTTACTACGTGAACAAATCGCTCAGTATTTTGAGAGTGGCATAGAAAATCTAAGTTAATTAAATTTTTTTAATTAATTTTTTTTTTTAATACAGGGTGTTGGTTTTAAATAAAGCTAAAGTTGGTGTCGCAGGTTAATTGCTTATATGGACGAATTACTTATATGGGTTAAAACCTTTACAACAATATATTGCTCGTTGCAATCAAAGACCAAATAGAAAAGTTATAAGCAAAAAATGAATTTCGCTGTTTTTACAGCGTGCCGAAAAATTTTTTTTTTTCATTTTTGAAATCTCCAACAAGTAAACATTCGAACCAGGGGGGAACATTTTAAACTTTTTTTGCCGATTCGCTCTAATGTGCATATATATGTAGTAATATGGATGTCAGTTTTTTCAAATTTTACAGTCCCCAGATTTTCGTATCTGATTTTACAATCTTCATATTCCGTCAGTAGTCTTAGACGGGAGACACATAAGACTTTTCGCCCGACCTGTGGTGGAATTCACTAACTTATAACGATGCGATTTTTCGAGATTTTCATTAACGATTTTGTATCCTCCATTATCGACTGTGCTATTCACTAACTTAGCTATAACGATTCGGGGTTAAGATTCCTCATCCCGCGATAAAACGTACGCTAAGTACTCAAATGATATTTTTTTTTATAATAATGTTGATATAATCGTAATATTATTTTAATTTTCGCTAAAAACTTAAAATTATGTTTTGTTTATTTAACGACACAGCTGATGGCGAATAAACGACTATCGATAAGAATAGTTAGTGAATACCAATCTCGTTATAAATATCGTTACGACAAAATGTCGATTTCGAATGTCGTTATAGAAGTTAGTAGTCCACGACTGGCCTTTGATGGAAAGATACGGCACACGGTTTTCGTGAAAATGAAGGCATTGGAATTTATTTTGATTTGAGTAAATAGTTTCAAGTAAAATTTTAAAAAAATCAACGGGTTGGTAAATTTTTTTTAACACCGAGTTGTCAAAACAATAATTGTAATATGGCTTTTGCGCTCTTTGCTCCGGCCTTAGGATTTGTTCTTTAGTTTTTCTACAACCATTTAGAGAAAAGCGCCATAGCTTTTCTTAAAGGTCCCCTGTTGGCACGTTCTGTTAACCTTTAAGCTATTAGAACGATAGTTTTTTTGTCAGCTAAACTCTTATTTCTCTTCATTTTCACCGCCCATTGCGGAAGTGCCAACAGCTTTATTTTTTTTTTGAGTGTGTTCCAGTGGACAGTAATCCAGATATCGTAAACATGTTTCGCAACAACAGTGTTTTTATCCTGATATTTATTTGAACCCATTTCGGATACGTTTAGAAGTTCTGTTGGTTTTGTTTTTTTGTAGTACATTTTTTGACAGTCAACTCTTATTTGCTTGGTAGCACAGACATGCACCTCTGTTCAATATAATGAGAGTGCAATTAAAATGGATATCGGTCGACGAAGTAAGATAAAGTTGTAATTTTGAAATTTTTCTTCAAAATATAGCGGATTCCGTAACAGAAACCACATAAAAAGAAATTTCAAAGATTAAACAAAGTTAATTAAACTTTGAAAAATGGGCATAAAAATCTTCAAATTTCTTTTTTTGGAAGAGTTTCCAGAAAATGTTTAAGTACCTACGCAGTTTTGTAGACCAATCAATTTTAGTACAACGTTGTGCAAGTTACCACTCACTCAAAGATTTTCCAGAATTTGCAGAATTTTTTTTGTAAAGGGTGTTCAATATTTTCTTCCACTCAAAATTAAATTTTGTTCATGGGTTATATGAAAGAAAACACTCAACACCCTTGGCGAAAAAATTTTTTTAATTCAGGGAAATCTTTGCTGTTTCATAGAAAGTTAAATACTAAAGGGATCGCATACTAATGACAGTGAGTCGTTTCAGTTGTTCAAATGAACATAAACATATTTGGGTACGAGTATATGAATCGATCAACGTCACTACTTACCGAATCTCTTACAAGGGTAAATCAAAGAATCAGCTGTTAAACACAACAACAACGATTTTCAACCTTACTTTTTGCCTGTCCTTCGCCGGCAACTGATCCGTATCATTCCTGTGAGATTTTGAACGTGATATGGATCTGGATAGCTCATTGGAACGCACTTATTAACATTGCTAGTGTGGGATTTGTTTGATGTGTGCATTTTTGACACTACGGTGTGCACTCGATTTGTGTTTTATTACAAATTATTACCAACAATTCAACTGTGCTTTGTTCAGCTTGTGCACATACATATTTAGTTTTAAGTAACGTATTTCAAATCCCGAAAATTTATTTTTTACAATCCCGGAATTTTCTTAATCTAAAAAAGCACGGAATCCCTGGCATCCCTAGCTTGTGTATTGTATATATAAATATTCTGCAAGCTTCCCTTCAAAAAATACATTTCAGTTACTAAAATACTTGTTTGTATTTTTCCACTCTTCTCTTCTCATCTCTTTTTCTTCTTCCCTTCTTCTTCTTTTACAATTACTATATTCATTAACTATTTTTATATTTTGTGCCAATTTGCAAAATAAATTTTTCGTCGAATTTGTTTAAAGTTTTAACAAACTTTTACGGCTTTTGGACGCCGGCAAAGTGTCAACATTGGATTGGCGCCCAATTATGTTGCGCCACTGGAATGCGATTGCGCCCGAGAATAATTTGTACTATCGCGGTCTTTACAAATGAGACTGCAATGTTACGTTGTAATTCATGCAGACATACATACTTGTGTATGTATGTAGATTTGTAAATACAATTTTAAAATAGTAAAAATCACAGAAGTGAACTTTTGCGAACTGCTATAAATTTGCGTATGTATGTATGTATATGTATGAATATGTATTTGCAATTATAACAACAAAAAGTCTGCAGAACAATAAGCACTAACGCCAAAGTTGTAAAGAGGAATATAATAAAATTTCGCATTATTTCATTAAAAAGTTTGTTGGATATTTTTACTCTTTAATAATTCATTAGGAAGGCCAATATATTTCTTGCAGTCAAAGTAATTAGTTGTAAAATACTTCAAACCTTGTATGAAAACCAAGCCCAACTAGGCAGCCAACTGCCGTTTTTCCACATAAGCAATTGGTACTTTTAAGATTGTGTTGCTCTACTCAATCTCAGTGGCTCAATTTCGGGCAGAAATACCCCAGTCTTAAATTAGTCCAAAAGAGAGACAAAACAAATCATAGTTCAATTTGTGAGGCAATTGTTAAATGAAAATAATTACTTTGTCCACATGGGTGAGATTCAATCTCTAGTGCTGAAAACATCAAATTTAAGAGACAAGCTCTACTGGAATTTTTCCAACTCGTGGAAAGTCCAATATTCTCCAACAAATTTTTTTGCGTTGGTTCAGGTCTGCGCTTTTTCGAACTAGTTCAGGATGAGTTCGCATTACAACAATATTATTTGCACATAATAAAAGATGGCAATGCATGGCTTTTGGAACAAATGTCAAAAAGGGTTAAATTCTTTTGTAAACTTGTCAGTAACTATAAGAGAACTATTCTGTGTATTTTAAGACCGAACGAGTTGAAGCCCATACTCAAGCCCATACAATTTCTTATGATTTTCAACCCTCTCGCTAAGTCCACAGTACGATCTCTCAATTTGTAACCCTAATTCAAATTCTTTCTGTACTTTTGAAGTGCTCGATTATATCTTCACAATACTTAACCCTCTAACAGGCCAATTTTTGTTGAAAATGAAAAAAATTATATTTTGTAATTCTAATGCGATAAACTCGAATTTTAAGTTATATATCCAAAAGGGCGCATAATTTTACTTCCGTGGCTGAAACCCCCACCCCGCTTCTAGCCGTACTTCCCTGTTTACTGACCACTCCGCCTTTAGGCGGGGTATGATTTTTAGCCAATAATTCTATAAATTTAATTAAATTTAATTAAATCTTCTCTATAATTTCTAATCCTTAGCAATTATTTCACTTAATAACAATTTTGTTTTTTACTACAGAAACAACTTGTATCACTTTTTTCTAGTTACCATAAACACTCCTCCAAAACTAATTTTGTTTACAAATTTCACTCAATTTTTCAACAAGAATGATTATAACGGAACTCTGCCACCACTTAAAACTATAAAATCACAGTTACGACATAGATAAAATATTTGGCGGCGATTATGTGTCAATAATTATAGAAGAAAAGTTGAGGTATGCCGGTTATATCTGTTTAACTTAACCCCGCCTAAAGGCGGTCCTGCCGGTTAGAGGGTTAAGTTCTAATTATAAACATATTCATCATAACTCAAGGTACTCACCATATACAAATACGCCATATTAAAAAAAAACACTAACAATTTACCTTAGGTAACGCCCTATTGTTGTCTAATTGCGTTTGCGATGCGAAATCTTTTTAAGGCTTTTCACAACTGTTTACTAATTGAAAACCACACGCTGGAATTGAATATAATAAGATGAGCTACACAATAATAGCCGACTTCCGGTTAGTTATATAGCTGCGTGTCGAGCTCGAAAATTGAGAAATATAATCGGAAATATTCCGGATCATTAGTAGACTTCAAATGCAGATTTCATCGCGCTTGATTTTATTTCATGCCGTTCCTGCATATCCATATTATAGCACTAAAATTTAAAAAATTAATTTCAAGGATGCGCTGTGGTAATATCACAATTGAAATATTATATATGTATTTTCATGGTTGTATATTGGAACGATTTTTCGTCATCCCTTGTCAATTTTTGTTTTGTTACAAACCGGTTTCGGCAATCCGCCATCTTCCGTGTATGTTTTCGTTCTATCCCTGCAAAAAACGGAAATACTCCGTTTCATACTCCATAGAATACTCCTAAAGGAGTATCAGAGTACTCCAACACATATCCTCATTCATATAAAAAAGGTGGTCCAATTTACATGGCAATGTCCGGTGATTGGATCACCTAATCCATCTCGGAGTACTCCGTTTCTTTGCTTTTGAATAGTCTATAGACCACCTACTCCCATGCGATTACTCTATAGAGTATTCAACATCAAAGCGAGAGCGGGAGTAGGTGGTCCTCAAAAGAACACATACTCCCTCCTCGCTTTCGTCTAGAATACTCTATAGAGTAATCTTTTGGCAGCATTTTCAAAGTACTCCAACGTAGGTGCTCTATAGACTATTCAGAAGCAAAGTAAATGGTACTCCGAATAAGATTAGGTGATCCAATCACCGGACATCGCTATGTAAATTGGACCACCTTTTTATATGAATGAGGATAAGTGTTGGAGTACTCTGATGGTCCAACGTTTTTTACAGGGATATAGTATGTTAGTGAAAAATGTGGGTAATCAAATATGGGAAACAAGCAAAATTATCTGGCTCACAAATTGATCCAATCATCTATCTGGATCATGAATAGGCGCGAGGCTACTCCATGTTTGGAACAAAATATTCGTACGAATGTGCAATTTCGATTTTGAAATATATAAAATCCAGAAATAGTCTTAGTAACCAGCATCTTAAAGATTTGATTTTGATAAATAATTTCAATAAAGCACGATATCTCGCCAACCCAACAAAATCAAAAACCTCCTTATTTAATGCACTAGAACTTAAACAATATTTTCTTATAAAACTCACCAATGTCTGCGTAAAGCTCATATAGCTTTTATTTAAATTTCCTGCGATATACTATAAGTATATGTACATCGAAATATATTTTCTATAATAAATCTTCCATTTTAACTTTTAAATGGAACAATGTGGCAAACATGAATCTCTTCGCGCACCAATACAATGACAAATTCTGACTTTGTTGGTGTGCATATCCCCTGCAAAAAATCGTGTGAATAATCTCTTAAAACAGCGATCCTCGATTAATCGCTTTAGGCTACAGTTGGCACTTTCGTACCAGTTTGGTTATAAATTGGTACAATTGGTCCTCTATTGGGTATGATCAAACAAATGTGAACAGTTCAGCCCATACAAAGTGATCAGAACTGGCTTGAGTAGCATCCTCCTTTGCGACTCATGCCGGATGCATCCTTGACTAATCGCATTTTTGGCAGGGTCACTGATCTTCGTCTATCGTTGTTATTGCATTTACATATAAAAAATTTTATCTGGCTCAGGATCAAGATGACCGGATGATGGCTATTACATACATACACTACACACTGAGCTTATAGTTTGAAGCTGTTTCTCTCAATATATATAGTATATATATATATATAAGACAAAGCCTGACCGCCTCAATTACCCTAGAATGAAACTTTTTCCGACAGTACTAGTCCTAGCCCAATACCGAGGCAATGCTGTGAACCGTGCCCTGCCAACCAGCAACGGATAAACATCCGAATAAACAGTGACTCGCGCGTACCAAAAAAGTGGGCAATTTGGAAGAGTTCACTTTTTCACCATGTTGAAATGGTTTCTTCTTGTAGGTTTGAGGTCTTAGGACCTATATACTTTGAGGCACTTTTGATTTACATACAAATTGCATAGATGTGTTGGTCTTTGAAAAAAATTTGTCATTGGAATCAGAGTTTCACCACGGTTGGTAGGGGTTGTTAGGTGAATATTTCAAGTGTCTTTTAGCCATCGCTATTACAACCGGTAGGTCTCAGACCGTATTTATTTTTAGACTGATTATTCATTTTACTGCGAGGTACCTGGTTTATATATTAATTAACGTTAGGATCGGTACAAAATTTTAAAATTTTCCCTCAAAACTTAAAAAACAAGGTTTAACTCCAATCCTTCATCATCATAAATTGGTCCTTAACAGCCTTGGCGAAGTTGACATACGCGTAATACGTTATACGTAATACGTAACGCACTACAGTATGCCCTTTGACCAATAACTGATGCCAGTGGCATCCAAGCACCAAGGTACTGAAAATCAAATTCCTGCTAAGTAGAACCACCACTACATAGTTTCTCCAAAACAAGCCCGTCTCAGTAGAACATGGTGTTTTGAAGTGTAAATATCTTTGGGCTTGGCAGGGGCTGTCTAGCAAAGTTACGCGTCGCTGCCTGTCACCGTACTTCTGGAAATGAAAGAAAAGTAAAGAAAGCAAGAAAAAGAACCAATAAAATAAATTTAAAATAGTGTCTATTGAGAGAAAATAAAAATATATTAAAGTAAAGGAACAGCATAGAAGACAAGGGAGGAAAGGCCAAGAAGAGAGTTGCTAATAACTAAAATAAAATAAAGTTATATGGTTGAAGTTCATCCACTGGGCGAGGTCTAACTTAATTAAATTTATGTACAGGATACACATGTTTACACATCAAACTCCACGAGTACTTGGTGTCCACCCCTTTTTTTCGCAAGCTGCTGAACCTCACTTATCAACGAACTTTTGGAGTCGTATGTCAATCTTTTGACCATCTAACGGTTGTTCATTTCTCTGTCAATGTCATTGCTATAATTTCTTTCGTTCCAAAACTTCGACACACCCTAATATGCAAACGTACCTATTTAAGTTTGTAAGATATTACTGTAAATTGATAAACAATTTAATGCTAATCGCAATAGATTTTTGCCGCGTTTACAAGGAAACTTAAGTGTTCACAACCTAATTTGTGTTAATTAGAGCTATTGATAATTTGCTGCTTTGAAACTCGAGCTCAATGCAATGCGATGTAAATATGTTTGTATATCGTGACATTTTATTGACTAAATTATTTTACTTCCACTAAGTAGTTATTTATAATTAGATGCAAAATTAAGGGCATAACTTCCGGAAGCCTGTAATATAGCTATTGTGATTTGGCTTTACTAGAGATTATGACTAGAAGTCGTCGGAACCACGTCAAGCAAAGAGGGGTTTGAATCGTCGGTCCATGAATTTCAACTTGGTAGTAAAACTAAAATAATATGCGGAGTAATCATCCGGTCCGATTGTAGATCCATCTGTTAGCGACGTTTGTCTTTAGCCAAAAATATTTAAAATAAGGCTTTTCTGCGTTACCCAGTATTTCTATAACTTATTGCATCAAGAAGCATGATATGATGCGACTTGGAACAAGAGAGAGGGAATAACTTTCACCTATACATACAGTTCGATCAGGCACATACCCGGTAGTGAAACACCAAAGTAGGAAAAGTACTAGTTTATAACAACAATTTTTCGACTGAGATGAAACAAGTTTGTAAAAAACTAACCTTCCACCAACAAATAAAGGGAGTTTTACCGAAGGCCACAGGGCTCAGAGTTGTAAAAATTTCAGTAGAGTTTTTTGGTTAATTTTTGGATTTTTAAGGCATCAAAGATCAACCGATTTTAATTATTTTCATTTACCGTGATTGAACTAAAATAAATTTTGTCAATTTTTAGTTGTTTGGAACTCGTCTATCTAAAGTCAGACAATTGACACATTGTTGTTGTTTTTAGCGACAATACACTCCCCGCAGGTTTTGGAGAGTGTTGTCTAAAGTGGCAGTTTCTTACGGTACATGCCCGATTGTCGCGGAGCGGAATGGTATGACCAGTGGAACCTTCGCAATTATCGCACCCCTTCTTCCATAAGGGAGAAGAAGGTGGATAATGAGAGGTAAGAGGCATCATATCCGTAGTTACAGACAACAACAACAAGACCCGCAAAAGCTCCGGAAGTCACTTAAATACTGCAATTGGGAGAAAACAATGAAACGTTTAGATAAATATATAATAGATTTTGTGTTATAATAGACTTTGTCCGGTCTTAATCATTGTTTCTCCGAAACCCGTTGACTTAATCACATCGCTTAATGCAGCACTCATTAACACTTTTCGTTTGATACAGATATTGTGCTAATATATGTTGGGTCAGCCTGGTCCACATATTGGTCGATAACTCCGAAACCGGCCGAGATATCAAACTAAAGGATATCTTAAATTTTAAGATAGACGTGACGTGCTTGTGACATCGCTTACTCCAAACTTGAGTTTGGCTTCTTTCGCTTGTTTGCTACAGATATGCTATGGTTTGTGAATTAAATAGCTGACACACGTTTTCGTCATTTTTAAATTAAAACTCCGTTTTAGACATAAAATGTATCTTAAGTTGCCTATGAGAGACATGAAATGATGTTTATTTTAGAATCATGTTTAAGCAGATAAAACTCTATTTTAATTTGAATAT
Organism: Merzomyia westermanni; assembly: GCA_949987695.1. Taxonomy (NCBI): domain Eukaryota; kingdom Metazoa; phylum Arthropoda; class Insecta; order Diptera; family Tephritidae; genus Merzomyia; species Merzomyia westermanni. Next base: position 27,313,217 of record OX465291.1, read on the forward strand.
AACAACGGGCAAAAAATGGAAAGGCAAAAAAAATTGTAGTTCCTTGTGACGTCTTTGTGCCAAGAATTGACCCTGCCTAACAGCCAAACTAGAATTATTATCGAGATCAACTAAGAACTGCATCAAGAAAGGGGAGTGGATTAGGGACATTTATTCGTTACAAAAATATTTAATTGGGACCGGGCTACCCGTCGAGGTGTTCAAACAAAAACATGCCTAGGCTCTTATGCAGAATATTTCCGGGCGCATGTCACCAGATTGGAACTTAATATGACAAAGATTTTGATTACTTTTGCACTGAGCTTCTCTACTACTTCTAGCTTCTGCCACAAACTGGCTATATATCTAAATTGTGCTACATTAAAATTGTTCAGTGCTGTAAATACAATTATATGCTACAAAAACGTTTCGTAAAAATACTTTTTTCCTACAAAGAAAGAAGAAATCGCACCACTTCCCTACCTGGCTCCTTCTTTACGTACTATATAAAGATGCCAAGAATATTCTGCAAGTATTTGGTATTCGGCCTATTCCGCCACTTTTTTTGCCGGAAAACTATTCGGCCAATAAAACCTGCCAAGTTAAAAAAATCTCTGAAGAGCTCCACTCAATTAAGTTTTTTCGTTCTTTTTTCATAAACTAGCAGGCCCAACAGACGTTATCTCGCTCAAAGGCAGACCTTCGCGAATTTGAAAGGTCGAATATTATGCGCTTCGGCCGAGACTCTCGCCGAATATTCGTTATTAAGTATTCGTCACAGCTCTATTACGTACATATCATATGAAAGTAGAACAAAAGAATGCGGACAATAAAGCTCGCCTCCAGCCGATGTGAGATAAAGTGTTTAAACACTATTTTGTTATTGTTTTAATTTAATTTGAGATGCACGATTGAGAGCGCCTTTTGAAAGCTACCACAAACTTATTTTGACAAATGTGTTGGCGGCCGCCGTGGTGTGAAGGTAGTGTTGCCGGCCTACCACACCGAAGGTCCATGGTTCGAGCCCTGGTACAGGTAACATCAAAAGTGATTTGAAAAAGTTTTTCAAAACGGGGTCGCCCCTCGGCAGTGGTTTGGCAAACTCTCCGAGTGTATTTCTGCCATGACAGGCTTCTCAGCAAAAATTCGTCTCCTTTGTAGATGCCGTTCGGAGTCGGCAAAAAACTGTAGGTCCCACCAATTTGTAGGGAAAATTCAAATCGGCACACCACAAATTGGAAGAGAAGCTTGGCGCAAAAATCTCTTAGGAGGTTTATGATGATATACCTGTTGTATATCGCGCCATAGAGATAGAGAGGGTTGATAAAGTTAAATAATTAAATAAACTCAACTCAAATTGCCAATCCAAAAATTACTCAACTGAATTGAAACTATAAAAATTTCTCAAAAGCGTTTAGAGTGAAAAAGGCTTTGTGCTGTTTTAACTCAAACCAGCTGATAGTGATAGCTGTATGAAAGGGCATCGTTGTGAAATTAGGAAATATACATGACACATGTGGGACCTTATGTGCATTAGGGTGTTTAATATTTCAAAAAAAAAAATTCCAAGTTCTGCTCTGGCTCTATCCGCTGTCAACATATTTGGTTATAAGACAAGTTTTTTGTTTTGGACTTTACCGGTCACAAAATAAACTAAAATTTTGTGGATAAGAGGCTATAGTTACCTTAACTTTGAAATAAGCTGGGCAAAAAGCGTCACTTTCCTTTACAACAACACAGTACTGACTCCACCGTGGTTCCAACCAGTGTTGCCATTTTAGCTGTTTTCCAGCTAGATCTAGCTTTTTTTTGCCGTTTAGCCTGGAAAAATAGAATTTAGCTGCTAGCTTTTTTAGCTTTTTCCAGATTTTTTTTTAGCTGTTTTAAGCTTTTCCCCGCTGTGGGAAAAGATCTCATTAACTCATGAACAATTCTAATATTTATGCTAATTCGGCGGAGGATGAAGAAAATTGTGATATTGACATATTTTAAAACGTATTTATTATATATTATCTCACATTACTACCTTTTATATTAAATATAGTTATTTTGCATTGTATGCCATGAAAGTATATTTCCTTTTAAGTATGTGCCGCACTTGATAACTAAGGGGACTTTTTATCGAATAAAACAGTGGTCATTTAAATTTTACTCGTTGTACCTTTTATATAAATAGAAACTAATTTATATAGTAAATATAAATATTAGCCTTAGTTTGATGTAATTTAAAAAAATACATATTTGAATTGTTCATTATGATTCCAATGCCCGAAAGTGCATATTCTTATGAAAAGCATCTGTGCAAAGAACTTTTTTTATTTTTATGAAATTGAGGTATAGTATTACTTTTTTATATACTTTTGAATAAAAAAACGAGTAAAACATGTGAAAAGATGACGTCCTTTTTTAGCTGTTTTTTAGCCCTAAATATTTTTTGTTTAGCTTTTTTAGCTTTTTTCTCGAATCTAGCTTGGTTGCTAAACAAAAGTCTGGCAACACTAGTTCCCACTAATTCTACTACCCTATACTATATTACATAAGTCAAGTTTTTTTTTTTATATCGCTCATAGGGAATTAATAGCCTCCTCCCATTTCGAAATCATATAAGCTCTTCAGTAAAAAAAACCGCTCTTAGATGAGCGTTGATATTTACATCGAAAGCGTCGTTCATAGTGGAATGCATACACAAAAGCAAATACAAGAAAGAACAAACGAGTATGCGAGATAATAAAAAATGCAAAATCGTTGCGCCGCACCGCACATCAGCCACAGCAAACAGAACTAAGCTAAACCAAAGCCCATCAGTCGCTCACAATACTTGGTTACCGATGGATAGATAGAACCGCTGTGACTAGCACTAACGCTCGATGACGTCAAACGCATTTAAAAAGCGTCATTCGGTGAAATAATTTTTCGTTTTTTTTTCTTTTCTTCATAACGACCTTTCGATTTGCGGGTGTTTCTCTATTTTTTTGTATCGTCTGGTTAGCTAATCCAACCATAAAGACAAGAAGAGGTGAATGTGACTTAAGAGAGGCACAGGTGTATTGTGTGCGCAAGTAATTTGCTTGCCACTTGCTTGTATGTGCATGCAACTGGGTATATACATATCCAAACGTATGCCCATACAAATAAAACGCGAAAAACATTTGTAACATTTACATTTACAAACATTGCGGCGTGAGCAAATTCTTTCATTTGACGTGGTTGTGTTGCTGTGTGTACCTTGGCATGTCATGCAATCATGTTGACACTAATGACCGCGACGGGCGTACCTGTTGGTGGAATAAAAATGGAACAATGTTTCTATCTGCAAGTTGACATCTAACATAGAACTTTGTTCAGTGAAAATAAAAGAATAAATTCCCACTGAGACACCCACAAGCAAATGTAATGTAAACTAGTGTACGTGGATGCAGATACAGTTTTGTGCAATAAAATAGCAACTTGGAATTGGAAAAGTGCCGAAACTTGAAAGCATTTTTTTAATTGTTTTTGACGCTGACGCTTGCCACTCACCTTTTAAAAACATAGTAAATTGACTACACAATTTGTTTAAGGTAACCCGATTCTGGTCTTGAATTTTCAAACAAGCCTTTGATTGTTCCACCTCCTCATAAGCCTTTGTTTTGATACAATTCCGAAACCATGCCTATTTTGGGGCCATGGAAAAATTCATAAGAAGTCGGAAAAAGTTTTTTGTCGCTTAAAGTAGCACTCATTGTCACCTTTCGTTAGATACATTTTGGCCCGTAGTCATTGTCAAATTAAAGTAGAGTTTTATCTACTTAAACATGATTTTAAAATAAACATCGTTCCATGTCTGTCATAGTCAACTTAAAATACATTTTATGTCTAAGACGAAGCTTTGATTTTAAAATGACGAAAACGTCATTTTAACATTTTAAAATCACAGTATGTGTCTATGGTTGTTTTTGTGACACTGTTTATTCGAAGAAATATACCGCACCATACCATAATATACTATGGCTTGTGAATAAAATATCTGGCACAGGGTGACCTTGCAAAACATTAAAATTTCTTTATACCACCAACCAACTTAATTTTTTTTAATAGGGGGACCCTGTTACATTTCATTTTAGCTAAAATCTTTGATTAATATGACTATGATTCACCAACATTTTAAATGTATTTTTAAGTTAAGTAAAGATTTTAATTAAAACGCATGTTAAGCAAGGACTATGATTACGGACTTTTGAGTTTAAGAAAACTAAGTATCTAATTACTCCAGAGACAAATTTTTTAAAATATCCTAAATTGTAGGATGTTATTTTTTTATCCCTCTTTCATTGTAACACAAAAGAAGTGCATTTCATCTGTTTTAAATTTTACTTAAATAACAAATAAATATACGAAATGAATTGTTCCACCTTCTGACTTTCCAGTTGTTTTCGAAGGCAAATCGTACTGGTTATAAAACCCCACAAAATTTTTTTTTTTTGGAAAATAATTTTTTAAAACCACTTTAAACGGTTTAGTGAACATTGAAAACAATTTTTGTTTGTTTTATTTTTCGACAAACTACAAATTCTACACTGATTCAAAAAAATGTTCAAACCACCATACTGATTATTTCCCGAATGTCCAATCAGTTAATAGTTAAGTCAAATTCATGAAAGGTAATACGTCCTAAAAGCTATACGCAGTTCAAAAGAAAACCCTGAGTAAATAATCACCATTCTTGAAATATTAATATGCAGATAAATATGATAAAGAAGTTTTCACTAACGATATTGTTCTTGAACTTTCATATCTGTCATTTTATACTGATTTTTTGCTTTTCTTTTGAGCTACATACTTCATTTTAGGCACAATCGTTGAGGGGCTGTCATTTATATTTATTTTTAATATCTACAATTTCGTTGCATAAATACTAATATGTTGCTATTCTATTGCACAATACTGCAACTACAAATAAATGAATAGCAATATACATTTAACAGGTCGCACAGTGGCAAGTTGCGTCTTCAATTTGGAAAAAACATGCAACGCAAGTCATTAACGCATATCTAGGGATATCAAAAAATAAAAGCAAAAACAACAAAAGGTAACACGCTGGCACACGTCTAAGCGTGACATGAAGTCACAAATAATAAAAGCAGAAGGAAGAAAACAGTGATACTAATGTAACTAAATACACAAAAATCAGCTTTAATAAGCAAACCAAAACCAAAACAGTCACAAAAAAGTCACAAAAAAATTCGTCTAAAACTCCTAAAATACCTGGTCATGAACTCGTTATAAACAAATCAATCCAATCAAGCGACGATCAGCAAATATGTAATAACAAACTATTACAATAGAACAAGCTATAGTAGCATGTATAGCTGACTTGCAGCATGTACACATATTTACATGCCTATAAGCGCTTGGAAGCATTCCTACAAACATTGAGTCAATTATTTAGTCAACTAGATAATAATATTATGCCAAAATATAGACGACGAATATGACCATGGAAATGTCAATTAACGTGTTGCAGCGTCACCTGCTGACAATCGAAAAACTTCGCACAACTGTACGTCAAATGTTGACATGTGTAATAAATTTGCATATTGAATTTTTGGTAAATGCACAAATCTAAATATTAGTATTTATATACTTCGAATTTTATTGTTGTTATAGATTATTATTATTATTTGTTGGTATATTTGCTATATTGAGTTATGATTGGCACAAAAATTGCTTACTATAGGGCAATTCATAACCACCTCAGAATTCATATAAATGAACCTTAGAAAAATATTTTAAGAGCCGATTGACTAAGCCATGGCTTTAAATATGTTCACCATTGAGTATGCCAGAAAGTATGTAGAAATCGTTTTGTCGTTCCGTCCGTTCACAAAAGGTGGATTTGTTTCTCATTAGCTCTATTCTTGCTTATTTGTCAGTAAAAAAATTTTAGTTTATTTTGATTCTTTAATAAGTGGATAAGTTACGAAGAAACCAACAAACAAAACTGTTCATGAAATCACCGCCTGTAGCACAGTACACGTGATGGACGTTAACTTCTTAATTTTTTGGGATAATTCGGGATTTGTCTCGGGAGTATTTCGGCACCGTTTCGGGATGGTTTTTGAAACTTTTCGGAACGATTTCAACATTATTTAGGAATAGTTGCCGGGACTTTTTAGGATCATTTAGGCACTTTTTCGGGACCACCTCGAAGTAGTCCCAAAATGATCCTGAAAAAGCCCCAAAAGTCTCGAAGTAATTACGAAAAAGTCTTAAAATGATTTCCAACCCCGAAATGATCCCAACCATGACTAACTCTGCTTCAATTAGCTATTTCTTAAAATCTATATTACCTAAATTCTACTATAAGGCTCTGCTACAATTAGCTACTTCCTTAAATCTATATTACCTAAATTCTACTATAAGGCTCTGCTACAATTTTTTTTTCCATTGCTTCCAAAAACAATGTCAATCTACTCCAAAACAACTTCGAATTTCACTCTCAATAAAAACTTTACATATCCGCTTAAAAAGTTAACTTCAAAAATTACTTTCAGAATACTTCGAGAGCCCTTTTGTATTAATAAAACGAATCGTATGGAGATACGGGGGTCTATCAGCTATTTCGGCGTAACTAACGGCGGGGAATTATTCTAATAGAGTTTTGTGATCTCTATCAACTTTATCGAAATTCACTGCCAAGTTTTGATTAAATCGACTGATATCTCTCATAATCTATTACAATTCTTCTGACGGCAGTTCCGTCGGAATTGCTGATATACCCCACGGTGACCAGAACTTTATCGTCGAACATTAGATATCAAATTGGAGTATCGCGACAAGAGTTTCAATTATCTAAGTATCACCCCTGGTTCCAATATAAAAATATTCACCAAGCAACGGAGACAGAAATACTCCCCGAGGGTTTAGAGGTCGGCGCTTGTGCTGTGGGTGGTTATTTTCCAGAATTAATCTAGTACACTGCGTACGAGTATCTTATGGTACTAACCCAAAAAACTTGGGAACAGTTTGTATGAATCCAAAGAACGTTCTTTAAAAACCTTAACGAGTTTGGGGTGGCAGACGTAGCTTCATAGTCCAGGATATAAGCTCTCTACGAGTTTCAATGATCGACTCACGTCATCATCTTGTGCCCGCTGAGGAAAATTATCACGAAATCGATAGCTGATTTCTCCACTCGACTTTTGTATCGGTTATGAAATTAGGTGTAATCGAGCAGTGGAAGTACAATTCGCAAAGTTGCACGGTCGGAAATGTAGCGTCATCCGATGAAAGTAAGTCGCTGATTACAGAGCTATAGATGTAAAGAGAAAAAATGCGTATATTTATAAATCTGGAACGAAATACCGAAAACCGAGAGTTTGAGGAGCTTGACCGGAATAGTGTCCGAAGATTCTACCAAAAAAAAAAGGCGGAAGGTTTGAAGACAGGGTCGAATTCTTGCAGGGATGAAAATGGCGACCTCAAAATTGACGCGCAGAGCTTACTTAAAGTGTAATACTGGTGAACGAAATCGCTAACGCCAAGGTCCGGCTGGTGCAGAGAGGTGCTTGTACCGGAGCGTAGAGGATTCATATCTGTCAAAGGACTGTCAATATCAATAACACCCTGTTCGGTTAGTCACGTCCCATTCCATGAATGGATGAGCCGACTGAGCGTAGCAAAGTATTGCTACAGTAATTATACCGATTACCAATCGACCTTTTCAAATAAGGTGGTGAGGTATGCAAAATGTGTTCGAACGAGTTCAGTTTGGAACTTGAGTGTGCGCTGCCCAATCCACAAGAAAAGCGATTCGTCTAACCGCACAAAATGTAGCGGAACCAATCTCCTTAATAACACGTACAAGGTTCTAGCGAATTGTGCGAAAGGCTGAAGTGCACCGTCAAGCTAGACCTTGTCAGTTTTCGGTAAAGCGAAAAGGCGCTGCCTGTATGTCTGAATTTTACTTCTCTCATACTGGAGAAGTAATTGGCATTATAGAGTGTGGAAAAGTGTTTCCTGTAGATCTGATGTCTTTTTTGGAATCATGGACGTTGTCGTAAAAATATCTAATGGCTCTTTGAGTATTCGAGAGAAAAGTGCCTCGAAATATTAATTGGCCGTCCTGCAGTCTTCGCTAGCTTGGAGCATACGGAGCATTAAAGTCATTGACCCATAATCATAGTCAAATTAAAATAGAGTTTTATCAACTTAAACATGATTCTATAATAAACATCATTTCATGTCTGTCATACATTTTATGTCTAAGAGGGAGCTTCAATTTTAAAATGTCATTTTAACATTTTAAAATCACGGTTTGTGTCTGCGGTTGTGCTTGTGACATCGCTTACTCCAAACATGAGTTCGGCTTTTTTGCCTTGTTGCTACAGATATGCTATGGTTTGTGAATTAAATAGCTGACACAGGGTGACCTTGCAAAGCATAAACAATTTCTTCATACCACCAACCAACCTAATTTTTTTCCATAAGAGGACCCTGTTACTTTTAATTTTAGCTAAAATCTTTGTTTAATATGACTATGATTGACCAACATTTTAAATGTCTTTCAAGTTAGGTAAGGATTTTAATTAAAACGCGTGTTAAGCAGCGACTATGACTATGGGCCATTGTATACCACTTTAGGTATTACAGATCAACTGTTGTAGCTAAAGTTCTACGCATTCCAAGGTTCATTCCTAGTTATAGATCAATTTATGGCCCACCACACCAACAGTACACATAGTCTTACCTTGTGGGAGTTATAAGTTTTCGTGACTTCCATTAATTGTTTATCATTAATTTTATTTTTTTTTTCAAGTTACTTACCGGGTGCTCCTTGTAAGTGTCCAATATCAGCATTTGTGTATTTAACAATTAGAGCACACTTCAAGTGTCAATATTATAGAACGTCTGAGGGTTTTATTATGTACAACATTTTGCAGTTCAGTTTAAAAAAAAAATTTGCATAACGAAATAAAACAAACAACCCACTCCACCTTTGCAACCCGTCATCACCAACGCCACCCACTACCACCTTCGATTGCATCAGCCAACACTTTGGACGTATTTTCTATTTTTTTTCTGTATTTAACCTCAATCACTGCTTGCTTACGAGTCTATGCTTTTACGTACAACTATAACAACTAACATAAAATACTTTAATACAACTAGAAAAGGGCGAGGAGTGGCGACGACTTTTGAGATTGAGTTCATTTGGGCAGAAAAATTGTCCACACTAATCTGGCTAAATGGCTGAGTTGCACAAGTAAAAGGCAAACTACAGCTGAATGCTTTTTATATCATAAATAGGTGCAAATGCAAGAGAGTTGTTTTTGTAATATCTAGAGGATTCTGCAATCGCTCTGGGAAGTGACGGTGATACTCTCTCTCACTACTTGTCTAACTATAGTCGCTAAATCTAATTGCATACAATTTTTCCCAATCCGAAAACTTACGATTATTAACGGAAAATAGCGTCGGATTAGTGACGGAATTCATTACTTTAATCAAACTCCTTAACCCAACTTAACCGCCTAGGCGGGAGTCATTCCTTTTTAGCAATAAATTTCAATATTTGGAAACACCAAGGGAGTTCAAGTCATCCTGCGCCTGTCTTTTCCTTCCTTCGATGTCTCCCACTTCCTCTGCTGCCTAATTTGGGTGTCGACAGGATAACCTTCTGGACCGGATCTTTCTTGTTCATTTACATCAGATGACATAGCCAGCGGAGCCGTCTAGCTTTAACTTCATATATGCGCAAAGTGCATATAGCTTGTTGCTGAATTTCCTTCGATAACCCTTCCCCTGGCCTCCCGGGAAGGACTTTAAATCTACCATAGGACCTTTCCCTCGAATACTCTAAGGGTCATTTCATTTTCTTTCTACACTATTCATGACATCAAGACAGGTATGAATGAAATGAAGATCGGTACTCTTATAATGAGTATTCTCCAAGATTTGTCATACCGTCAAAATTTTGCAGATGATAGACTAATCAGGTCTGTAGCTGCACAGATACGATTTATTCAGCTTTTCGATGCTGGACTTCAGTATATGGCATAATACGATATGTTCTAGCTATATGCTGGCTTTCCGTCCGTCCTTGCCAGGCTCTTTATTATTATTGAGCCAGCCGAGATATTGTTACACTCACTAACGGGTCAATTCTGTGCGTAACCGGTAACTTTGTACCTGGAAGATTATCTAACCGAAAATCCCATGGTATATTACCTTGCCTTAGCGGTCAATACACAGAGATTTATGATAGTGCAAAACAACTAAAAGTCGTTTTTTGAACTGCATGAATTTCATCAAAGAAAAAACTTAGCAAACTAACTGCCTGACCACGAAGAAATTGTTCCACCGATTGATCCTTTCATGATAGTCGGCGAAAAAGAGTTGGTCTATCTTTTTTACTGGATAGGAAACTTGACAGTTAAGCCTTCAAGGTATGCAAATGGCTTTTTGAGAGGAACCTTCTTAGTAGTACCAGAGCAGCGAAATATGTATTAATTTTATAATGCATTAAATTTTTTATTTTCATAAGCATACAAGTTTACTTGTTGTCTCCCAACAATTTGACGAAACAATGTAAAAACCTTAGATTAGAAATTATTGTCATGATTATGTATGTCAAATTAATGCACTTTTCCCAACTCCGCATAGTACTCATATCTAATTGGAACTAACTAATCTACTACTTCTTTATGACTACTAACATTTTCCATTTCTTAATTAGGTTTTAGAATCGAATGTGACACAACTAATTGACGATGTGAAGGACTTTAATGATGAACTAATTGAGGTACAACGTTTGGATGCTCTCATCAGTGCATTGCGTGATTATAATGGTCCAACAATATGTCATGAATGGCCATATCCACTTATTTTCAAAGGTACCATTGATAATGCAGATGTCGCACAAACTCTCAATGGCAAACAACGACAAGAGAGTTGGATGAATAAAAATAATAATACAAGTAAATACAACAAAAACAAAGCAGTCAGTAATGGATTAAGACAATAAACTGCGACTATGAAAATCACTTCGAATTTAAATTCAGTTACGGAGAGCCCAACAGGAACATAGCAATCTAAAGCTACACATAACAGAGCTTAATATCACAGATATTAGTTTGGCATGCTACACTCCCCGCATGTAAACCAACTATTTGGAACTTGCAAACGAACTCAGTTGTAGTTTGCCACCGATTGTGTCTTACTACCATATTAAGAAGGGCTAATTTAACCACAAATTTTTATTTTTGCTAGCCGAAATCTTAAACGTTTAATTTTTCAATCCTGAAGTAATAAACTTTTTTTCTAATTATACCGGCTTCGATTTTAATCAGGCCTACGTAGGCTTTGGTTAAATCGTTCGGAGGCTCGACAATAGCAAAACGGAATTACTTTCTTAGAAGAGAATTGTATTCACATTTATGTTATAGGACATCTAGTTTTATGCCAAGATACCAAAATCTGATATCAAGAGGAATTTTAAACAAGTTGAATGGTTCCGCTTCGAGCCACCAACCGAAACCGTTGGTTGGCAAAGGTATTGAACAATTTCCATCTTAAAGGATATCAACATAATAAAGTTATTAATTGCATGTATGGTAGTTGGCATTGGTTCGTATTTATGTTTGTTATGGGAAGTTAACAATTAGCTGGTTTCGCTGCCGGGTTTATTATAAGTAGGATTGTGTTTCAGAAACGCTGTAGTCTTCATTTATAAAACATATCAAATGTCTTATTTAATATCCATATATTACATACATATATGTAAATCTATACGCAAGCTAATTAAGATTCCCATATTATATGGATATGTGACGGCAAGTTTATTTGTAAATGAAAAATATTTTTCAGTAAAAGGTTGTTAAATTAATCAAGTTCATGGTAATTGCCATGAAGTCAAAATTAATCAAACAAAAATAAAAAAAAACTCTTTTACATGTGATTTTTTCTCTTTATTTCAAATGTTTTTTGTTTTTTCTTATAAATAAATAAAACACAAATTATACTTTAATTTTGATTATTAGAAATGGAAAACCATTTAAATTTATAATTAAAGAAATTCTCAAGCACATAATCGTAAATCAATTCGATTAGGGATCATTTATAACAGGGATGCTTAGGATACTTTCTTTCGTAATACTTGATATTTCTTCTTCTTGCACGGAAACTGTACTTCTTAAATTTTTTGTTTTCAATTCCATAGGAAAACTTATATGAATCTACAAAAAGGTATCCAAATATGTGAAAATCTTTTTTCAATGTTAAACTTTGTTCTTTTAAATCAATAATTTCACCATTCGAGATTTATAAAGCTCAAAAGAATGTTAAAAAAATTTCCCATACATATAAAGTATAACTTATAATATGGGTTAATATTTTAACAAAATCTTTCTTATACACAAATAAGCTTTCAACCTGTTTGAAAAGCAAGAGAAAATACTATTTTTTGAAACGGTCTAATGCGCATACATTTGTGTATACCACACATATTTACTAAAAAGTCATATGCAAACGTAATGCTAAGTATGTAAATGAAGTTCCGATGCACAAAGTATATATCAATAGATATTTAAAAGCATATAGCAATATGTAATTTTGTTAGATATGTAATGAGATTAAGTTACTATTAAATACAAACGAACATACATATGGATGTGTATAGACTTTGAGAATTCATGCTTTTGATTTACTAGGGCCAGGGTCTGACGTCCAATGCTCAAAGGCAGACAAATTACAAAGGTCTTCCACATGTGTTCCATATGTATATCCTCTAGAACGGGTTAAAGGAAGTCGAGTTTAGGGTGGTCATAACAAGTTTCTATAAAAACGCTAAATCATGCGGCACAAACTCGACCCAAAATTGTGTCATATTTCAAAAATTTGTTGTTAAGTTTGAAAAATATAAACACTTGATCTCGGCGACAAAGTAAGATAAGTTGCATTTTGTGGCATTAGCATTTTGTAAACATTAATACGAATCGGTGAGCTTTTGTGATTAATTTCAAGCCACTAAAATCAAATTTTCTGTGAGAACTCAAGTAAACCACAAACCAATAATCACAATAACACTTCTGAGTACCTACAATTATTACTTTATGATGAATATTCGATATGCGATTTAAATGGTATTAAACATCTGGTTAGCCTATAGAAACCGGTAGGATGCAACAAAGCGGAACTAAACGTGGGGTACATACGTATAACTATATATATTTGTAAATATTTTCATACTCTGCAGTAAATCCGTAAACCTTTCAACATAAATCAATGGCAAATTCCATGTTGTTGTAACCGCAGAAACACTCTTCGAAGCTTTAGGGAAGTGTTACAGGTATGGACAGTAGACTGGGTCGATTTATTAACCGATATCGCGCCATCGATTTTTCGATAGGTGTTGGGCTCAGGAAAAAAAAGTTCCACTACGCATACTTAAAAAAATAATTTTCGAGCCTGCGAAATTTCCTTTTTTTGACTTTTTTCGACTTTGATTTTTAAAGTTTTTTTCATGACCTACTAAAAAAAATGTTCATTAAAATTTTCATGTATACCCTGTCCGACCCAAAAATTTCCGCCAAAAACGTTGGCGATAACAGTTTTTTGAAAAAAAAAGAATATTTTTTGGGTTTTGGGGATAGTTTTGGTCAAAAAATTGACCCTTTCGCCATTTCTTTTAAGGTTTTTTTCAGCATACATGCAAAAATGTTTTCGATGAAAACGAATTTGTCTCATATTTCCTGTCCCACTTAAAATTATGCGCTAAAAACGTTGGCGATAACAGTTTTTTGAAAAAGCGATATCGGTTAACTTTCATCCATGCAAATCGACCCACCCTAATGGACAATCCTTTGCGTTAATGAATTCAGTAGGCCGACTTTTATTTAGTTTTATTATTTTTTATTTCAGAATTATTTACTTAATTTCAGTGAATTTTCATGTGATAATTGCCAAGTGTTTTTCCCCTCTTATCAGTTGAGTCATACAACCACTTTTATCAGTTACTTCAGCGAAGCAAAACTGAACGTCAAGTGTTTAAGCATCTTCTCATGAATTCAGACATAAATTATTTTTTACACACTTATCACTCCACTTAAAATAAGTAATACGACATATTTTCATACTTAAAAAGTATTATCATGCAGTCTTTTGAATTCTATATGCGGAAATGTTTGGTTTATCAACAGTGAAGCGTGAATTGTTAATGCTGAAAGCGGAGCTCCCAGTTAACACTCAACCAATTGAGAAGGTGCCATAACAGCTGTAAATAGAGCAGACATAAATGAGGGTTAGAAGATACCTGCTTACTGTTATAAACTTATTTCTTTCTATTGTAAAAAAATGAATTAACTTGGAGATTTATCTCTTCATAACTAACAGTTATTTGATGAGAGAAATACATTAATCTCAGATAAAAACTTTTACTTTTATGAATGAAAAATTTTTAGTTAGAAACCTTAAATTATTGAAGATAAAGCTTCTAAAGTGTTATGCTATTTTGGTTTGAATTAATCAATTAATCTTATTTTTGCTTTTCATATAAAACAAGGTGCAAAACTTAATGGCATTATCAGTCATCCCTTCCTAGAGACAACTAACGCTAATTAGACACACCAAGGGCGGTGAAGGCATCCTTCTCGTGGGTTTTTAATCTTAGTCGAGCCCCCCCCCCCCTTTCTCTGATGCCGAATTATTGTCCCGATAGAAAAAATTGCGTTTATATAAGTGGAAATGCAAGAAATCAGTAGACAACTTAAAGCGCCACTCTTTGTAAAGCACCAACTACGACTAGCAAGTTACTTTAAGTAAGTCTACTTTTTATACCTAGTAGTGCTACTCACGCAAGGCATATTAACTTTGGTCGCGTAACGGTGGTATGTAACGGCATAAACGGATCAAGATAGGTATTGACTTATATGTATCAAAATCTTCAGAAGGAAAAAGAGATCGATTAAGCCATGTCCGTCCGTCCGTCTGTTAACACGATAACTTGAGTAAATTTTGAGACATCTTAATGAAATTTCGTATGCAGGTTCCTTGGCACTCATCTCCGAGCGCTATTTAAAATGGGCGAAATCGGGTGATAGCCACGCCCACTTTTTATATATAGAATATTTTCGAAAATACAAAAAAAGTGATTATTCAGTACATAATACATCTTTAAGGATAAACTTTGGTGTATACATTAACATTAAGGCAGAAAATACATTTTTCTAGAAATTTTTAAAAATGGGAGTGGCACCGCCCAATTTGATTAAGTCAAATTTAGAAATAATATTAATCATAAATCAAAAACCGTACAAGATATCGAAATGAAACTCAGCACACATATTAATAGTAATACAAGAAATGTTTCGGGAAAAAATGGGCGAAATCGGTAAAGGTCCACGCCCACTTTTATACGAAAGATTTTGAAAAGGATCATGGATATATTTAATAGGCGATAACTTTGCCTACAATAGCTCTATATCATTTCTATTTCACTTTCAAAGTTTCCGTGAACGAAGAAAGACGAAAAATATAAATTTTCGGAAATGGGTATGGCCCGCCCCTTTTATAGTGGACTATTCCACAAAACTTTTATGCCATAACTCTGCCAAAAATTAATTTAACGAAACGATATTTGGGGAAAATGTTGAATATAAAAAAGTACCTTTTTGTTGTGAAAATGATCAAAATCGGTTTAGGGACACGCTCAGTTCTTTAAAATTGTTCTGAAAAATTTGTTTGTAAAATATAAAAAGCAACATTTCTGTAACTCTGCAAGCTATATCAATAAGATCTTGCACACATAATTAGCATTTTAAGCAAAACTCGACCGAAAAAAATCTTTGTGGATTTTGGGGAAGTAGGCGTGGCGCCGCCCACTTTTCAACACAAAAATCCTGCTATTTTCCAAGGCAATTGCTTGTAGTTTCAACTAGATATTTCAATGAAAATTGGTCAGCTGCTTCTCAATAATATGCAGTATACTATGCAAATCGGATAACACACAAGCAAAATATCCGGGCAAGTAATTAATACGCCACTGGAATAGGGAAGTTCTATATCTTTTTTGATTTTTATACCTTTCATGAACATGAAATGTTTCTAAGTATGAGAAGAAGAAGAGATGAGCCCATCAGTAAGTATACTGAAATGGCCAGGACGATGAGCTGAGTCGACATAGCCATGTCCGTCTCTCCGTCCGTCTGTCCGTTTGTCTATTTGAACGCAAAATTTTTCAAATATAAAATGTGCATGTATTGGTATTTGAAAAAAGGTGGTAAGCAGCGGTTGGTAGTGAGCCTATTTATATACAATTAAATTAATTTTCCCACTCAGAACTCATAACAAAAGTGTTTTTATTGAAAATAATCCGCTGGCTCTATAATACGAACTAAAAAGTATTAAAATAGACCTGCGTAAATTGGAATGCGATAATAGATCACGACTAGGTATTTAACGTTCTGTTCCACCAAAACTTAGACTTCCTTACTTGTTCGTTATTCAAGTCGCTTCAAGAAGTCACGTTCTCTCTTCCTTGTATGCAGTTTTTTGTTTCACAAAGCGGTTAGAAGCAAACGGATTTCAGTGGGTGTGACATTGCTCCGAGATATACATGTTTAAAGTTGATTACTTATTTTAAATTCCATATAAATTCTTGATGGTGCTTTTATTGCCGAGCTTATAGATGGCAAATATTTTGTTTTTATTTAATGGATGGCCAAAATTACTTGGATCTATTTGTCAAAGAATAGACACTATATTTAACTAAACAAATATGGGTATAACTATTTCAAGAAAAATTCAAACATGGAAACGTGAACAGAAAACACAAAGGGAACTGCAGCAGAGTTGAATTCACCAATTGAATAATGTAAAAGTAGACTAGCACAATCAATGAAAAAATTAAATTATTAAGCAATATTGAACAAGAAAAAAAATAATTAAAATAATATTTATAAATAAATCATACATATTTAGTTTTGAGACACAAAAGAAATCTCGAGATTTCCGGCACCTAAAAATGGACAAGATCGCGGGTTTGTCATCCCTAGTACATATGCATATATATTCAAATGAAACAAATATCCGCTTGTTGCATGCAACAACTTCAAACGAACAATTTCGTTTTTACACAATCCAATGATTTTGCCAGACAGTTTATGGTCGAGGATTTGCATACGTTCAATTTATAACCCATCCATCCTTACGCATCGTACAGGGTGGTTAAACGAGCTCTTACACAGAAGCACTATGTACATTCGTACCGATGCGTATTCGTGTTTGAAATGTTTATAAAATTGGTTGTAAACAGTAGCAACTTGGGATGGAGCTCTTGGGAGACCCATTTAATCTATTATCTATTAAGGTGTCACAGCTATGCTCACTCTACTAGGATTGTTTGTTGTTTCTTTCACTCACAATATCTCTATTCCAAATTCTCGCTTACGAGTTTTACAGAGTTTTAAGCTGTTGTTACCAGACAGTTTTTGTTGTTACTTACTTTTTCTGTGTGTAATTGGAATGATGTACAACAAAGACTTAAAAACAACAATATGCACTTGAACAACAAACATTGTATATGTATTTTGCTCATTTTGCAACAATTTACTAGCATCGTACAACTATCCTTTTAAGCGCAGCAAATGGGCAGCCAATGGTTATTCATCCATGCAGTACTCAATGGTGATTTCCTTAAGTGGCTGAGGTCTGGTGTAGTGTTTTTGAGTATTTTCTAGTTTGCTCTTTTAACTGGTATCTGCATATACAAAAGTATTATTGTTGTCTTAGTTTTTTGCTCTTTTTGTGTGTTTCAAGAAGCTAATCATGCATCTCAATTACGGAAATTGTTGAATTTCGATTTGAAGTTAGTTCTATATCATTAAAACATGAACTATTTTAGGAAGTATGTGCTTATATACCGGTTTAGATACGTCTGTTTATTTGTACGAATGTTGCAGTGGTTCAGATGATTGCCAGTTGTGTTTTGGGGACTGTAATTTCGTTTCAAAATAAAAAATTGGTTTGGTGTTGGAGGATCCATTTGTCATCAACAAGCTGTCAGTGTATTTGCAACAGAAACTCGAAATAGTGAAGGACTTCGTTTGCCGGCGAACCAGGGGGGTTACTCTGTATCGCGATGCGAAAGCAAATGCTATTCGAAAGCTGTCAAATTACATAATTTTTTTTTTTCAAATGCGAAAGCAATTTCTTTCGCATCGCGATACACAGTAACCCCCCAGCACTAACATCACAAACAACTTTAGAAAGAACAACATCTGTTGAGACGGATCTGTGGGTGGCCGAGAAAGAGATTCTTCGAAAGTTTAATGGGCCTCTACGAGTGACTGATGGTGGTTAAGCGATCTTTTAACATACAATGCTGCATTATTCGAAATGGCAGGCGTTTTTTTCGTACCCTTTGGAGTCTAAAGAGGTGATATCTCTTAAGGGGCAATGAAAAATTTTAAATTTTTTCCAAATTTTACCGTCGATATATGTATATACTAAATGTTCTCAAGTCTTGGATAATAATTCAATATGCGGTGCATACTAGGATCGTGATTGGTCGTGTTTTTCAACAAAATGTTTTTTCATAAATTTTGAAGTGTTTTTTTTTATTTAACTTGGTATGGTGGGATGGGTGCTGGCCAACAGCAGGTTCGTGGTTCAATTCCCGGGAATGTGACATCATCGAAAACGAGATGTAAATGTTGGTTTGAGCAAGGCCAAGGACACTCCCCGGAGGTTTGGTGACCGTTGCCGAAATGGCAGTCCCTTGGTGTGTATCAATTCAACACGTTCCGGCCTGTTACCTTTCGGAACAATACCGCCTTTGGGTGCACGATTTGAAATGCCCATAGCCGCGTACTAGGTCATCAAAAGCCTTTCAATGATTCCTTCCATGAGGATGTTGTTTTTTTAACAATCTAACACCCTAATCTATTTATATAAATTAATCAATTGAACCAAATGGAATACTGGCTTTGGGTGTTTGTATGTAATTAATACGCGCAAGATTAGGAAAAAAGGCGAAAATATTAAGAGGGCGTGGTACCTCCCATACAAACTTGATTTTACAGGAGTACTATCTTCCAAGGGGTGCATGGTGGGGATCTGAACATTTTTATGGATATAAATGTTATCAATATCATACTCACGAAGAACAAATTGGAGTTATTGGAAAAGAGGGCATGGCTTTTCCAATAGAAACTGAACTATTCTCAATATCAAAGCTTGGTGGTAGAAGAATAGCAAAACATGGTGAGATGATATGCGATCAGTACCAAAATTATGACGAAGATGAGAGTTATTTAATTTAAATTTCTCATGCTACTAATATTTTTTTCTTGGCATACATCAGTATTTATTTATTTATTTATTTATTTAAGTCTACAGTACAGAGTACCTTACAGACTAGAAATATATTATATGAAAACACCCAATCGGGTGGTAAATAATGTAATAAACTGTGAACAAAAATTTTTAAGTGACAAATAGTATTAAGAATTTTCACAAAATTTGACTTAGATAATTCTCGCAGTGCCCGAGTAATAGGCGCATTACTTTCATATCTTGTTCTAAAATTTCCAGCATAGAAAGGGTCAAATATAAGTATCTACACACAATATGTATGTCCATTAGGGTGTTTCATGTCTACACCTTCATGTCACACATGTCACACATTCTGAATTGCAATTGCCTATTCTGAAATCCAGTTGACAAATTCTGAAATCCAATTGCCTAATCTGAAATTCAATTGATGTCTTCTGAATTCAATATGGAAAAGGTGTAGTTTTATATGGAATGTGGGCGGGATTATCAACCGATTGACTTCTTTTTTGGCAGTTTTAAAAATAGAAATGGCCTGTTTAAACTTGTGTGGTACCATGCCCACTTACAATTTATTTCAACATAATTATTAATTTTCGAAATTTCCATCCAGTTGGTTTATTTATTTATTTATTTATTTATTTATTTACAGTCTATTGATTTATAAATCTTACAGACTGGACAGTTTATCACATTTATATACATAAATAAATAAAGCAAACTTAATTAAATATTGTAAACAAACATAATTTAAATGTATAAAAACTCGAACTTAGATCAATAACATTTGCGTAACTATTACAAATACGGATACATCTATTAATGGGTTCATTGAACGAGTAATTAGTTGTACTAGTTGAATCAGCAAATAAACGGTTAGACCTCAGCGTTCTTGGGGGTATATAAACATTGAACAAAGCCTTTAGGTCAGCACAATCAATATTATGGTTAATCACATTATACACAAATAACAATGCACAGCAAATTCTACGGTCATGTAAAGATTGTAAGCCAAGAAGCTACCGCCTGCTAATGTAAGGCAGAGGACCGCCTTCAAAGTTAGTATTATATAAAGCAAACTTCGTGAAGACTCTCTGAACTCTTTCAATTTTTGCGGAGTATATATCATAGTACGGACTCCACACCAAAGAACAGTATTCTAACCGACTCCGTACAAGAGAAATAAACAAAGATTTAAGGGTGTTCGGGTCCTTAAAGTCCCTAGTATTCCTTTTGATGAAACCTATCAATGCAAATGATTTCGATGTAATGAAATCGATATGTTTATTGAAGGAAAGCTTGGCGTCAAATATCACACCCAAATCCTTCAAGTCAAAGAGGCGATTGAGCACATTAGTATCCAAATAATAGTCGAATAGGATTGTATCCGACTTCCTAGCATACGTGACTATGGAGCATTTGTTAATATTTAAATACAAGTGATTTAGACTACACCACGTTTCGAAAGACGTTAAGTCATGCTGCAACTTTTCGCTATCGGAGATGCTATCAACTTTCAGAAAAAGTTTGACATCATCAGCAAACATTAGACAATTCGCATATTTAAAGTGAAGGGGTAGATCGTTAATAAAAAGTAGAAACAACAAAGGGCCGCTGTGAGTTCCTTGCGGAATACCTGACCACGCATTGACACAAATGCTGGACGTGGCGGACCCCATTTTTACGAATAGTTTTCTACCACTTAGAAAACTAGAGAAAAATTCTAATAGCTCACCAGTAATGCCGTACATCATTAACTTATGCAACAGGACTACATGATCCACCTTGTCGAAGGCTTTAGAAAAATCGGTATATATCACATCAAGCTGTGACTGACAATTGAATGCTTTAACGATCTCATGAGTGACTAAAAGTAGATTAGTACACGTAGATCTACCAGGCATAAAACCATGCTGGCAATGACTAAGTATGCTACCTACATGAAGAAAAAGTTTCGATTGAATGACACTGTCAAACAACTTTGCCATTGTGCTCTGCTTCACTATAGGCCTATAGTTGCAAATGTTGTTTCGGTCACCTGATTTAAAAATTGGATGTATAGAGCACACCTTCCAGTCGTCAATAAAAATGCCGTTGGAGAGACACGCATTAAAAATGCTGGTGATTGGACCCACTAAAGCATGTGAACATGTTTTAAAAAATGCGGAACAAAGTCCTTCGTTGTCCAACTTTGTGCTGAACTTTAAGTTAGAAATTGCAAGAGTCACATCACACTCGTCAACTACAAACGTTGATATTGGCGGTAATGATGGAGAAGCTAAGGTAGGAAGAGATTGGCTGTCGTATACTTCATAGACCTCCTGGAAAAATTCAGCGAATAAATCGCATGAAGCCTCAGGGCTATCAGAAATTATCCCATTATATACAAAGGTGGTTGGAAACCCATTCGACTTCCTTTTAGAATTAATGTACTGCCAGAAGGATGACGGGTTAGATTTTAGACCTGATTCAACTTTAAACATATACTGTTTGAACAAAAATTTATGAAGGCAGTCAAAGTCTTTACGAAGTCGCTCGAAATGTTGAAAATCCCTCTCACTATGACTTAGTTTGAAGCATTTAAAGGCTTTATTCTTTTTATTTTTAAGATTACATAAGCGTTTATTAAACCAAGGTGGTTTATTATTTGCAGATTTATGTTTTAGTGGAACAAATTCGGATATTGTATGAGTTAGTAACGAGTGGAAAGTTTTGTAAGATAACAGCGGGCTATTTGGTGGGTTCAGAAATAACCAATCAGTTGAATTAAAAAAATCATTAATTGCTGAATAATTAGCTTTTAAAAAGTCATATTGCTGTAGCGAGTTTACTGTAACGCGATCAAAATTATAAAATTCGAAACTGATAATAAGTGCTTTATGGTGAAAACAATTATTAGAAAAAGGAGAAAGGTTTTCAAAACAGTTTGCCTTAAGGTCACTAGATATAAACACGAGATCAAGCGTTCTACCACCGCAATTTACTACAGCGTTACATTGAATAAACCCATTGGATAATAGAGTGCTTGTGAATAATAAATCAATATCTGATTTAAGATTTATTGGAACTAGAGTCCTATTATTATTAAGCCAGGAAATATTGCATAAGTTAAAATCACCAAGATAAATAACTTCGCCGTTATCTTTAGCGATATCATTAACGTAAACCAGATTATCCAAATGCTTATTATATACTTCAATATTGCTGTTAGGTGGAATATAAGATAATACTATAAATAGAGATTTATTACATAATGTTTTAATGCGCAAACAAATCTGTTCACATGAACCATCGGCATGAGGCAATGCTATCATTTGGCTGCATAGGTCCGCCCTTATGGCCAATAAAACACCGCCCCCTCTAGATAACCCTGATGCAATTGCGCAGCGATCCTTTCTGTAAACCTGATAATAGCTATCAAAATATTCCGATGAGGAAAAATTTTCAGTTAGCCAAGACTCAGTTATGGCGATAATGTCAAATTCATGCAATGATGTGCAGTGATGAAACTGGAGGGATTTACTACGCATACCACTCACATTCTGGTAGTAAAGAGAATATTTATTGCTTGGGCGTCTTGATGAGCTAGGCATCGTCAGATTTGTGGAGTTTGTACCCCCAATCATTGAAAATACTGAAAAGGTCTCACCTTCACGCCGGCTGGCCACAGCGAATGGTCGAACAGCTTGCTATAGTGATTCGACGATACTCCCAACTTGAAATTGATACGCTTTAACGAGTCAGGAGCCACATCTTTTTTTACCAAAGCAAAGCAGGAGATTTCATTTAAATTAATAGCAGCATTTTTCACGACATAATCTTTTATAATAGCAGTGGTTACTGATGATTTAAATGAGGACAGGTGTACATATTTAGTGCGAAAAGCGACTTCCAACTCATTAGATGTATTACTCCCTCTAACCACATTATGCGAAGGAGAATTTTCTCTACTGGGCATGCTGTTATTTTCCCTACTGGGCACGTTGTTGTTGAGAGGCAGCTCTACATTGAGATTTACAGCAGCGACGGCGTTATCAACTATTGCTTGCATTGCTTCATTACGGGTAGTTGACGAAGATGGTAGAGATAAACCTGTAACTATAGGCGAACCGGCAGTGCGCTGAGAGCGGGACTGCACTTGCTTCTGTACATTTTGTTGTTGCTTAACTTTATTATTATTATTCCTGCGCCCCTTACGCATCACCTTAGTCCATTTCCCATTATCATTTTCAGCAAGTTCGACAGCGTCAACAATAGGCTCATGGGATAAAATATTATTATTGGATGGCTGGATGGGTCGAATATTATCGTTCACCATGTCTGCGTTATTACCAATATTAGCACTTTCAGGCATTGAGCTTGTACCAGCGTCAGCATCACCATTGCTGTTATGTATTTTATTATTATCTTTATTTATATTATTGTTACTACGAATCCCCCTATTTTGCACTGTTTCCACTTCATTCGAGTTCGCATTAGAAGAGGTAGCAGCATCATGAGGCAGAATATTCGACGGTGGATGAGCATAAGAAGCCGTACCAGTCTGGTTGTAGTTTACATTACACAATTTCTCAAATTGCGTGCGCAAAAGAGACAAAATAGAATTATTCTCAGTGAGCCTACGATGCAAATCACGAACCTCAGATTGAAGAGAATCTGTTTTATCACGCAAGCACTCATTATCTTTATGCAGAACAGTCAAAGCCGAAAGCAATTTAGAGTTAAAAATTTTCAACTCCGCAAAATAATCATTAGCTGGTAGCGGATAAGGCATTTGCACTAGAGTAGCTTGTTGTTGTTGAGCCGAAGAGCCATGTGAAGCAAAATTATCATTAGCTGTTGGTGGAATAGGCATTTGCACTAGAGTAGCTTGTTGTTGTTGTAACGAAGAGTTATGTGAAGAAATAGACTCGTCATGTTGAGCTGGGTCACACACACCACAAATGTAAATGTTGTCAGCGGTATTTAAATGCTTTAAATCGGCTGGCAAGCTACCAACAACACAACTCAAATGGTATATTTCTCTGCACTCTTCGCATTGCACTGAAGTTTGCGCGCGATCCACTCTATGGCCACAAAAACACGGCATAATATTGAAAATATTATAATATGATAAACATAAATGTAACTCGGACTATTTTGCGACATTAGATAAAAGATAAAAGCGCAAGTTTAAGAAAACATTAAAGCGCAGCAAAAACACGTCCGTACACGACAATCAATCTTTATATGGTTTCAAAGATATCGCTATTTTAAATTTATAAAAGTGGTCGAGATCTTCAACCGATTTTGATAATTAAAAAAATGGCATGATATGTCAACACCTCTTCAAGTCATGACTTCCAAAGCGTTTGAATATGCTTGTTCAGGGAAATGATGGTTGCACGCCCATTTTGCAAAAATTTACAATAAAACACAATTTTAATCTACCCACAAAATTTGGTCATTATAAGAGTATTATTTAATTCGTTCTTTGTTGATTTTCCGACAGGGTGGGAAGTTGATGTATATTGAAACGCTTTTCCGTAACCTTTGTCAATTATGGTTTTGTGACAAAATGGTTTCAGCGTCCCACCATCCTCAGTCTTTAGTTTAATAATTATTTTTTTTTATTTTCCAAATATTTGTTATACATATGTACATAAAGAGTTTCGCGGGTATCATTTGAATTCTCTCATTTTGAATATCGGTAGGAAACGAGTGCCAAGGAACCTGCTTACCAAATATTATACAGATATCTTAATTTTTGCCTCAACTATCGTATTGAACGGACATGGCTTAATCAATTTCTATTTTGTAATCAGCTTAGGCTCTTAGGTTTTTTTCAGGTAGGACAGAGATAATGAATTAAAATTAAAACGAAACACACTAATGTACATACACGTCTATGTACATTTAAGTGTAAGTGCATTCATGTGTACATTTCCATATGAATATATTATCTGCATTATAAAAATACACACAGCAATGTCTAACTTTTAATGCAAAATTGTGCCAAGTGTCTCATTTGTTAATGGCCTCAAGTGCAGTCAGAGCTTTAAATGGTCTTCTCTCTTCAATGCACTTATTTAGTATATGTTACAGATGTCCATGACCCATATTTGTTGTGGAATCGCATATAGTTACTGGTAGCCAGGGATAACATATGTTTGGATGGATTCTAAAAATATTATTGCGTACGTACTGGGGTGATTAACTTGTTTTTCACGTTTCAAGTACCGTATAACGCGGTATTCTTATAACCCGTTAACCGGTTTTTGTAAAGTTTTGTAATCGAACTTACCTTATACCAGGTACAAAAATCAAATAAGCAAAACATAAGACTTTTCCACATTTTTCTGAAGCTCTAGATTTTTCAATACCCAATTGTTTATTTTACTCGATACTTTGCAAAAAAAACTCAGGATTTCGAATTGATTAATCAATTTAAGAGTAACGGTAAAATCCCGAGTAAGACTCATATCGACCCTGGATAGCTCCTCCGACGAACTGACTAACTCTAAAGTCTAGACCGATATAGATCAGCAGCTAAGAATGCGTGTATCCGGCCATAGCTCGGGATAAATGAGCCTTAGCCTGCAATATAATATGATCCAGATGCATATATTGCCCCTGCAAGATGTAACATCAGCCCAGCGTTTGCTTAGGTGACTCGTGAGCCATCTTTAAAAAATCACACTACAGGTCACTCTCGCCCACTAATCGTACCCAATCGATACAAGATTTCAGCGCTTCAGCTCAACGAGATAATGATACTTATTCTGAAATAGCTTCAGACAATGAAGAGAAAGGTCATCTATTCCCAGACCACCCTCACTCGCAACACTGTTGAGCTCATAGCTGTCCAAGTAAACACTGAATTTTCTAAACGTAGCATCACTGTATAGCATCCCATATACTCCGTGCGGTGACTTCCGCTTAGAAAACACTACAATGATCAGGCATGATAATCTAAGTTAACTGAAGTCGAACCTATAAGGTAGAAATCACCTATTGGAAAGAAATAAAACAAAAGTTTTCAGGGATCTATAAGCGATCCGTGTTCAACAATGTCAAGTTAAAGAAGTCGAGCCGGTCCCTCCATTATGTAAGAGATGATTCTGAAAGAAATTTTTTTCATTGCTGTAATAAGTACTGCCGGCATTTTTGAGGAGGATTAGTGTCGATAACTGATATACGAACGAAACGCCCCTAACCTCACACTAGGAGCTAGTACCGGATTCTTACCTTATTCTTAACACTCTGCTTGAGCTCACTTCAGTTTTTGCTATTAATATATTTCGTTTGAGAGATATTTAAAAACTAGAACCGTTTTCACCGAAATGACTTACAACTCGAAACTCGATTATGGAAAAAGCCAAATTAGCGAATACCCTACTACGTACATATGTATGTATGTATGTATGCCTATATGAGCATAGGTTTAGCAAAAAGGTGTATTTTCACATTTAAATTAATTTAAAATTTATGCAAAAATGCCAGGATGTACATCTTTTCGAAAAACACAAGTCCGAGTCTGGGGTAAAGTTCAATAAAACCTACATAAATAATCTCACTCCTTTGCAAATCCATACATATGTATGTAAATATCTTATAGTAGATACTTTGTGGTTTTTTATAATAAAGGGTGTTTTTTTAGGGGTATAGAACTTCGAATTGAAATAAAACACAAGAAAATCGTTTTAAGGTCCATCAATTTGGCTTTATTGGAAGGACAATTTTATGCCATTAATGTTTAAATATGATTTCGGGCATGTGGACGCCGCGGCTGGCTCGAATAAAGCCAATTCTACAGGTCCAATTTTCAACCACTTTTTCGAGCATATGGGGCCGTATGTCGGCAATAACGCCACGAATGTTGGCTTCCAATTCCCCTAACGTTTCCGGTTTGTTGGTGTAGACGAGCGACTTCACATATCCCCAAAGAAAATAATCCAATGGTGTCAAATCACACGACCTTGGTGGCCAATTGACAGGTCCATTCCGCGAAATTATGCGCTCATCGAATGTTTCCTTCAATAAATCGATTGTGACGTGCGCTGTGTGGCATGTAGCGCCGTCTTGTTGGAACCACAACTCATCCACATTCATGCCATCCAATTCGGGAACAAAATAGTCGGTTATCATGGCTCTATACCGGTCTCCATTAACGGTAGCTGCCTCTCCAGCATTATTGCGGAAGAAGTATGGCCCAATGACTCCACCAGCCCATAGAGCACACCAAACAGTCAGTTTTTGTGGATGTAATGGCGTTTCAAGGGTCTCATGTGGATTCTCTTCACTCCAAATGCGGCAATTTTGCTTGTTGACGTAGCCATTCAACCAAAAATGAGCCTCATCACTGAACAAAATTTTGCGATGAAAATCAGCATCGAAATCAATCTCATTTTCGGCCCATACACCAAAATCACGACGCATTGCATGGTCTCGCGGCTTTTATTCTTGCACAAGCTGGATCTTGTAAGGTCGCAAGCCAAGATCTTTGCGCAAAATCTTCCATAAAGTTGATGGACAAAGCTCCAATTGCTGTGCACGGTGGCGAATCGATTCATTCGGGTCCTCTTCAACACTTTGCTCTACAGCGGCAATTGTTTCTTCGGTGCGCACTGTTCGACGTCTCTGCGGATGCGTATTATCACATAGAGTAAACGTAGTGCGAAAACGATCCATGGTTAACCGAATTAATTGCTCTGATGGACGATTATGTCGACCATAAAATGGACGGAGCTCACGGTAAACTTCGCGAACTGAACCATTATTTTCGAAATAAATTTGCACGATTTGCAAGCGTTGTTCTTTTGTCAACCTGTTCATGATGAAATGGCAAACCAAACTGAACATAAATGACATTAGAGTTGCCAGATTTGACCACAAAATGCCAGTTTTATCTCTATTCGAAAAACAAACCTGTAAAAAAAACACCCTGTATAACTAAATGGTGTACTTTCCAATATCATTTTTAATCCATTTGGAAGAAACAATGGATCAATTAAGATTACAGCCCGAAAGATTCCCAATACTTGACCGATGTCGATTAATCTGCCCATACCAATGACGTTTCCTTATAGATAAACTACTTCAATATAAATTCTTATGGAAATTTCCATTTAGAAATTTAAATGAGAAAATTTACAAAACCCACAAAAATTTTTTTTTTCAATTTGGAATCGAGTCGGTTTGACGTGAAAAAATCGATATTTTTTTCGATTTCGTACACAAACGGACTACTGGATCTTTTTGTCCGGACCATGGCACAAGAATAGAGGTAGTTTCACTTAATACAATTTTACGGGCAATTTTTAATTTTAATTTTTCGCAATCATTACACTGCGTTATAAAAACGAGCTTTAGTTCTGTCGTATGAACCAAATATACTTTTTCGGAAAGAGGAGAAAACATAAAAATACACGTGTATCGGCGATTTTCATGTGCACGTCAGAATTTTTTTTTTTTCAAAGCTCCGTACGACAGGTATTCTATACCCTTAACCCGCAGGGGAGTTACTATTTGGTCGGTGAATATATTCAAACATTTCCAAAAAGATTTATTATTATATTTAATGGCGAAGAAAGTCGCTGGTCAAATGGCTAACATGGCGACCAAAGCCTTTGAGTGAAACTACTGTATACTGTGGTCCGGACTGTCTTTTGTTTGCACCCAAAAGTGTTCAGTGACACAAAACATTTGCAGGGAGAGAGCGCATTTTCACATTTCATTGTAAGAGAGAGTTGCAAGTTTTTGCTGGAGGAATTTCACTCAGTAAAACTTGCAAGTGAAAAACAGCTGATCGTGACATAGGAAAGCAATAAAAAAATTTTAAATCGGAGTATTAACCAATCAATTAAGCAACAGCTGTTTTGCTTGCAAGTTTTTACTGATTCCTGTTCGGTGGAAACTTTTTACTTTTTGCGTTTCGAGAGAGGTTTACGTCATTCTCACCTTACTGACACTTCTTTGCAAGTTTGGTCACCGAAAACATCTACTGTCTTCTTTGTTCTTTGCTTTTTCTTCATCATCTGTTCTTCTTCTTAGTACTAATTTTTGTTGAAAAAAGTATGAAATATTAATGGACTTTTGGATGAATATAATAATATTAAAATACAGGGTGGCGCAAAAGTAATCCTCCTATCAGAAAATGCTATAAATTTTGCGATTGGCCCCTAAAGTCAGTTCTGTTTTGACATTTGTGTAGTAAACACATACGAAATACACGTTAATAAACAATGTTACGCTACACTGCTCCAGAACGCGGAATATTGCTGACTATTTATTTAACCAATAATCGGTCGGTGAAAAACGGCTACTGCGCAAAAGTAATCCTCCTATCAGAAAATGCTATAAATTTTGCGATTGGCCCCTAAAGTCAGTTCTGTTTTGACATTTGTGTAGTAAACACATACGAAATACACGTTAATAAACAATGTTACGCTACACTGCTCCACTGCTGACTATTTATGTGACCAATAATCGGTCGGGGCCAAACGGTTACTGTGAATGGTGAGCGCTACAGAGCAATGATCAACGAGTTCTTTTTACCGCAACTTGATGAATTGGGATTGGAAAACACGTGGTTCCAACAAGACGGTGCAACAGCACACACTGCACGTGCCACAACCGATATGCTGAACATCGGAAGCTTACTTTTGCGCCACCTTGTATATATCGGCTATCGATGTTCTTTAAAAACAAGTAAGGAAAGGGCTGTCTTCGACTGTGCCGAAGACTTTATACCTTTCATGAATACGCATCACGGTTTTAAGTGTCCGATCCTTACTCACAATTAGTAAAAACTGTGCAAAACTGATAATTTAAACATACGAGGTGTGCTCAAAAAGTATCGCGAATTTTGTGTTTTTTCAAAAATTATTTATTTATTCATGAATATCTATTTTTTCTCCTTCAAAGTAATCCCCATGAGATATTATACACTTGTGCCAACGGTTTTTCCAATCTTCGAAGCACTTCAAAAAATAATTTTTTTGTATCTTGTTCAGCTCCTCCTTCGATGTCGTCTTTATCTCGTCAAGAGAAGCGCAACGTCGTCCTTTCATGGGCCTCTTCAGTTTAGGGAACAAGAAAAAGTCACAGGGGACCAGATCTGGGGAATACGGTGGCTGCGGCATCATTAGTGTGGTGTTTTTGGCCAAAAAGTCGCGCACAAGCAACGATGCGTGAGCAGGGGCGTTATCGTGGTGCAAAAGCAAATTTTTGTTCTTCCACAAATCCGGGCGTTTCTTGCGGATTGCTTCGCGCAAATTGCGCATAACTTGCAGGTAATATTCCTTATTGACCGTTCTTCCCTGTGGCAAGAACTCATGATGCACCACGCCCCTGCAATCGAAGAAAACTGTCAGCAAAACTTTCACATTCGACCGAACTTGGCGCGCTTTTTTCGGTCTTGGTTCGTGCGGCAGCTTCCATTGAGATGATTGAGCTTTGGTTTTCACGTCATAACCATAAACCCACGATTCGTCACCAGTTATGACCCTCTGGAGCAAATTTGGGTCGTCGCGGACAGAGTTTAACATCTCATTAGCAATGTTCATGCGATGCTGTTTTTGGTCACAATTGAGCAATTTTGGTACGAATTTCGCGTAAAAATGGAAGACGACCCAAAACACGTGCAAGCAAAGCAGCTGTCAACAATTAACTGAACATTCAAAATGGCCGAGCTTGTCGGCATAAGTGAGAGACATGAGTACCAACATAACGCCACAAAAAATTCGAAATACGTAACCAGCGAAAATTCAAAATTCGCGATACTTTTTGAACACACCTCGTACATAGCCCAAACCCCATTTATCGGAACAATCGTTTGTATGGGAGCTATATGTTTTGTAGGTTCAATCTGGCTGATTTTCACTACACACATTACATACATAATAAGTACCAAACCTGCAAAACTTTGCGTTCGTAGCTTTTTAATTGCAAAATGTATAGCCCAAACCCCATTTATCGAAACTATCGATTGTATGGGAGCTATGCGTTGTATTGGTCCGATCTTGGTGGTTCCGACAAACGATTAATCTCATGCAAAATGGCGGCTCAGTACCAAATTTCATCAAGATATCTCGAAAACTGAGGGACTAGTTTGCGTACAAACAGACAGACGGACCTAACTAAATCGACTCAGCTCATCGCCCTGATCGTTTCGGTATACTTATTGGTGGGTCTGTCTCTTCTTCTTCTCATACTTACAAACATCGGACCAAAGTTATAATACCATTTCATGTTCATGAAAGGAATAAAAAAAATATTTGGCTCTGTATACCTCCTAGGAGATTAACTACCAATTTGTGGTGTGCCGCTCTAATTTTTCCTACAAATTGGCGGGACCTACATACACTTGGAGGGTTACCGACTACTGCCAAGGGGTGTAGCCCTTTTTACAAAAACTTTTTCCAAATATTTTAATATTACCTGACCTGTCAGTCGAACCTGGCACCTTCGTTGTGGTAGGCCAGCAACACTATCCCCACACCAAGGCACCCCTCTCGTTTTCCTACTTTTTTTGCTCTATCGAAATGTTTGCTTGGTCGGCATTCTTTGATATCTGTATCATGTCCTGCCTGGATTGTATATCGTTTGGTTTCTTAGGAATTGTCTGGATTAAGTCTTGTCGGAAATTTTAAAAGTCGAGGTGGGAACTGTTCCCCTTGATTAAATCTGTACATCTCTTCAGGCTTTTTCCTAACGTTGGTTCGATGTTATTGCAGTATTGTTAAAGCTGCAACTATAAAACCCATTGGGTCGGAGCCGCTCTTACTGATTGGTTCTCAAATAATCAAATAGCATTTAAGGCAGGAAAAGGAAACGAAAAAGAAAAGGTACTGGCACAACACGCCTAAGATAGGCTCTGAGAGGAATATGGATCCGATACGCTTCGCAACTATGGCCTTGTGGTAGGCACCCGACTGTTGAAAATGATGTTTGGAGTTAACAGCATTAGCTAACGTGAAGGAAACCAGGACGCCAGTTAAAAGCAACAAAGCTAGTTTCTTTGGCTCTCACACTTTAAGATTAGTTCCGAAAAATTCGCGTCAACCGGGGTTTGATTTTGATCTATCAATGTCTAATGTTGGATTAGCTATCTTGCACGGATTGTCCTATATAAATTGTTGATAATGGGTTTGCGACCTACTTCCTTATCCTTGTTTTACCTTTACCAAATTCGCTTTATTCGCTCTCCCAGCACCCTGAGTGCATTTCTGCCATGAAAAACTCGGATCTGCATTTTCGGCGGTATATCGCGCCAAAAATTTATATTTATTACATGCGACGACCACGCACTCGCCTACTGAGACAACGCTACGCTTGTCGTGTAATTTTGCAAAGGCAAAACGAAATATCGCCGTATCAGAGCAAATACCTCGCCTAATATAAACAAAAACTCAACAACAACGGCACATTGAGTTATAAACCAAGGAATGCAAATGAAAACAGTTAGGAAGGATATTGATGAAAACTGCCACCGTGGATATGCTTATGAAATGCGACGAGTTGGATTTGTTCGATTGACTTGAATGGTTGCGGGGAGAAGCGAGCAGCAATGAATTGTTGATATTTTGATTTCGTATCGAATTTTGTTAAAGGGGCTATAGCAACCGCATCTAACCCCAATAAACAAACCAATAAAACATGTCATGATAGTGAACACAAGACAACAAACGAGAGGAAAAGAATTCATGCTCGCAAACTCAACAAAAAGTGCCACGAGTCAAAGACAAAGTATGTGAAGGTGCGTTAGGAGCCCGGCATCAAGTGGATGACTTAAATGGTAGAGCTCGTATAACTGATAACATTTTGAAGTAAGAATATCCAATTTGTTGGACAAACTCAACTGGAAAGCAAGCAAAAGCAAAAAGATAGCGACGACCAAATTAAAAATTGAGACCAACTGCGAGCTATGAATTGAGCTGCTGTTGAAACAGGTTGAAGAGACTGCGAGGAAAAGTTGATAAAACTGCTTGGGCAAGGTAGGTTTCATTTCAGACGAATAGTGAGATTGCCATTCTAGGAGTTTCCTATTGCAGCAGAAAGTTTTGGAAGTAAACGATTTGCACAAAATTTATTAGTTGGTACAGAATTCTCGCAAGCAAAGCAGCCAGCAAAGTTGCGCAATAATAAACAAGCAAAAGTTCAGAGCGAGTGACAGTAAATAGGGAAATATAACGCTAACAGGCAAATCAATTGTGAACTCAAAATACAAAGCTGAACTATGCGTAAGATTTACAAAGCAACATGAAGAGGCGGCTGGGTAGCGGACTACGGAGGTGGGCCAAGCAACGTTTGAAATTATTAAAAAGTTGGAAACTCTAAGCGCGCACTGCTTCGAATGTCCATATCAAAGTTACGTAGTCGGCGCGGAGTGCTGGCGCGTCAAGAGCATGTCAAAAGTCCTTGTGGAGCTGGGGAGGATTGTAGCGGGAGTGCGAGCGCTGCAACAGTAGGCGTTGGTGTTAGTCGCGCGAGTGTTATAGCGACAGTCGTCGTTGCTGAGAATGCTGAGGACGCATGCAAAACTGCCATCAAACAAACTGGTACTGCGAACGCGACCGCAAAACTATTAAATGCTGCTGCAATAAATGCGGCTGCTGTTGCTGCTGCCACTGTGGCAACTGTAACAGCTAAGCAGCAACAACAACCGAATCAACTAACACAAATCGCTGCCTCACAAAACTGTTTACCTCAAACGTCATTGCTGAAAATCGAACCCTTTGTTCCTAGCCTTACCACACGACTGCGGCGACGCCCCTTTGTGCGCTCCTACACTACACTCAATGCCACAACAATGAAACCAACAACAAACGCTACAAACTCTGGCAATAATAATAAACGAAATTCAAATAAAAATATTCCAACCTCACTCAATTCTCCTTTGCTAGGTGCAGCAATCGATAGTCAGCTAGCGAAAGCAAATGCTGCCAGCACGCGCGCTGCAGTTGCCGCGCGGTTACATCGAAATCCTGTACGCGCATTAGTAAAACGACAACGTTCGAAATCTACATCATCTTCCGCTTCGAATCGACCAGCAACAGCACATGGTATGCTATCCCCGTTTGTACCGCTTAATGGTGACGCAGCTGTTGATTGCAATGCTGTTGGCGATTGCGCCAGTGGCACCAGCAGCGCCAGCGGAAATGGTAACGGAAGTAGTAACAGTAATGCCACGACTACGACGGCTAGTGTAACATTACAGCCAAATGGTATTTGTCGTATCGTACGTTGCGCGGAGGAACGCGAAAAGCAGCCGGATCGCATTAATTACGATCGACGCGGTCTGAGCGCAATACCGATATTTGAACAAGAGACTCAATTGCGTCTGCTATCGTTACAACATAATCTAATAAATATTTTTCACATACCAAAAGTAGAGCAGGTGCAGGCAGCGCCACCACCGGCTCCTGCGATACAGCCATCATCAGCGACGCAGCAATTGGCTGCTTTGACAGTAGCTGCTACACAAGCGGAAGTTAATCGGCGTTCCTCGGACATGCAATCGGAACTTGTAGAACGTTGTAAAGAACGTATCGCAGTTGAGAGGATAGCGGGAGTTAGTAGCGCCACAAGTGGCGCACCTAGCACAGGCGTCGGCGTTAATGCTGGTGTGCGTCTATCTCTCGCTTTAGGCACAACGCCAGCGCGCCAACTACATAGCAACTCGCTCGTGCCGCCGCCACCGCCACCTACGCCATACACACAGTTGCCATCATCACTGCCACATCCCGCACCGTCTTCTCCCCAAATCTATCAGAAAACGTTGCAACAACGTTTTGGCGCTGTAGCCGCCAACAACTCGATAAGAAACTTGCATTACAATGCGCCATTACTGTCGCTTACACGTCAACCGCCCCCTTCACGTTTCGCGCTAAAGCGGTCAAAAAGCTTTCTTACCAACGTCCCACGTAATCTGCATAGCATGCAACAAAATATATTGAAAACACAAATGGCGCGTGCAAGACTCGCAGCGGCAACAGGTGGCGCTGAAGCAGCAAGTCTCAAAAGTTTCGATTCGAATGCGAGCGCTCTCACCACCAATTCCACAGATTCTTCATCCCTGACAGCGACTACTACGAATACGTATGACAGCACGAAAACCATTAACTCGACGGGCACTACTTTCGTCGGCAGCGTCTACGACGAAGAAGTGGACGACCCACTCCAACAGTTGGCTGTAAAGAATCTTCAGCTAGTCGCTTCTTATGGCATGATTTTTCAACATCTTGTTTTCCTCGATCTCTACGACAATCAAATCGAACGTATAGGCAATTTGGATGGACTGCCGGCGCTTTCGGTGTTGTTGCTCGGCAAAAATCGTATCAGCGACCTTAGCGGACTCGCCTCACTGAAGAAAACGCTACGAGTACTCGATCTGCATGGCAACCGAATTAATAGCATCTCAAACAAACTCAATTGTCTGCACGAGCTCAAGTCGCTCAATCTTGCTAGCAATTTACTACGCCAAATAGGCGCAAACGATTTCAATGGTCTCCAACAGTTGCGCGAACTCAATATGAAACGTAATAAAATTAAACGCATCAATGGCTTTCAACATCTTACCTCCCTCGAACGTCTTTGGCTCTGCCACAATGAGCTACACCGCGTCGATGATATGTGCTCGATCGCTAAAGCAACCAATCTGCTTGAAATAACTATCGATAATAATCCTGTTTCTTTGGCAGGCGATTGTGTTTCATTTTTGGTTAGCTACTTGCCACGCCTGCAAACGCTCACCCAAATGCCCATCAGTGAACAGGTGCGCGCTGCGGCAATGTCTTGGCGACGTAATAAGGAAATCTCAGAGGCGCATCAAGCTCACCTCACACCCGACGCCTATCAGAGCATTAAACGGGAGGAGGTCATATCGAATGCGCGCACAAATTGGGAGTTACTTAGGTCACAGCAGATGCTGAGCAACCAGACGGCAATACCAATACAACAACAACTGCCACAAACTAATACGCAAACACAACGTAATGTAAAGGCGCGTGAGTTGTCGCGTATCAATGAGTCCAATGAGACGGTGGGCGAAATAGCGGAAGAGGGCGCTCGTAAACTAGCTGTAGCAGAGTTAAAAAATCGTATTCAGCTGCCAGCTATACACAAAACGGAAGACGCACCATGTCAACAAGAACGGCAAGCACAGCGTGCGCCAAAGTCGACGCATCGGAAGTCACCAACTAAGTCAGACACGCCAGTCCAAAAAGCTGAGTCACCACCAGTCCAAACCGTGAATGACAATTCAAATGTAGATACTAGCAATAACAACAATGAACGATTATCCGGCTCGTCGGGCTCGAGTTTAGGCCCAAATGTACATTCGTCTTCCAGTTGCTTCAGTTCAGACAATGAGGACTCCTCAGAGCTCAGACTGCAACAACAAGGCACGCGCGTCCATAAATATCAGAAGACACTGAACCAACAACAGCGTTGTACCGGCGTAAGAGGAGACAGCAAAGATGGTAAAAATAAATTAAGTGGTAGAAGTTGCATAACGGAAAAGACGAGCGATACGAGGCGAACCAATGACGTTGGTAAAACTGGTGCTGGAGCTCTTAAAGTCAATAGCGGAACTGAAACCAACAATACACTGACCACCACTGAAGGATCCATATTGGATGCAAATAACGCAACCACAAAACGAACAACAAATGATACAAATCCAACTGATACCGATACAACAGTCCAACCACCCTGCACCGAGTCCACCTTAGCAGCAGCCACGAATGCAAATGTTACTGCAGCAACTGCTGGCGGCGACACCATGAGCCAGGTCATAGACAATAGCTCATCAATATTAATGCCAAGCCGTTGCGCTGCCGCAAGCTCAAGCAGCAAAACATTGGCGCCACAACCAAAACTCACGACCACCACAGACATAGGCACACAGCAGGTTGGTAGCGCACCTTCAAAGCAAATTACAAATCATACCAATAGCAGCCTTTTATCACTCAGTAGTCCAACGCTGCAGCTCCCACCACAACAAACAAACAACCTTGGTGGCACTGTACCAGCAATGCCCACTATGAGCGCACGCACAACATGTCGCCGTCTAATGAGGTTACAGACAGTAGTGAGCGCCATGAATAACTGTAGTGTAGCAACCGCAACAGCTAATAGCGGAAATGACGGAGCGGTGAGCGGTGCAGGTGGTAGGCGTACTACAAACAACCACAATAAAAACAGCATTTCGTTGAACGGACAAGCAGCCGCGCAGCAGCCACCGACTGTCACATGCATTGTAGCGCCAACCCCACTTAATGCAGTTAACAACAGCAGCGGCAGCTCCTTACTCCTAGGTGCACAGCAACGCACAACGGTTGCCAGCAAAGCGGAACGCGAAGCGCGCGAACGTGAAAAAGAGCGTGAAAGGGAGCGCGAACAAGGCGGTGACTACCTCATTGAGATTTGTGGTCGTTACCTAAATGTGTATGGACAAGGTGCGCTGCGTTACATAGACAAACAGTGGAATGCGGCTAAGGCGCACGATGTGCATACGCTGAATTTTAGCTATATAAATTTCAATAATATTGCTGCAACAGTTTTGGCGCGCATCAAGACACGTTTCCCCAATGCCGAAAATTTTGTATTTCGTGAAACAAACATTGAATATATTGGTCAATTGAATGCGTTAGCCGAATTGCAAGGTATCGGTTCGCTAACTATCGATCCAGAGGGAAATGCAATTACGACAAAGGATTTGTGGCGTGAATATGCCATTTATCGTTTGTCACATTGGGGGCTTAAGCTGATCAATGGTGTTGCGGTAACGGAGGCGGAAATCGAAACTGCGAATGGCATGTATGAGGGTCTTGCCGATTTAGTGTTGTGGGCAATGCCAGCTACGATGTTACAGCCTTTGCTGGCACGTTTGCGGTTGGACGAAACGTGTACGGCTAGTAAAATGTCACCTAAAGAATGGCTAATGAAGCCGGAAAACAAATCATTGCGCTTAGTTGTTGGTAAAGAGGCGCTACAATGGAAAAAGCCTACGAGTAGTGGTGGTGGTCATACCAGTCAAACCAATAGCAATAGCACTAACAGCAACAACAATGGCAATGCTGGTAATAGTATTAACTCACACCATCAAGAACCCATGCCGTATGCTGTGAGCGCATCGAACACATGCATGAACGCCAACACCAACATCAATGCTCTAAGTATGCGCGAACGCGGGCGCTTACTTTTTGCCACCATGTTGGAGAATACGTTGAATGCAGCAGAGAAATTGGAAATGTTGGAATCGTTATGGCCGAGCATGCTTTTGGAAATTGTACGCAACGCTCTACTCGATTATTCGCATCTCGACGAATATTTACGCAGTGTAATGGAGGAAATTATGAAGTGACAATACGTATACTTGAAGTTAATTGGGCGGTGGGCGGTGGATGGTGGACACTCTTGGCGCCTGATAAAAAATTAAATGGCGTATTTATCTTGAATGTAAGTTTATCACTGATAGAAGATGAAAAATATGCGACAGGAGACGGTGTGCAATAAAAGTAGCCATTGCGAATTTACATGTACATTTATATATATGTACACTTTATAACAGCTGTGCATACATATTAATATTTTAGCTTATAGCAAAGTAGTATAACATTTGTAGCCCAATTTTTAAAATAAAGAAAGAAATATGTAAATCACTTATCTACACATCGACGGCTGAGTGGATGATTGCCCTATTTCGAAATATTTTTGAAGAACGCCACATCTCAGAATATTTTTCAGCAATGCGCACTATCAGCATTTCATTCAAAATCTCAGCTGGAAATGTATTGTATTTTAGTTCAGATAGGGTATTTTTGAACTCATTTTGAGTTAGGGTTCTTAAACCAAATTCTGAAATAGGGTGCTATTAACAAAAATTGTGATATAATGCATTCTTTAAACAAATTTTGAGATTAGCGTGTTCAGCAATGTGATCTTTCACTTAGCCGTCGTTATGTTTTCCTCTACTCAATTGTTGTTGTTGTTGTGGTAACGACAAAAACACTCCCCGAAGGTTTTGGGGAGTGTTGTCAAATTAACAGTCCTTGGCCGGATTTGAACCCGGTACGCTCCGGTACTCCCTTGCGGTACTGCCCGACTGTCGTGGTAGCGATTTATGACCAGTGAAACTCTCTAGGTCATGTCCCCCCTCCTTTCGTAAGGAAGGATAAGATGGGTAGTGAGAGGCATCATATCCGTAGATCAACCATCGAGTTGCACGTCATTACCTTTGTGCCTATTAGTCGCCTCTTACGGCCGGTATGCCTACCTCGGGCATATTCTAAACCCCTAGCCCGCAGGGGTCTACTCAATTGTCGATTAACCCTATTGAACTCATACAACAAGGCACTCCAGTCGCTCTCTTGTTCGATAACTGACCCCAATTACAAAACTCATGTGAAGCCAAGGTCTATCAACCTTATCTTATTAAAGCAATTAGGTTATGATAGAAGCAAGGTTAGGTTGGGATGGAAGTAGAGTGAAAACTAAAAAAAAGCTATTAGCCCAACACTAGGCTGTGTATGATATCACGTTAGTTCTCTACTCACTTTTATAGAGACAGTCGGATTTCAAATAGCACGACAGTCAGCTCTAAGTATCGATTAAATATTAAGCTAAATATTTTTCTTGCTACGTAGTACAGACATCACTTGAACTCAGCAACTATCTACATAAAACATGAATGTTGCTTAGAATGATTTCACTTCCATAAAAGATATTTGAAGGGGCTAGACGCAAAAGGATCTAAGTGAGTCCGGATTTGTTTCGAGATATTCACGTTTAAAGTTAATTAATTATTGTAAATTCTATGTAAATTATGGGTAGTGCGTTTATTGGCCGACCAATAGAAGTCATTGAAATGTCCAAAATGTTTTGGATTTCTTTGTCAACAAATAAACACTATATTTAACTATACAAATATGGATGAAACTCATATGTAGTAGAACAGTATCTAAAGGCAGTATTGTTTAGGAAAATATGACTGTTATAAAAAAAAAAAAAACTTAAAAGCAAAATTTAACATAGATACAAATGCGTATTTAATAAAACTAATACATACTTAAAAGTACTATATTTTGTATTCATAATAAATTCTAAAACTTCTTACTTTAACAATTAGAACTTACGTTTTACAACTATTTACAACAACAGGCAAAACTACATATATAATGATTATTTGCTAAAAACTTCTTCATTTGAATTTGTCGTTTGCGAAGATGATTGCTTAATTCTATCCACGTAAATATTAAGTATAGCCTCGATACCGGGATATAATTCAAAATTTGTGGTACGTATTTTCTTATCAATAAGAAAAGATGTCACTGATGCAGTATTGAATGCAATATCCATGGCGTCGTTATGTGTAATACTATCCAAATTGTTACGTGCTACTTTGATGGCACAGTTTTCAAAACCATTAACCTGAGGAGATAAAAGTAGAATGAATTTGATTTATGGATTGGATTATGATAAATACCATTTTTAATGGCAGAATATTTCAACTAATGATGAAACACCTAGACCCATTTGTAAAACTTCCATACAATTTGTATGTCATGTGAAATGTTTTTCCATGCCGCCTATAGAATAGCGACTTCTCATCATTGGTGGGAATCATTCTGCCCAGAAGCAACTCATCGCAAAATTGAAAATAAAACGTTTACCTTTATTGTCAAATCAAGTTTATAGTCTGAGTCTACATCGGGCCAACTTTGTTCCAACACATCGCTGTCCCATTTCAGCTCAGATGTTGCAGTATTCAAACGATTCGGCGTAGCTACAAATTTCGACCACAATTCTGATGCGAAATGCGGCGCCATTGGAGCGAGCATTATGATTTGACTAGCCAATGCGCGTTCATATTGTGTACCATAGCAAACAATATGCTTGGGAGCACGCTTATGCAATAAGAAAGGGAGAAAAGGCGAGAAAGTGGGTAAAAATTCTAAATAGAAAATTAATACTTGAATACCCTTAGCGAATTCGTTAGTCCTTGCATTTTTGAGATGGCCACACTAAGCTGGTACGAATGACGATAATTAAATGTAGCACCTTTCACATAAAAATTACGAGCATCGAATAATTTAGCATCTTCCTCCTTAAAGGCTTCACTTTCAGTATCGATACTTTCTTGTTTTGATTCAGTGCGCGCTGAGTGAAATTGTTGTAAGGTGAGCCAAAGTCGTTTTTGCCAGTTGAGTATACCAGTGAAGGCTGTGGGATAAATAAAAATATAACAAATTAGATTCGCAATATTGCTTTACTAAATATGATGGATTATGATAGTTAGATAGATCGTTGCAAATGTGAAAACTATATCAGGCTTTATAGTGGTTGAATCTATCTCCGTCCAAAAATCTTCTGTCAGAGATTGGAGCTTTCTTTCTACATGGTAGGCTTGCTTTTAATGTTAATTTCTACACCAGAAAAAAAAATAGAAGTCTAACTTCATAGTTAGGGAAGTAATTGCTGGACTCTTGGAGAAGGACCTGCATATTTTTTCTTTTAAATATCTCTTATATTTGCTTGTATGCCGATTGTACTTGTTTTCTTTTTTTAAATAAAATTCAATGCACTATTTGGTTATACTCTGACTTCTGGCTTCATAGAACCTGTAGGTATTAATATTTTCCTCAATCGATTTATTAAATATGTCTAAATTTGTGTAGCTCTGAATCATTTTGAGCAATGTCGGTCCCTTGATCTAAATAGTAACTTTATTCATACTTGTACTAGACCAATTTCTGTGAGAAGTTGGAGCCACATCCGCAAGCGATATGAGACGCGTGGTATCAGTGCCATATTCTTTGAACATATCTGCAGGATCGACACCATTTGATTTTGATTTTGACATTTTTTCCCATGACATTACAACTGACTCTTTAGACTCCTTCAAGCGTGCTTGATTCTTTTTAGCGTTTACAATTTCGACCTGTTAAGAAAATACATATTAGTGAGTGATTCCATTCCAACTTGATCACTGGCTTGAATAAATTTGGATGAATATCGGTCAAAGGTTTTCTTTCTATTCCATAATTGCCTTGGGTAAAACCTCCGATTGTATTTATATATTGAAAGGTTTCCCAGCAAATAGTGATTGACAAATGCAAAAATATAAAGAATTTTGTTCAATTTAAAAAATATAATACGCACCTCTTCTTCCTTAACATACTGTCCGGTGCTTTTAACCCGAAAAGAACGTCCCATAACCATACCCTGCACGAGCAGACGTGAAAAGGGTTCCGCTGTCGGTGAAAGGCCGCAGCTATGTAGAAAGTGGTTTACAAATCGTGCATAGTATAAATGTAGCACAGCATGTTCTTTGCCACCAATATACAAATCCACAGGCATACATTTACTAACAATATTCATATTAACTATATCTTTGCTATATTGAGGATCCAAAAAACGTAAGTAATACCATGAGCTATCAACAAAAGTATCCATTGTATCAGTTTCGCGCTGTGCCTCGGAGTTACCACAGTTAGGGCAAGTGCAGCGCAATGCTTCTGCGCGCTGTTCATCGAACACCTTCTTTTCTGGTAGTATTACAGGTAACTTTGTTTCGGGAACAGGTACAGCACCACATTTTTGACAATGAACAATTGGTATGGGTGTGCCCCAGTAACGTTGTCGCGATATTAACCAATCATGCAATTTGGAAGACACACGATAGCCACCAATTTTTAAACGGGTAGCCGCTTCCAACACCTCATCGCGTGCAATTTTCACATCGAATGTGTTGGGTGTGTTTGTGTGTGCGAAGAAAGCCAAACCAAATGTCTCTTGCATTTCTTTGTCGATATCCCTAAAGCTAGGGGCTGCCAAATAGACATCACAGTGTTCAGGAAAGTTAGCTTCATTACTAAATATTACTGGTATAACTGTGCCAGCAAATGGATTTTCGACTGTTAGACGTGATGCGTTACATAACTGTGATAAATAGTTATTATGTTTGACTACTAAAAATGAGTTTGGATCCTTTAAATGTTCGGGATGTTTAGTCCATACGCGTAAGTAATTTGCTGCTGAGGTTAGTAATTGAAATACATAACCATCACATTCTCCTATCCAATGCCTTTGTAAATTAATAATATCACGCCAATCTTGTAGCACAGGGTCTTCGAGTCCATCTAGTAGAGCTTTAGCGTAGGCAGTTGTACGTACAAACCATTGATTAAGCAATTTTTTCTCAACTTTTGCACCTGAGCGCCAAGAGCAGCCATTCGCATCTACTTGTTCGTCAGCGAGCACTGTTTGATCGACTGGATCCCAATTGACAAGAGCCTAATAGGAATTGAAAGGAAGTGAATTAAAAAGTAGCAAGTGTGCCCGTTGAGCAGCTAATACCAAAATGTATTGAATAAATTTTGACTAATACATAGAGACATAAGTTGGCATCGATTTCATTTAACATGTAATTTTGTAATGCTGGACGCACCAGTTGACATGTGGTTTCAAGGAAGTAATTGCTTACTGAACTGAGAACAGCGTTCTCCACTGTCAGAAATCAATAGTTTATGAGTACCTATTACCAACGTATGTCCCCACTGAAAGACTTAAGCCACAGTAGACCATCTCTGCCATCTTTCTAAAATTGTATCTTGCCTCGTTTTGATACGCCAATCCTTTATTGTAGAGCATAAGGAACAATTTTTGCGTCCATTTGTAGTAGTCCGGCGAACAAGTTGACATTTCGTGTTCCCAATCGAATGAACAACTCAGCTCTTGTAATTGTTGTTTCATCAATACAATATTTTTGTCTGTCCATTCTGCCGGTTCCACACCATGTTGTATGGCAGCATTTTCTGCAGGCAATCCAAATGCATCAAACCCAATAGGCTGAAATACATTTCTACCGCACATGCGATGAAACCGTGCAACTGAGTCACTTATAGCATATACTCGCACATGACCCATATGCAACGAACCGGATGGATATGGAAACATGGAAAGCACATAGTATTTATCACTTTTCGTTGAATCGAACTGCCCCTGGGAGACTTTTGTGCGCCAATGTGTTTCAATTTGGTGTTTGACC
The DNA here is from genome assembly GCA_949987695.1 of Merzomyia westermanni. NCBI lineage: Eukaryota > Metazoa > Arthropoda > Insecta > Diptera > Tephritidae > Merzomyia > Merzomyia westermanni. The sequence continues at coordinate 27,357,537 of OX465291.1, forward strand.
TCTTTGGTCAGCTCCGAAACCTGTAGCAGAAATAGCTTGTTTATAAGATTGTGAGCATGTTATATGCACAGATTACCTGTATGCCGGTGGCGCTTTGTGTGATGAAACGTTTTCCAAAGTTGATCTTGAAACGCTGGAATAAACAAGCACGTAGAACTAACAGCATTTTTTCCAGTTAATTTACAATTTGGTAAATGATTGCGGCAATATATGGAATAAGCACTAATCCTAGTGGCTACGTCGCTAGTGGGTATTCTAACAGCTGATCAAACACCTGTTTTGGGAGTTGTCAATGTGTACACTAGGAGAAAATTCTGTATTTGAGAAAAACAAGCTGTGTTTCGAAATATCGATACACAAGTTATATGGCATCTTATCCCGTTAGCGCTGATCAGAAAAACAAACACTACCAATTAATTTTCCTTTTGACGTAAATCTGAGTGAATATCCTTACAGTGGAACTAAATAATATGGATAGGTGGTTGTATGCGGCTCATTCAAATCGGAGCTTACAGATTCAAAAGCAAGGAAAAGAAGAGACACTAAAGAAAAAAGTGTTACCCTTGCTGGTCAAAGGGTTAGAATATGCTGAAGGTATGCATAACTGTTGTGAGAGATGACTAAAATCACAAAGGTAATGACGTGGAAATTGATGGTTGATCTTCTGATACGGTTTATCACTTTCGACACCACTTACCAAAACCTTGGGGCAGTGTTTTTAATCGCTAAAAACAACAAAATAAAAAACAAGAAAAAAGTTTATGAATTCGGGGTCGCCTCTCCGCAGTGCAGTATAACCCTATGTGTGTATTTCTAACATAAAAAGCTTCTCAGAAAAAATTCATCTGTGTTCGGATTCGGCATGAAACATACAAGGCCTCCTAATTTGTAAGAAAGCTCGGACAAATAAATATCAAATTTTTCCTAGATTGCCGTCTTCGAATCCGGAAAGGGACACGGAACTCGAAGTTTCGAAACGTGCCGACAGCTCCTGGTTGTTTATATTGTACAATCCAGTAAAAAGCTAACTGCTTTAAACTAATATAGTCAACATCTACACATTGATTTTGGTACGGAATCTTCCAAAGATACATTCCTATTATTGACATCATTCGTATCAATATCGAAGATATCAAATAATATTCAAAAATATGAAAATATATATAAAGCTCTAAATTATGTATCTTACCATGGTACTTTAAAAGGTTAAAATCAACTCTAAAGCTACAACATACTGGCGTAAAGATTGTCAAAAGCAACTGTCTGGTGTTAGCGAATGAAGGGAAGGGAAACCAGAAAAATTTTCACTTGTGACAAATTATGTGGTGCAAACATGGTTGAATAATGTCGCAATATTTGCAATTGTTTTTAATATAAGCGTTAGAAAAAGCACAAAATTGCAAATGCAAATCACGCTTGCTAACATTTTGCTGGTTTAGATTCCGCTGTTTGCATCTCCTTTTGACAATGTATACACCAGTATGTTCAAAAATATTCCATCAGCTGATAAAATGACACAACCTTATATTGGAACAGATAGATTTAAATTTCTTTTATAAAACACTCTTTTTTCATAAAGTGACATAAAGTAAAGTCTTAGCTTATTTAATGGTATAATGGGGCATATTAATAAAAACGGAGGAATTGCTTTTTGTTCAAGTTTCAAATCTTTTGTTAAAATTTTGAAAATTTCTTTACACAAATTTATGACATATTTCTGAAAATTTGAGAAAAAGCAATTACTTTTTTTTTTATAAATATGACCCAATGTTGCCCTATAAGGTGCGTATCGTATAGTCTAAAGCTGATTATCGGATAGTCTAATCGGATATCTAAGATCTGCTTTCATAAAAGCCGGTTAACGCTAACCGACGTTAAGCTGCAGTATTTTATGCGAAGAGTTGTCAAATTAAGCGCTGATTAGTCTTAACCGTCTTTCATGAAAGTGGCCCTAAGCCGACTAAACTTGGTGATCCAACTGAACATTGATTCCTAATTTGAAGTTGAATTGAAATCAAAAAAATTTCGAAACCCTGGTTGAATCCATGACTTTTTGTTGTTCTTGTTTTTAGTGACAAAAACATTAACAACCGGTTTTTGGTTTTATTCACTTTAGTCGCCTCTTACGAGACGGATACCTACCACGGGCATATTCTAATCTCCTCACTACAGATGCTTGAATCCATGACTCGACTTCCATGGATTGAATCATGCAATTTTTGTACGAAATGTGGTTAGAGATAAAAATTGTGTAAACTTCAGTTGAAAAAATTCTTATTATTACTTATTTAGATTTTAAATATTGAAATATGTGAATGTTGTTAAAAAAATCCGACTTTACTTATCAAGGGAAAGAGAACACTATTGCTCATTTTGTTTCTGTTTCGCTTGTCCACTCTTTTTATATATGATGTAACAAAAATCGTATAATATCTTTTCGTATGGAACTCCCAAGGTTTAGGGCAAACAAACAGCGATCTAATGTAGCCTTATTGTGTCTATTATTCTCAAGCATGTACCATTCCTAACTCAATAACACTCCCACTACTAGATAAACACAACAGGGATGATGATGGCTACTCTTATGCATGATTTAATGATTTATATGGTTGACGCGAACGGCCAACAACACGAAATTACCGTTTGACGTCGGTGAAGAGGTCATGTGAGAGGGAACGCGCAAAAACGATTCGCCTATTTTCTAAGCTTTTGACATAAGGTGTAGATGAGCAAGAAGAAGACGCTATGTCAGTTGAAGCGACCATATAAATTATTTGATCATGCTCTTATGCACGCAAGCGTTTACGTAGAAAGAGGAAGACAGATTGCGCGATTCCCAGGATTAACAATCGAGTACTCATCGAATTCGTCATTATTATAAATGCACCTCTGATTGATGACTCATCCCAATGATGCTTTACTTTTTGACTTACTTGCCCAAAGGGGAATATTTTTTGCTTACATTGATTAGTGTTTAGAGCTAAGCGCTCAATATAGTTATTTTATAGTTTATTTATTGAGATAAAAGCAAATTAAGACTTATTGGAACTTGTCGTGCAACTTATCTCACATTTATCCTAGGTTTTGTGACCTTACAATTATCCCCCTTTTGCCCTTATGTATCGTTTCCAAAAGTCAGCATCACCTTTTTTCTCCACTCAACTTTCTTCGTTTGCAAATTGTGGACGTAACCAATTTAGCTGTGAATTTTTTTTGAAAAATTAATAAAATCTATTAAAAATAGTTTATTACCAGCGAATAAAAGTATGGGAGATTCGCTGGAGAACGCCGACACTTCGGTGGAGGCGGTGGTGAATGTAACCATTGTCGATTATGGTGCATTTGCGAATTATATACGTAAGGCGGTGACCATCTTGCTGCCTGAAGAAGATGTAGTTCCACCGGCATTAAATGTAGCCCTGGAGGATCCAGACAATCAGGAACGTATTAAAAAATTTCTTTCGGATCCACAAGTGCAGGCATTATACATACAACGGAATTGCTTAAAAGGTAATTAGAAAAAGTAGCTAACGGTATTAAACATTTACAGCTCTAAATAGCGAAAGGCAACACCCAGTCACAAAATGGCGTCGGTTTTCAAGGGGGCTCCAATGTAATGCATAAAAGCATTTTCTGTTTTTTACCCTATGAGGTGTCAAATGGGGTGGAAATGCAATACTGTATCGTATGGGTTTATTATGTGGCTAAGTGCAAAAAATTTCTTTTTCAATTGGTAAAATCGATGAAAAAAAATTCAAATTTCTAATTAGAGGTGCAGTTTGACATCTATGCGATGTGATGTCATTTTCACATGAGTCATCAGAGCGAATCTACACCTAAGCGAATTCATAACTTGTTTAAATTCGCCGTGCATCCATTATAAACGCTTTTCGTCGCGGTCTGTTAGTAAACAAATATCAGCTGATCTTTGTTTACTACCGGCTTGAATTTGGGTGAAAATGAACAGCTGTTTTTCGCTTTCAACTGTACTCGATTATTTTCAAAGCGAGTTGAATATTTTCGCCTTGGTTCCACTAAATTACTTGGCCGCAATTAGCCCTATCATGAATTTTATGTGAACAAAATTCCCAAAAATGTTTAAAGGAAAACAACAATTTTTCACATTTTGTTTTTTCTTTTCTTTATATGTAAATTTTAAGAATACTTTTTTCACATGAAATTAATGTTATGGCCCACTATCAAAGCGAGAACAGTTGTTGCACTTGAAATATGCCATTTTTGGGATATATGTATATATGAAATGTTTCGGTGGCTATTGCCTTCACGCCTTAATGATTTTTATATTTTATCACTATAAAGATAATTTTTAAAATATGCAGTCCTAATTCAATAATTTCATTCTAGAAGATGAAAATGAACAACCAGCTGAGGGTGAGGAGGAGAAAGAGTTTGTGAGCTATCAAATTAGCAATGATGTACACTTCACCAATAGTCGCATGGCTTCGTTGGCTTGTATAAAACGTGGTGCTGTGATTGAAGCTGATAAATCTATACATTCACAATTGCGTTTGATTAACTTCTCCGATGGCTCGCCCTACGAGACGTTGCATGCATTTATTTCCAAATCACTGGCCCCATATTTCAAATCATATGTCAAAGAATCAGGACGTGCAGATCGTGATGGTGATAAAATGGCACCATCCGTTGAAAAGAAATTAGCCGAACTGGAAATGGGACTTTTGCATTTGCAACAAAATATCGATATACCAGAAATAACATTAACAGCACACGCATCCGTAAATTCAGTCATACGCAAATGTACTGATGAGAACCGAAAAGCAAAAGTTGCAGATTTTGGTGATAAGGTAGAAGATTCATCGTTTCTCAATCAATTACAAAATGGTGTAAATCGTTGGATTAAAGAAATTAAAAAGGTTACCAAGCTAGATCGTGATCCATCTTCAGGCACAGCTTTGCAGGTTTAAAATTAATATTATTTATTGTACAATATAGTTTTCTAACTCTTAACTTTCTCTTAACCAGGAAATATCATTTTGGTTGAATTTGGAGCGCGCCCTATATCGCATTCAAGAAAAACGTGAATCCCCAGAAGTTGCGCTTACGTTGGATATACTTAAACATGGCAAACGTTTCCATGCCACGGTGTCGTTTGATACTGACACTGGCCTCAAACAGGCCTTGGCTACGGTTGCCGATTATAATCCGCTAATGAAAGACTTTCCTATTAATGATTTGCTTTCGGCTACTGAGCTCGAAAAGATCCGACCAGCTGTACAACAAATATTTTCACATCTGCGTAAAGTACGTAATACCAAGTATCCAATACAACGTTGCTTGAAGCTAATCGAAGCAATTTCACGTGATCTTTCACAACAATTGCTAAAAGTACTCGGAACACGACGTCTCATGCACATACCATTTGATGAATTTGAACGCGTAATGAGTCAGTGTTTTGAAATATTCAGTTGTTGGGACGATGAGTATGATAAACTGCAAGGTTTATTACGTGACATTGTTAAAAAGAAGCGCGATGAGCATTTGAAGATGGTATGGCGTGTATCTCCAGCACATAAGAAACTGCAAACACGTATGGAGCATATGCGTAAATTCCGTCGGCAACACGAACAGCTTCGCACAGTGATCTTGCGTGTTTTGCGCCCAACCAAACAAGCACAAGCTAATGATACGAATGCTGTTGAAACCAAACAGCCTTACAGCTTGGAAGCTGCTGATGCTAATGCTATTGAAGAGGTGAATTTGGCATATGAAAATGTAAAAGAGGTGGATTGTTTGGATATAACCAAGGAGGGTTCGGAGGCATGGGATGCAGCCGTTAAACGTTATGAAGAAAAAATAGGTGACTTCATGATTTGAAAATATATAAAAAAAAATTTCATATATATAAATCTTATATCTTTGTAGATCGCGTTGAAGCACGCATTACTGCACATTTACGAGATCAACTTGGCACTGCCAAGAATGCTAATGAAATGTTTCGCATTTTCTCACGTTTTAATGCACTATTTGTTCGTCCGCATATACGTGGCGCTATACGTGAATATCAGACACAACTCATACAACGTGTTAAGGATGATATCGATGCACTGCATGAGAAATTCAAGGTACATACTTACTCTAATTTGTATACTTTTGAGTTATGGTTATTTTTTTCGCTTAGGTGCAATATCCACAAAGCAAAAGTTATCGTCTTTCCACTGTACGCGATTTACCACCTGTTGCTGGATCCATTATTTGGGCACGTCAAATTGATAATCAATTAACAATGTATTTGAAACGCGTTGAGGATGTATTGGGTAAAGGTTGGGAAACTCATTTGGAAGGTCAAAAGTTAAAAGCAGATGGCGATAGTTTCCGTGCTAAACTTTCGATTTCTGAAGTTTTCCAAGAATGGGCACGTAAAGTGCAGGAGCGAAATTTTGGCAACTCTGGACGTATATTCACTATTGAATCGGCACGTTCACGTACTGGGCGCAGTAATGTTTTGAAATTGCGTGTAAACTTTTTGCCTGAAATTATAACACTATCGAAGGAGGTGCGCAATATCAAGAATTTAGGTTTCAGGTTAGTTGATAGCAACAAATTTTCGTATGTAATGTTAGTTAATTTTTCTTTTCCAGAGTTCCACTAACAATTGTTAATAAAGCACATCAAGCCAATCAAATTTATCCATACGCCATTTCATTGATTGAGAGTGTGCGCACGTACGAACGCACTTTGGAAAAGGTATATAATTAAATGCACATATTTTTGATTATGCGCCAATTCTACTATCTTTCATACAAATGCCAGAACACCTAAATTATTACACAAATGATATCTAATATTTGAACACTGTGCTATCATCACACATCACAAAAAGAAAACAACACGCATGCACTTTCAACTTCGTGCAGCTTGTAACTCATATTTTTACATATACATATGTATTTGAAAACATCATATAGGATGTATATTTTTTTTGTTTTCTAAATGTTATTTGAGCTAAAAACATAAGTAATGGTTACAATATGCAATCAATTTAGTGACATTATCTGAAAACAAAATGGTGAATAGGGTTTTCAGAAATCTCGACCGAAAAACCCCAAATGCACTTTGTAACTTATGTATTGATTTTTCAAGGCTTTAGTTATGTTTGTGTAACGAAAATTTATGATTATGCTTTATTTTATTTTTGGCTCCAAGCTTCAAAAAACACCTCATTCGATATATTTTTATTATAAATGCTCAATTTATCTTCTTTTTCAATAATGCTTCGTAATCGTTATACTTAAACACACTTGCATTCCAAGCGCAAAGATTTATTCTCTATCTCTCAACAATCATTATCGAATACCTCCCTTTCTTACATGCAGCTAAATAATAGGAGTTTAGCACAAAATTCAGTATTCAAGGTAGTGTTAATGTTGAATAAATAAATGTTTTTAAAATATATAGTACTTTACATTTATTCCTTTAATCATTTGCACTTGAGTAATTTTTTATTATATACACATTCGATAAATCAATTTAAAAAAGTATTTCACAAATCATAGTTATAATGCCAACGCATGCTTTATAGAACAAAAAAAACAAATTTATGTTTGGAATTTTTAAATCTGCAGATTTTTACTAAATATTTTGTATATTCTACTTATTAGATTGAAGATCGCGCTAGCATTGTGCCACTTGTCGCTGGTTTGCGCAAAGAAGTGTTGAATCTAATTTCCGAAGGCATTGGTTTAGTCTGGGAATCATACAAGCTTGACCCTTATGTGTTACGTTTATCTGAATGTGTTACACAATTTCAGGAGAAGGTAAGGTGTTTGAGCTAAAATAAATAAATATTTGGCGCGAAATACCTCCGAAGTGGTGTGCTGCTTCTAATTTCAATGACATGACCTAGTCAGTACCGCAAGAGAGTACCGGAGCGTACCCTTCGGGGAGTGTTTTTGTCGTTACCACAACAACAACACCCATCATATCACGGTGGCCGCCACAAAAGTTGTTGAACCATTCCTTAAAAAAAATCGGGTTAAACAAAACTCTTTCCCTTTACAGGTCGAAGATTTACTCGTCGTCGAAGAACAATTGGATGTAGATGTACGCTCGTTAGAGACTTGTCCATACAGCGCAGCCACCTTCACAGAAATTTTATCAAAAATTCAACACGCCGTTGATGCATTATCTCTTAAACAATATTCAAATTTGAATGTTTGGGTCACACGATTGGATGAAGAAGTTGAAAAAAAACTGGCAATGCGTCTTCAAGCTGGCATACAAGCTTGGACTGAAGCTTTGACTGGTAGCAAGAAGGAGCGTGATCTTTCCATGGACACCGATGCACCGGCACAGCCAACACACAAACTCGGCGGTGAACCACAAATACAAAATGCCATACACGAAATACGTATAACAAATCAGCAAATGTATTTGTATCCCTCTATTGAGGAAGCACGTTTCCAAATTATGCAACAATTATTTGCATGGCAAGCTATTGTCACATCGCAGGTGCGCCTTCAAAGCACACGTTATCAAGTGGGTTTGGATAAACTTGCACCGCCTACTTACCGCAACTTGCTGACTAAATTACCAGAAACATTGATTTTGGAAAATGCCTATGGCGCGATTGATAATAAGATTAGTGAAGTGCGTAATTATGTAGAGGAATGGTTGCGTTATCAAAGCTTGTGGGATTTGCAAGCTGATACTTTGTATGGTCGTTTAGGTGAAGATGTTAATTTGTGGATTAAATGCTTGAATGATATTAAGAAGTCACGTACAACTTTCGATACGTCGGATACGCGTCGCGCATATGGTCCTATTGTAATTGATTATGCTAAAGTGCAAGCTAAAGTAACTTTGAAATATGATTCCTGGCATAAGGAAGCATTGGGTAAATTTGGAACTTTGCTCGGCAATGAAATGACTACATTCCATTCGAAAGTATCGAAGTCGCGTACAGATTTGGAAATGCAGAGTATAGGTAAATGTGTTTGGTCTATTATATATTTTGTTTTCAATATAAAGCAGTTGGCCTCCTAATTATGTGCTATTGGTAAATGCCCTCCAAGCAGGGTTATACTGCTGTAGACAGCCTTTTGCCAGATATGAATCCGGTACGCTCCGGTACAAGCACCTTGATGCACCTGCCCGACTGCCACGTTTAATTAAATTAATATATCACATTTTTGTTTCTTTTCGTCACCATCACAGAAGCCGCTAGCACTTCTGACGCCGTTAGCTTCATCACTTACGTTCAAACATTGAAAAAAGATATGATTGCATGGGACAAACAAGTCGAAGTATTCCGTGAGGCACAGCGTATACTAGAGCGTCAACGTTTCCAATTTCCTAACAACTGGCTGCACGTTGACAATATCGAAGGTGAATGGTCCGCTTTCAATGAGATCATCAAACGCAAAGACACAGCTATACAGACACAAGTGGCTAGCCTGCAAGCTAAGATTGTAGCCGAAGATAAAGCTGTAGAAACACGCACTATAGATTTCTTGAATGATTGGGAGAAGAATAAACCAACTGGCGGAAAAATACGCCCAGACGATGCACTACAACAGTTGCAATTATTTGAAACTAAATATTCTCGTTTGAAGGAGGAGCGTGACAATGTGGCCAAGGCCAAGGAAGCTTTAGAATTGCAGGAATCCGCTATACCTAATAACAGTTCAGAGCGCATGAATGTAGCTTTGGAAGAGTTGCAAGATTTGCGTGGTGTATGGAGTGAACTCTCAAAGGTTTGGACACAAATTGATGAGACAAGGTGAGTGTTTTAACATAATCTTCTCAAAAAAGAAATAATTTCAATATGCTTACTATAATTCACAGAGAAAAACCATGGCTTTCGGTGCAACCACGCAAATTGCGTCAACAACTCGAAGCAATGATGACCCAGCTCAAAGAGTTGCCTGCACGTTTGCGCATGTATGAGTCATACGAATATGTAAAGAAATTAATTCAAAGCTATATCAAGGTGAATATGTTGATTGTTGAATTGAAATCGGATGCTCTCAAAGAGCGTCACTGGAAGCAACTTACTAAACAACTACGCGTTAATTGGGTTTTATCTGACCTTACCCTGGGGCAAGTCTGGGATGTTAATTTGCAGAAAAATGAAAATGTCGTAAAGGATATAATACTTGTGGCACAAGGTGAAATGGCTTTGGAAGAATTTTTGAAACAAGTGCGCGAATCTTGGCAGAGCTACGAACTTGACTTGATCAATTATCAAAATAAATGTCGCATCATACGTGGTTGGGATGATCTCTTCAATAAAGTTAAAGAACACATCAATTCAGTTGCAGCTATGAAACTTTCACCTTACTACAAGGTATTCGAAGAGGAGGCACTAACTTGGGAAGAGAAACTAAACCGTATAAATGCGCTGTTCGATGTTTGGATTGATGTACAACGTCGTTGGGTTTATTTGGAGGGTATTTTCTCAGGCAGCGCTGATATAAAAACGCTCTTGCCCGTTGAAACATCACGTTTCCAGAGTATCAGCTCAGAATTTTTGGGTCTAATGAAAAAGGTGACCAAATCACCAAAAGTAATGGATGTCTTAAATATACCAGCTGTACAACGTTCTCTAGAACGGCTCGCCGATCTTTTGGGCAAAATACAAAAGGCTCTTGGTGAATATTTAGAGCGTGAACGTACTTCATTCCCCCGTTTCTATTTCGTGGGCGACGAAGATCTTTTGGAGATTATTGGTAATAGCAAAAATATCGCACGTTTACAAAAACATTTCAAGAAAATGTTTGCTGGCGTTGCTGCTATATTATTGAACGAGGATAACACCGTTATTTTGGGCATCTCTTCACGAGAAGGTGAAGAAGTTAAATTTATTAATCCCGTCTCAACTGTTGAGCATCCAAAAATTAATGAATGGCTTTCGCTGGTTGAGAAGCAAATGCGTTTCACTTTGGCATCACTTTTGGCACAAGCCGTACAGGATATCAAGCAATTTCGCGAAGGTAATATTGATCAACAAAAATATATGGAGTGGTGTGACAGATATCAAGCGCAAATTGTTGTACTTGCTGCGCAAATACTTTGGTCTGAGGATGTTGAAGCTGCATTGCAACAGGCATCTGAAAGTAATAACTCCAAACCAATGCAACGGGTGCTTGGTACAGTAGAGTCCACTTTAAATGTACTTGCGGATTCAGTGTTGCAGGAGCAGCCGCCATTGCGTAGACGTAAATTGGAACATTTGGTGGGTTTTTGGGTTCAACTTGCAGGTTTTTTGCTAACTATATTTATGTTTGTAGATCAATGAATTCGTGCATAAGCGTACAGTAACACGTCGTTTGGTTGCTAATGGCGTGACCAGTCCAAAATCATTCCAGTGGCTTTGCGAGATGCGCTTCTATTTTGATCCACGTCAAACTGAGGTAATTTTTCATACATCACACTTCCCTTGTATTTATGTAGCAAATCGTTAAAACTATGTAAATTTTTAAAATAAATGAACAAAAAAAACCTTACTTAAACACTTCACTATTAATTTATTTTCTCACCATAGGTGCTCCAACAACTCACTATTCACATGGCAAATGCACGTTTCTATTATGGCTTCGAATATTTGGGTGTACAAGATCGTCTCGTACAAACACCACTCACTGATCGTTGCTACTTGACCATGACACAAGCTTTGGAATCACGTTTGGGTGGTTCACCATTCGGTCCGGCCGGTACTGGAAAAACTGAATCTGTTAAGGCACTCGGCAATCAACTTGGTCGTTTTGTGCTTGTATTTAATTGTGATGAAACATTCGATTTCCAAGCTATGGGCCGTATATTCGTTGGTTTATGTCAAGTTGGCGCATGGGGTTGTTTTGATGAGTTCAATCGTCTGGAAGAACGTATGCTCTCCGCTTGCTCACAACAAATACAAACAATACAAGAAGCACTGAAATATGAGATGGATAGCAATAAAGAGAGTATTACAGTTGAATTGGTTGGCAAACAAGTGCGAGTGTCGCCCGATATGGCCATCTTTATTACAATGAATCCTGGTTATGCTGGACGTTCAAACTTGCCCGACAACTTGAAGAAACTTTTCCGTTCACTAGCTATGACTACACCCGATCGTCAGCTGATTGCTGAAGTGATGCTCTTTTCACAAGGTTTCCGTTCAGCTGAAAAATTAGCATGTAAAATTGTACCATTCTTTAAACTATGCGATGAGCAATTATCCAACCAAAGCCATTATGATTTCGGTTTACGTGCACTCAAGTCGGTGCTGATTTCGGCTGGTAATGTGAAACGTGATCGCATTATGAAAATTAAGGAAACTCTACGTCAACGTGGTGAAGAGAATATTGATGAAGCTTCAGTGGCTGAAAATTTACCAGAGCAAGAGATACTCATACAATCGGTATGTGAAACTATGGTACCCAAGCTAGTTGCGGAGGATATACCATTGCTGTTCTCTCTGTTGAGCGATGTATTCCCGAATGTGGGTTATACCCGTGCTGAGATGAAGGGATTGAAAGAGGAAATTCGTAAAGTATGTCAGGAGGACTATTTAGTATGTGGCGAAGGCGATGAGCAAGGTGCTGCCTGGATGGAGAAGGTTAGTAGAATATTCATTTATTGCATATTTTGTAATTGCACCGTAAATGCATGTATTATGTACAATCTGTGGGTGCAGCATGTGTTTTAGGTGTATGGAGTGATTGTTCTTCATATGATTTGTGTGAAACTATTTTAAAATTGAGACGCAAAATAAATTTACAACCGGGTATTTTGTTGTTGTTGTTCTGCGTGAATAAGTAGACCATTATTTAATAGCCTGTCGGTATTGAGTTTGCCGCGTTTCTTAGCAGCAACTTCAAAACTCTTGATTTATATGTTAGCTCTTTTGAGACCTAAGTGTAAGATATGAAACGAAACACTTTTCGGAAACCTTAAACCTTGCAAATTAGAAAAACCACAATAGTAAACAGACCAACTGTAATTCCCTCCAGATTTGATTAGGTCGTCAGTTGCTTAAGATTACGATAATTCTTAAAATTGTTTTTCTTTTTATTTATTAATTCGCGGCTTATTTACCCTTTAACTTCTTAACATCATTTTGTATGATTAGTTCGTAGTTGGTACGGGATTAATTCATAGTTTGCTTGTTTGAGGTTAATTCGATGTTATTTAATATAAGTTTATAGGTTCTTTTATAATTAGTTTTGACCTTCTGAAGATTCAAGTCCCTCACCTTGTGAATGGAGACTGGTTCTTGAATAAGATTTCGACATGGTTGGAATTCAATTCAAGCTTTATTTGGATATAACATGTTTGATGTTAGTTTGAGGCTTGTTTCAGATTATGTCGGAGCTTGTTTGTGATGAATTCAAAGCTTCCTTGCGAGCTCACTGAGATTATTTTGGTGCTTGTTCAGGAATAGTTCAGGGAAGTTGGGGATTTGGTTGTGTTTTCTTAGCTTTTACTTGAAGATAGTTTGAAACTAGTGTGAAACTTGTCTATTAATAGATTGGGTCTTGTTTAAGATTATCTCGGATCTTGGATTTTCTTGGGGCACATTTGTGAAAAGTTCAGCACTTGATGGGTATATGATGCGCTTCTCCTACTCGCGGGTACAACCTACACTTTTGCTTTTTAAATGATACCTTATGCCTTTATTCCAAAATCCATTTGTTTGTTGAGCACTTCCTTGCGATGACTACGGTTTTGTCTATTTGTTTTGTTGTACATTGATGTTTAGTTCTTAGTGCTTCAAGAAATATAAATTTTAGAAAAAACACCCCTAATATATGCACTTTAATATATTTAATCAATGCTTGCTTTTCACGCGCCAATAACGCGCAACACGAAAACGAAACAGAATGGGCAAGGATTTGGCGAAACGTGGGTGGCAAAAGTAAGACGCTTTAACCCTTTCCAAAACTTTTTTGTCAAAAAATGTTCTTTCAAACAAGCAAGTTTAATTAGTCAAAAAACTATTTAGAGGCTTCTCCGTTGTATTGCTATTGCTTGTGAAAATAAGACTTCAAAGATGAAATAAACCAATTTAAGCTTGCTCGTACACATTAGTTTCTTATAATTTAACAGAAAGCATTCTAATTTTTTTTATTTTCTTACACGCAAAAATCACAAAGGTACTGCAATTATATCAAATCTCAAATCTGAATCATGGCTTGATGATGGTTGGACCATCTGGTTCCGGTAAATCCACCGCATGGCGTACACTGCTCAAAGCTTTGGAACGTTTCGAGGGTGTTGAAGGTGTTGCACATGTCATTGATCCCAAAGCCATCTCGAAGGAGGCTCTGTATGGTGTCATGGACCCCAATACACGTGAATGGACCGATGGTCTGTTCACACATGTACTACGTAAAATCATCGATAATGTACGTGGTGAAATTAATAAACGCCAATGGATTATTTTCGATGGTGATGTGGATCCTGAATGGGTTGAGAATTTGAACTCGGTATTGGATGATAACAAATTATTAACGTTACCGAATGGCGAACGTCTTTCGTTGCCACCAAATGTGCGTATAATGTTTGAAGTGCAAGATTTGAAGTTCGCCACACTAGCTACAGTATCACGTTGTGGTATGGTTTGGTTCTCTGAGGATGTTTTATCGACCGAAATGATCTTCGAAAATTATTTGTCACGTTTGCGCAGCATCCCCTTGGAAGATGGTGATGAAGATTTTGTTGGTGTTGTTAAACCAGCTTCCTCCAACAAGGATAAAGAGGAGGAGGTCTCACCTTCATTGCAAGTTCAGCGTGATATCGCATTGTTGTTGCAACCATATTTTTCAGCAGATGGTATTGTGGTACGCAGTTTGGAGTATGCTATGGAACAGGAACATATTATGGACTTTACACGTTTGCGTGCACTTAGCTCATTGTTTTCAATGTTAAACCAGGCTGCAAGGTAAGTGCAATTTAAAAATGCTGTGTAGTTATAGTCTCTTCTGCCTCTCCGGCCGTCCTTATCTACATCCGATCATACGTTTGTTCGCCCCTTCTCCCTTAATTCTTCCCAGTTTCTTATTCTCCACTTTACAAATTTCAATTTGAAATTATTTTCAGAAATATTCTTAACTTTAATGCACAACATCCTGACTTCCCTTGCTCTGCCGATCAACTTGAGCAATACATACCGAAATCACTTATTTATTCCGTACTCTGGTCGTTTGCTGGTGATGCTAAACTTAAGGTGCGTACTGATTTGGGTGATTTTGTGCGTAGTGTTACTACCGTACCATTACCGGGAGCTGCTGGCGCTCCTATAATTGATTATGAAGTAAGCATGAACGGCGAATGGGTTCCTTGGTCTAATAAGGTGCCAGTTATAGAAGTTGAAACACACAAAGTCGCTTCCCCAGATATTGTAGTGCCCACATTGGATACTGTCCGACACGAATCGCTATTATACACTTGGTTGGCTGAACACAAACCTTTGGGTAAGTTGTGAAAATTTGTATTAAATGTTACTATTTTATTCGATTTATTTCGATGCTTTTTTAAGTATTATGCGGTCCACCTGGTTCGGGTAAGACCATGACGCTCTTCTCGGCTCTACGCGCATTACCCGACATGGAAGTCGTCGGTTTGAATTTCTCATCAGCCACAACTCCCGAGCTACTGCTGAAAACTTTTGACCATTACTGCGAATATCGTAAGACGCCTAATGGTGTTGTACTCTCACCAGTGCAGGTAGTTTTGAATATATTATATCTTACCCACCAACCCAGCATTGTTATCTTTTTTAGATCGGTAAATGGCTAGTCCTATTTTGCGACGAAATCAATTTACCCGATATGGATACATATGGTACTCAACGTGTTATATCATTTTTGCGTCAACTTGTTGAACATAAAGGTTTCTATCGCGCTAGCGATCAAGCTTGGGTCTCCTTAGAGCGTATACAATTCGTAGGCGCTTGTAATCCACCCACAGATCCTGGACGTAAACCACTTTCGCATCGTTTCTTACGTCATGTACCCATCATTTATGTCGATTATCCTGGCGAGACATCACTTAAACAAATTTATGGCACATTTTCACGCGCTATGTTACGTATGATGCCATCACTACGTGGCTATGCTGAACCACTAACCAATGCTATGGTGGAATTTTATTTAGTATCACAAGATCGTTTTACACAAGATATGCAACCACATTATGTATACTCGCCGCGTGAAATGACACGTTGGGTACGTGGTATATGCGAAGCTATACGTCCACTTGATTCATTAACAGTGGAGGGTTTGGTGCGCTTGTGGGCCCATGAAGCTCTACGTTTGTTTCAAGATAGGCTGGTGGAAGAATCAGAACGTCGTTGGACCAATGAAAATATTGATGTTGTTGCACTGAAACACTTCCCTGGTATAAATCAAGAGGAGGCATTAACACGCCCCATACTTTATAGTAATTGGCTATCTAAAGATTATATGCCAGTGAATCGGGAAGAATTGCGTGATTACGTGCGTGCACGTTTGAAAGTATTCTACGAGGAGGAACTTGATGTACCACTTGTGTTGTTCGATGAAGTTTTAGAGCATGTATTACGTATTGATCGTATATTCCGTCAGCCACAAGGTCATTTGCTATTGATTGGTGTTTCGGGTGCAGGCAAAACTACACTCTCACGTTTCGTGGCTTGGATGAATGGTTTGTCGATATTCCAAATTAAAGTGCATAACAAATATACTGGTGAAGATTTTGATGAGGATCTACGTTGTGTGTTAAGACGTTCGGGTTGTAAGGATGAAAAGATTGCATTCATTTTGGATGAATCGAATGTATTGGATTCTGGTTTCTTGGAGCGTATGAATACGCTGTTGGCTAATGGTGAAGTACCCGGTTTATTCGAGGGCGATGAATATACAACTTTGATGACACAATGCAAGGAAGGTGCACAGCGAGAAGGTTTGATGTTGGATTCTAGCGATGAGTTATATAAATGGTATGTTTAAAACGTTTTGCAAAATTTAAGAAACCAACAATATTTCAGGAAAATACAAAACTGCTTATGAATATTAGAAAAGCGCACTTGTATTTCAGAAAGGGCCATATGCTTTGGATTATTCTGCATTACTTTTAAGCTTTTCGAAAATACATTGGTGTCTTCCTATAACACTATTATAGAAAATGACATTGATTTTATTATACAGCCTGATAATGGTTCATATTCTCACAGGTTCACACAACAAGTAATGCGCAATCTACATGTCGTCTTCACCATGAATCCTTCTACGGATGGCCTAAAAGATCGTGCTGCCACCTCACCAGCACTTTTCAATCGTTGTGTACTCAATTGGTTCGGTGATTGGTCTGATTCGGCACTCTTCCAAGTGGGCAAAGAATTCACAACACGTGTTGATTTGGAAAAACAAAGTTGGTCAGCACCAGACTTCTTCCCATCGGTATGCCCCTTGGTGCCTGCACAACCAACACATCGTGAAGCGGTCATAAACGGTTGCGTCTATGTGCATCAGACTCTCCACCAAGCCAATGCACGTTTGGCTAAGCGTGGTGGACGCACAATGGCTGTTACGCCACGCCATTATCTAGATTTCATACATCATTTTGTTAAGTTGTACAATGAGAAACGTAGTGATTTGGAAGAGCAACAACTACATTTAAATGTAGGTCTCAATAAGATCGCCGAAACTTTAGAGCAAGTAGAAGAAATGCAAAAATCGTTAGCTGTGAAGAAACAGGAACTGCAAGCAAAGAATGAAGCAGCCAATGCTAAATTGAAGCAAATGTTCAAGGATCAACAAGAGGCAGAGAAAAAGAAGATTCAATCACAAGAGATACAAATACGTTTGGCCGATCAAACGGTGAAGATCGAGGAGAAGCGTAAATATGTCATGGCTGACTTGGCACAAGTGGAACCGGCTGTAATAGACGCACAAACAGGTAAACGGTTAATATATAGAGGTTTAAAGTGAGATGTTTGATATTTGAACAATTTAAAATAATGTAGGTTTATATTTATTAAAATATTTTTAAGTTTAACATACATTGACAAATTGGTTTATTTTTACAACATAGTATGTATCTAAGTCCATTTCTGTTCTTTCCTACTTTTAATTTGATTTATTTTATGATTTTATTTTCATTGCCCCAAAAATATACGCTTTTTTACTATAAAAAACTTTAGCTGTAAGCGCCATTAAAAAGAAACACTTGGCTGAGGTGCGTTCCATGGCCAATCCACCGGCTGTTGTTAAATTAGCACTGGAATCTGTTTGTGAGCTGCTTAGTGAGACTGCCACTGATTGGAAGGCGATACGTGGCATACTTGTCAAAGATAGTTTTATACCGTCCATAGTTAATTTGAAAACTGAGAATATCACGTACGGAAACACTTATTATTCATTAAAAACAAATAAACCAATATTAAATGTATATCGACGGCTGTGTGGATGATCATCCTCTCTCTACTGCCTGTTAGAGCGATCTTCCCTTAGCTGCCGATATACATTAAAATATGTATTACAATATTAAAACTAGTTAATCAATCAAAATTCAAAATTCTCACTCACACGCCTACCTTGCATACTTATATATACAACAAGAGAAAAAACAACAAAATTTAACATTTGTACACACTTCACTCATTTTTTTCATGCAAACATCGAAATTGTTAGAAATGTTTTTCAAGTGAAATTGTAAATTTGAAATACTTTTGCGCCAGGCACGTGCTGAAAATCGCCTAACTTTCTTTTTTATTCGATTTAACACAAAACTCTATATCTTGTTCTAAGGATTTTGACCAACATTGTTTTTATTGTTTACCGGAATAGTTCCATCCCGTAAGGATGTAATCCCAAAATATATCCAATCTATCTATCTATCTATGGCGCGATATACAACAGGTATATCATCATAAACCTCCTAAGAGATTTTTGCGCCAAGCTTCTCTTCCAATTTGTGGTGTGCCGATTTGAATTTTTCCCTACAAATTGGTGGGACCTACAGTTTTTTGCCGACTCCGAACGGCATCTACAAAGGAGACGAATTTTTTGCTGAGAAGCCTGTCATGGCAGAAATACACTCGGAGAGTTTGCCAAACCACTGCCGAGGGGCGACCCCGTTTTGAAAAACTTTTTCAAATCACTTTTGATGTTACCTGTACCAGGGCTCGAACCATGGACCTTCGGTGTGGTAGGCCAATACGTTTCTGAAATAGTGCTGGATATAACCTCTGGATTATCATTAAATACTTTCCTTATAAGTCCGCAGTGGTACCGAACGTCTATATGATTTAGAAATGATTTCATAGATCGTTCTGAAATCAATCTCGAAAGAAGTTCCTAAAAAAATCTCGTAATTATTTCAAAACAGCTTCCTTAATTCCAGAAGTTGCGAAGTTTTCGAAGAAAAAAATGTTCGGAAAACAAATATATAATTTTGCTTTACACTGATTTCGACTATCCAACAAACACTGAAGCCAGAATCCATCTGCTTTGTAGATGCTGTTCGGAGTTAGAAAAAAACTTTAGCTTCCGCCGATTATTTATTTGTTTCTTTTTAATGTTAGATGTGAGCAGATGCATACTCCCTCGAGTATAATAATTATGAAATTAAAATCGAAATCGATGAGTTTAAGCACCATTATAACGATCTTATAACGAAGCTTAGACGATCAGCACATGCCTGCATATTTTAAAGAAATAATCTGCATTAATAACATCGCTGGGTTTTTGTTTTGCCAAGCTCTATATTCTGATTTCTAAATCAACAAAATTTTATTTTATTTCCATTAAATTATTTACTTTTGCATCGTCCATTTTTACATAAAATAATGCATTCATCACATTTTGCATTTGCCGAGCACAAAACAATAATAAATTAAATATTTAAACTGTGTGTACGTATATTTAAAATATTTGTAAATTTATTATTTTAACTTTTTAATTAAGTAATTTTCTGTATTATAAAATCTAAGCTCTAATTATATGTATACATAATTAAGGATATTAATGCTTCTAATATAATTTACATGTATATATTTTCCAAGTAATAATTGTATTTAATAACTATTTTGAGCCATTCTATGTCAAATCAATAATTGGTTGGGATCCGCTCCGTTTTCTTTTAAAACCAACTTGCAAATTTTAGTAAATTTTGTTAATCTAATTAATATAACTAATCAGTCAGTTGAATTGTTTGGCATTTTACAAATTTATCAAACTCTTCAAAATTATCAAGTTTAGTGCATAAACGATCGTCCATAAAAAATGTTGCGAAAAGAAATAAAACAAGATATTAAGATTTAAATTTGTTTCCTTTTTGAGTAAGCAGTGATAATTAAAAGCTTTTGAAAATATCTTGGAATAATTTAGATAATAGTAAAATTTTCTTGGATTCTGCAATTTTAATCTTATATTTTGTTTGTTTGCATAAAATTCTTAAATGTTTCAATGTTGTTAAATTATTAACCAAAAGGAGTGGATTTAAAAAATTCGTTCATTTTGACATGGAATGGCCCATTAATATCGGCTTGCTAAGAACTTCTCTTAAATAAAATTATGTTTGAGTGGGCGTGGTCGCCTTTTGATTTCGTACGGGGGGTACTCTGCACACTCGTGATTTGCCTTGTACCCAGTTGCATCAGTCAATAAATTATTTCATTTACTTATGTATTTCGAAAATTTCCGATTTCATTATTTATTCTAATCTATCTAACTTAGTTTATGTCCTCAATAAGTCCCCGTATGTGATCGAAAGAAACACATTTACATAGTTGATAAAACTTAGCCAGCCGACTTTTAATGCATACTAAATTGTATAAATACGTGAGAACTCATCTGTAGGATATGGTTGCAAAAGGAAACAATTTTTTTTGTAATATGTGAGAAGAACATAATCGATATTTGAAATACTAAAGAAAATCACCAAGCACCAGACAAAAAGGATAATTGGATTAGACTTGCAAACATACAATATACACTTCATCAACATTTTTTTTAACAGAACTTAAAAAACTAACTGCTACTTAATCTAGCATTTCTGTCAGAATTTATTCAAATTAGGTTGATAACAATAATTACTACTAAACGTAAACAGTACGTTATTTCGTATATATAAATATATAGATGTATGTATGATATGTGTACTACTTTTACTCACCACACAATTCCTATAAACCGCTTGATATTCACTTTAGCCGTTAAATCGATTCGTAAGCAACAACTTGTTGAAGTTCGAACCATGGCCAATCCACCATCGGTGGTGAAATTGGCTTTGGAATCAATATGTCTGCTATTGGGTGAGAATGCTACGGACTGGAAATCGATACGTGCCGTTATAATGAGAGAAAACTTTATAAATTCAATTGTATCTAACTTCAATACTGAAAATATAACGTAAGCATGATAAAAATAATATGTTATAGTAGTATAATGAGTAAGCTTTGTTTTATGTTTAAATGGTTTGACTTCATATAAGTAGTGCTATTTTTTTTAAATCTGAGCTGTGCAATTGATTGGCTAACAAAGCAAGTTTAATCTCAAAGATCAGCTGAGTTTGTATTACACATTTTATAAAATTTTTTTTTAGTAATTAAAACACTAGGTACGTTGAAACCCGAGTCATTCCGTTAAGAATATTATCTATGCCAAACACAAATCTTTCGTTATTAAATTAAGAACCTATGTGATTATTAATTTCTCCGGTATCGTTCACAATAAAGAGTAAAAACAGACTGTTTCGAATTTCGAAAAATTTTCTATCTTCGAAAATATCGAACTTTTGCTATAAAACACATTCACTAAATCTCAAAAGTACCTACATAAACTAATATCGAAGATTATTTTATGTAATTCTAAATAAATAATCTTGATAAAATTCCGAAAATCCAAATAACTTGACACAATGTAACGTGGATAAAATCCCAAAAACAGTGAAATAAATACCGAAATAATCTTAAAAAAATTACGAACGAGTCGATATACATAATCATAAAAAAAATAAGTATTTTTACACCATTTTTGGATTCAGGTTATATGTCTCTGTTTTACTCAATCAAAATGTCTTTTTCAATACCAACTTTTTTTTAAATTTCGAAGTTCGAGTTTAGTCCAGTCGAGATACGCGCGACTGTTCTCGAGCTTTTTATGTAAAAAAAAATAGTTTTTTGCGGATTTCGGAGGAGTGTCAAGGTGCTATGAATTTTTCTCTAACGAGTTTCTTGAGCTTACAATTAGCCAATCAATTGCACATAGATTCATTTGGTTCTTGTTAAAGCAAAACTTATTTATCTTTTTTTTTTTTACTTTCAAATTTCTTTTATATTTTTTGTAGTTTTTTTTAATTAAAGCAGTTAGCTTTCTCTTGTCCACTTCAATTGGATGTACGCGTTCTAGTAGTTTTTGCCGAAGTATTGCAAAGTAAATGCAGAAGAGCGTTCTACGCTGGGTTCGGAAAAATCTTATTTTTACAAAAAAATTTTATCTGAATTGGCTCGTTACGGTGTCGGCTGAATTTACTTTAAGTTGTAAAGCTTAAAACCATTAATTTCGTAAAATTTCTTTCATTTGGTTTTGGTTAATATTAATCAACTTTTTTTCTTGTTAATAAGTAGTAAATGCTTTGCTTGCTTGCCATACACTTTGGATTGGTGGTTCTCATTATTAAATACAACAAAACAAATGTCACAATTTGATACTAATCTCTTTTTTTATATTTTCTACTAAATCTTAATTGAAACCACTTTAGCGATGAGGTACGTGAAAAAATGAAGAGCAAGTATCTAAGTAATCCGGATTATAACTTTGAGAAAGTTAATCGCGCCAGTATGGCTTGTGGACCTATGGTGAAATGGGCCATTGCACAGGTAAATAAATATAAAAGTTTTTGAAAATTATTAAAAAAAAAAATCGTGACATATGTTTTTTGTTCCTCCCAGATCGAATATGCCGATATGTTGAAACGCGTCGAACCGTTACGAGAAGAATTGCGTTCGCTCGAAGAGCAAGCTGATGTAAATAAGCAAAGTGCTAAGGAAACTAAGGATCTAGTTGAGCAGTTGGAACGCAGTATTGCCGCCTACAAAGAGGAATACGCACAACTCATCTCACAGGCACAGGCTATTAAAACTGATTTGGAAAATGTACAAGCTAAAGTGGATCGTTCCATTGCTTTGCTCAAGAGTTTGAATATTGAACGTGAGCGCTGGGAGAGCACTAGCGAAACATTTAAATCACAAATGTCAACCATTATTGGTGATGTTCTGCTGTCGGCTGCTTTCATTGCTTATGGTAAGATATGACTTGATGATTTGTATCTCTTGTAAGTCAAGCAGATTCATTGATAAATGAGAATATTACGAGTATTTCTAGATTAGGAGGATTTCAGAAGTGGAATATATGGAGCTGTGAGATCCTATGATTTCTCTCTTTATATTTGCTCGGCGCTTAGGACTTTTTGTAGTCAACGCTTTGGGGAAGGTTATTCTTGTGGATATGTTTTGGCAAGTGAGTAGGCCTGAAACGGCACGGTATATAATGGAAAACAGTATGCCCATAATTAATCTGGCTTCTAATGGATGTGAGATGCACACTGACCCTGTAGCCTTAAATTGTTTCCTTTCTAACCAGGTGCTAAAATGATATCTGCCCGTATAATTAGTTGTTTCGATTAACCTTGTAAGGAACTAGAGATTACAGTTACTTGTTTCTTTTTGGTTTTTACAACCTGAGATACAGATAGCTCAAAGAACCCTTTTAGTATCAGATATGTGGCGTGCATATATATGCAGCTCAGTGTAGAAAGAAGACGATAGAAACTAAATCCTGACAGAAGACTACATTTTAGTTATATAATTTTAGGTTTGACTTTTTAGTGTAGGACCCAACAGTGTAAGGGGTCTTGGGAATTTGTCAAGAAATTTGTAATTGCTGAAAAGGAGCGTTGTTCCATATGTTCCAACCACCTTCACTTGCGAGTCTGAAAGGAATCATTTTCTTTACTAGCCTTTTACGGCTTAGGTTTTTGAATTCAAAAAGTATTTCACTTTCTTCTTGCCTTACCCTTATCGACCAATTTTATTCGATAAATACAACAACAATAAAGTTCATTCCAACTTCTATTCCAGGTGGTTACTTCGATCAGCATTACCGTTTAAATCTCTTCACCACTTGGTGCCAACATCTACAATCTGCCAATATACAATATCGTGCTGATATGGCACGTACCGAATATCTCTCGAATCCTGATGAACGTTTACGTTGGCAAGCAAATGCACTACCAAGTGATGATCTCTGCACTGAGAATGCCATCATGCTCAAGCGTTTCAATCGTTATCCACTCATAATCGATCCATCAGGACAAGCTACCACATTCTTGCTCAACGAATATGCTGGCAAGAAAATTACAAAGACTTCATTCTTAGATGACTCCTTCCGTAAGAACTTGGAATCTGCACTACGTTTTGGTAATCCACTGCTCGTGCAAGACGTTGAAAACTATGATCCAATTTTGAATCCTGTCCTCAATCGTGAGCTGCGGCGCACTGGTGGACGTGTGCTAATAACGTTGGGAGATCAGGATATTGATTTATCACCGTCGTTCGTGATCTTCTTGTCTACACGTGATCCCACAGTGGAATTCCCACCGGATATTTGTTCACGTGTTACTTTCGTTAATTTCACAGTTACTCGCAGCTCTTTGCAATCGCAATGTTTGAATCAAGTCTTGAAAGCGGAACGTCCAGATATCGATGAAAAACGTTCAGATTTATTGAAATTGCAGGGCGAGTTCCGATTGCGTTTACGTCAACTCGAAAAGAGCTTACTACAGGCATTGAATGATGCTAAGGGTAAGATTTTGGATGATGATTCGGTGATTACTACGTTGGAGACTTTGAAGAAGGAAGCATACGACATCAATCAAAAGGTGGATGAGACGGATAAGGTTATTGCAGAAATTGAGACTGTATCGCAACAGTATTTGCCATTATCAGTGGCTTGCAGTAATATTTACTTCACTATGGACAGCTTGAATCAAGTGCACTTCCTCTATCAGTATTCGCTAAAAATGTTCTTGGATATATTCTCGACTGTATTGTACAATAATACGAAGTTGGATGGCAAGAGCGAATATTCCGAGCGCTTGGGTATTATTACGAAAGATCTTTTCCAGGTATGTATTTTTTGAATATGTCTGCAGACATATGAAACTTCATAACATTAAATTAGTTTTGTAATTTCAGTCCTTCGCAAACAAAAAACAACACCCACCTTTATTTATTTAACTTATAAAAATGATATTTCCTTTCAGGTTTGCTATGAGCGCGTCGCACGTGGTATGTTGCACAACGATCGTCTCACTTTCGCTTTGTTAATGTGCAAGATACATCTAAAGGGCACTTCCGAACAGAATTTAGATTCCGAATTCAATTTCTTCTTACGCAGTCGCGAAGGTCTACTCGCCAATCCTATACCTGTTGAAGGTCTATCAGCCGAGCAAATTGAAAGTATTAATCGTTTGCAATCTCGTTTACCCATTTTCCGCAAATTGATCGAAAAACTCAAATCGATGCCCGAAATTGGCGCTTGGCTGCAACAAAGTTCACCAGAGCAATGTGTACCACAATTGTGGGATGAATCGAAGGCACTTACGCCAATTGTTAGCTCCATACATCAGTTGCTGTTGATACAAGCCTTCCGACCTGATCGTGTTATTGCCGCCGCGCATAAGGTGGTCGACGCTGTGCTGGGATCAGATTTTATGCCGAATGCTGAAAAAGAATTGGACTTGGCCGCTGTGGTAGAGAAGCAATTGAATTGCAATACGCCTGCACTGCTGTGCTCTGTACCCGGTTTTGATGCCTCAGGACGTGTAGATGACTTAGCTGCAGAATTGAATAAACAAATTTCGAGCATAGCCATTGGTTCAGCTGAGGGCTTCAATCAAGCTGAACGCGCCATCAACATGGCTTGCAAGAGCGGACGCTGGGTATTACTGAAAAATGTGCATTTGGCACCACAATGGTTGGTGCAATTGGAAAAGAAGCTGCACTCATTGCAACCACATTCTGGCTTCCGCTTATACCTTACCATGGAAATCAATCCCAAGGTGCCGGTCAACTTGTTACGCGCAGGTCGAATTTTCGTTTTCGAACCACCACCAGGCATACGTGCCAATTTGTTGCGCACATTCTCAACGGTACCAGTGGCGCGCATGATGAAAGCGCCCAGCGAACGGGCACGTCTGTACTTCTTGTTGGCTTGGTTCCATGCCATTGTGCAGGAACGTTTACGTTATGTACCACTTGGCTGGGCTAAGAAATACGAATTCAATGAGTCTGATTTGCGCGTCGCTTGTGACACACTGGACACCTGGATCGATACGACCGCAATGGGTCGCACGAATTTGCCGCCAGAGAAGGTGCCATGGGACGCAATAGTCACATTGTTATCGCAATCCATCTACGGCGGTAAAATTGATAATGATTTCGATCAACGTTTGCTCACTTCATTCTTGAAGAAATTATTTACGGCACGCAGTTTCGAAAGCGATTTCGCACTTGTGGCCAATGTTGATGGTGGCGCCGGCGGTCAGCGTCATATTACTATGCCAGATGGTACTCGACGTGATCATTTCTTAAAATGGATTGAGAATTTGTCTGATCGTCAGACGCCTTCATGGTTGGGACTACCAAACAATGCGGAGAAGGTTTTGCTGACGACACGCGGCACAGATTTGGTTAGCAAGCTATTGAAAATGCAACAACTCGAAGATGACGATGAATTGGCCTATAGTGTGGAAGAGCATGCAGAGGCAGCTAATGCAAATGCAGCACGTCAAGAAGATGGACGTCCATCGTGGATGAAAACGCTACACAATTCGGCAACTGCTTGGTTGGAACTTTTACCTAAAAATTTGCCTATACTCAAACGTACTGTGGAGAATATCAAGGATCCACTATATCGTTACTTTGAACGTGAAGTAACTTCAGGAGCTAAATTACTTACAACTGTTATATCCGATCTACAAGATGTCGTATTGATTTGTCAAGGTGAAAAGAAGCAAACCAATCATCATCGTTCGATGCTGTCAGAGCTGGTACGAGGAATTATACCTAAGGGTTGGAAACGTTACACAGTGCCAGTGGGTTGCACCGTTATACAATGGATTACCGATTTTAGTAATCGTGTACAGCAGCTGCAAAAGGTGTCAAAGTTGGTATCACAGGCCGGTGCCAAGGAGTTGCAGGTAAGTTTAAAACAAGGCCTGGATTAAGAATTAAGGCCGAACATGCAATTTGTTTGTTTTTTCTAAAGTTTTACCACGCCCATTTCGGAAAACAAAAAATAAATAATAAACAGTTACGGGTATTTAAAATGCCAAATATGAGCATATTAAGTACGTTAGCTTCCGATGTAAGGTATTTCCTGCAATATTCCAAGTTTACGAAATCGAAAGGGTGGGCGTGGCAATAATTTTGGAGGGGATTTGTAAATTTAAAATATCAATTGAAATAGACGATTTTCCTACAACTTCGAGCTTATTCGAAAGTTTCGATATCAAAAACTATTTGCTTAGTTTTTTGCACTGCGTTGGGTGCAAGGGAATGTGGAACTTTAAAAAAATGTAGTTTTTTTTGATGATTACAATTTATTTTTTCCTTTGTTTTATTTACAGACATTCCCTGTTTGGTTGGGCGGCTTGTTGAATCCAGAAGCTTATATCACTGCAACACGCCAATGCGTTGCTCAAGCCAACAGCTGGTCATTAGAGGAATTGGCTCTAGAGGTAACCATAACAGAGTCGAGCATTAATCCTGATCAAAAGGACAGCAGTTTTGGCGTGACTGGCTTGAAATTGCAAGGCGCACAATGCAAGAATAATGAATTACTATTGGCCTCAACAATTATGATGGACTTGCCTCTCACTGTACTCAAATGGGGGAAGTAAGTTTTAAGGATATGCACTTTTTAAATATTTGCTTCAATTTCGAATCTAACATATTTTTTTATTTACAGAGCTACATCTGAAGTACGCGTCAGCAAACTGACGTTGCCAGTCTATTTGAACTCAACACGCACTGAGCTCCTATTCACGGTTGATTTAGCTGTAGCTGCTGGTCAAGATACACATAGTTTCTATGAGCGTGGTGTAGCTGTACTCACTTCTACTGCATTAAATTAAATTGGATCGGCAGAGTGAAGGAGAGGGAGGCAATGAGAGTGAAAAGTAATTAAAATAAAAAAATATACTCAATATTCAATATTACATAAATAATCAATACAAGCTTATATACAGAATGAGAGCTAGTAATTAAATTACCCGCCGTTACAAATTAAATGAATCGAAAATGTTGTCAGTCCCTTACTTCCATAAAAAAGTAATACATTACAATTCAAAACGCTACAATTACTAAGTATTCTAATGAGCTTTTTTAAATTCTGGAGGTTACTCTGTATCGCGATGCGAAAGCAAATGCTATTCGAAAGCTGTCAAATTACGTACATTTTTTTTCAAATGCGAAAGAAATTTTTATTCGAATTGATTAGTGCCGAATCGATTTGTAATTGTGGTGTAATTTAGTTTATCTGGTTCTCTAAAGAATTAATCAACAATATATAATATTATATCAAATGTATTCAATATTACAAATATTAAATGTATTCAATACTCATTCATTCAATAAAAGTTATTCAATATGCATAAAACAATTTTGTATATTTTATTTATCATGTCAACGGTTACAAGCAGAATGAGGAGTGTGGGCGGCAATCGTGAGTGTGAGTAAATACTGTTGTCCTATTTTATCAAAATCAATCTCGGTCATATGCACCTACCTCGATATTTTTGCTCAAAAATGCATAAAAAACTTGTACGTTGGTAACCCTGTTTGTCCTTGCAACGGTAATCGATAAAAAGGATGCACTTTACTGTTATCTATTCGTTAACAGTTGCTCCTACACATATGCATATACATAACTGTTATTGCTATTTATTACTGTGATAGAAAATGTACCGTTAAGAGGTTCCATGGTGTAATGGCCAGCACTCTGGACTCTGAATCCAGCGATCCGAGTTCAAGTCTCGGTGGGACCTAAGATGTAACATAGTTTTTTTTGGAATTTTTTTTTTTGATTTTAAAAGAACTTAAAAAAATACTCTGAGTTACCAAATACGAAGTTTTTAAATAAAAGTATTGAAAATATGCTTAAGGACAAAAATAAAATAGAGTTAGCTTAGTTAATTTTAATTTCTTCATGCTTTAAATGCACAAGGAAGACGGATCCTAAGAGGTGAAGGTTTTTTTTTTCAATCTTTCATATCCCCACTACAACTTGTTGTGGTAGGAGCAGTAGGTACATCTAATCGTAGAATGGGAATCACGGGCTAAATGGGATTATACTGATGTTGGCCGGATATGAGTCCGGTAAACTTCTGTACTAGCACCTTGTGGTACGAGCCCAAAATATGCGGATTGCTAGTGAAAGGTGAAGACTCTAAATACATAAAACAGCCATTGATTTGACAGTGTACCGGTAGTACATCAACCACAGTCACAAGAATTCAGTAATTTGCTCCGTCAACTCCCGCCCACCGAATATCGAGCTCGATGGAGATTGCAAACTGAACGTAATTCGTCAAGACAGATTCGCTTTACTCTGCCACAATTTCCATCTGGATACCGCAATAGTTTAAACTTCTACCTATCCATATTCAGGCATACCTAAGGTAGTACTTCCCTCATTGCTGTTCGAGCCTACTATGTTTCCTAGAACTACAGTTAAAGAGATATCAATGATTTTGAATTTTTGCGGTACCACTTGGGGTTACTCGGTACTGCGATATGGATAAAGAATCCCTTTTATCAATAGTCCTTAGTAGCTAGTTCATTCATTCATTAACTATCGTTTAAGCGCCTAGATGGTTTCGGCCGGCCCTTAATAAAGCACGACGTCATTAGTAGTTCCTTAAATGGCCAATAATTTTATTAAACAATACACAAAGCGTATGCCGATTTGCATTTCCAACCCTCTTAAATATCCCGCTATTTCCTCACAGAGTTGATATGTTGGTACTGCAGTTTATTGTAGAGTTTCTGTAATGTTGGCATGGCAGTTTGTACAAATTTCCTTAATGTCACAAAACAGGGATATTTGTGTCCCAGACAAAATTTCCTTCGTGGAAATTTTCTTGGATTTAGGACAGCATCCTGCAGTATCGTCCTATAGCTTTAATGTTGGTAAAGGAGTGTCAGTTGTCGCTTAGGCAGTATGGAAGGATATTTTGTTGGCAGTAAAGTCCTTCTACGCTGAATTCATTTCTTTATGGAAAACTCAGTATTCCAAGAGACTGTTGTACTGGAAAATATCCAACCTGAAAAAAGCTTGCTTGTGAACATTTAAAAGCTATAGTTCGCTTAAGAAATAGCTAAAACAGGAATTTTGTTGTTCGCACCCTGCAGAAAAAGCGATTAGTCTAGGATGAATCCGGGCTCAGTCGCAAAGGAGCATGCGACCAATGCCAGTTTTGATCTCTTTGTATGGGTTGAAGTGATCCATTTTGTTTGAGCATGTCCTATGAAGAGACTAGTTGGTCCCTTTCATGCCCAAAAGGGTAGTGTCGGACAGATTCCGTTTGTTCCCCTATGGGTACGGTCGGACAAGTTTACTTTCAACACCTAAAAGTAGGCTATAGAAATTAAAATCGGTATTGATCCCGGATTACTCTCTTTAGCGATCAGTCGCACAATTTTTTGCAGGGTCGCAATAAAAAGTTATATGCATTTTGCGGGAAAAGGACTCTAACAGCAAACGAAATAAGAACAAAAGCCAACTAGGAGGCGGATTGAAAACTAGATCTTTCAACTCCCTCATTCCAACAGCCTGACGACTATTAAGCATAGACATAGTTCGGCTAGGAGTCCCATATCATTTCACATCCTCGAAATCGTTTACATCTATATAAGGATTTTAATAAGCGACCACAGATAAGGCTAGATAAGGGATGTGAGAATAGTTCTTGCAAATTACCTTTCCAGACGCTCTGAAAAGTAGAAAGCCTGAAGCGCGTACTTTTCTAAGCAGCTCACAAGATGGTAGCGTTCCCTTGAAGCTGAGCTATCTAGACGGCAAATAAGTATCTAGACATCTCTGCAAGCACTACGACGAAATCTGGTATCACATAATACATTCGTTTGGTCAAAATAACCACAACCACATCCAGATAAAATCGAGTTGTCAAGCTTATCGAAATTGCCCGTTTCCTAGGACTTTACTTAGAAAAATTAACGACCATTATCGGAAATGGGAATTACTGATACAACAACAAAGGACACCTATTTTAGAGCTGGCACCTTGTATTTTCGACAGCGAGTTTGAAAATTTATTGCGTTTGAGGCTGTAATTTCGCACAGATTATATGACACTTGTATAGACTTTTTTGGGTTCGCCGTAATGGGAAGATACGTAATTAACGCAGCGGCGGCACGATATTCGACCAAATTAGCTGCCGTAGAATCGCTTTGCTACTACAACAAATTCAATGCCACATCAGTTAGGTTTCAGCTTCCATTAAGTCAGTCATCAATAGTTACCTGCATATACAAATCCACATTAAAGATATCCAATCTACTCTTTGTCTAAACCATAACCATACATTTAAGCATATCTTCGACATCTTCAAACTTGTGCTTCAACAGTTGCACTTTCGCCGCCTTTTGTACATACAAAACTACCATTGATTTACCTAGCCATTCTAGACTCACTGCCAAAGACACGTTGCAACGTTTTACTGCCATAATTTGTGCAGTCACGCACGTGACGACGTGCATTCACCGAGTTTGGTGCAAAAAAGAAGCATCTCATCCTCCTTGGTTGCTTTTAGTAAATTCGCCGAGCACTACAGTGTGTAGGTGATTACGCCTTTTGTCGCAGCACCGTGTGTCTATGCCATTGCTATGAAGACATCATCAGCCATTAACTCCTGCTGAGTCGATTTATGGTTCAAAGTTCTGTGGAACTAAAAAGTATGAATGATAAGATATGAGCAGGAATTCTTACACATCCAAGTATATATAGAGGATATGTAAAATGAATGAGTATGCTAACTAGGTCAGACATTCTCAGTGGCTAACATTCTTACAATTTTACAGAAGATCGGTGACGCGTCATGCAGAGATTGAGCTGCAAGGAAGACTACACTTCCAATAAACGAGGTGATGTAATCTATAGCAATAGCTCCCATAAGAAAGTCGAATCTTTAAACTATTCCCCTTAGCTCGGAAGCAACCTCATAACTATCGCAAATAAAGTTTTAAGATTGACAACAAAGATCTTTCGTCGATCTTAAACCTGTTTTCGACAGCGTGATAGAGTCTTCCTATATGAGGCTACCTCTGGATTGCCTTTTCCTGTAAAATTCACACGGTTAAACGAAAGATAAAATCACTTTCTATAAAAAATTTATCTCGAACTGAGTTAACAGATCGCCACTATGGCACCTACAGGAATTTGTCCCCTTAATGGAGCCTTCTGTTATATATCGAGATTTCTGATAACATTGACTGTAAACTCTCGTATGAACTTTGCGAATGCCGCTTTGCTCAGCAAACTTATCTCGAAATTCGTGGGCATATTCACACAAGGTTCTGGGGCGGGGATATCAAAGAGTGTGCATATCCAGAAGCGACTAAAGACCATGGCACGAAGGCTTAAGGGGTTAAACAAATCGTTTCCAAAGCATTATCGAACACGCTAGTACCTTTGGGGAGTGTGCTAAGTGCTGTGATTGTGCTAGGACTGTGGTTGTTGTTGTTGTAACGACAAAAACACTCCCCGAAGGTTTTGGGGAGTGCTGTCGAATTGACAATCCTTGGCTCCGGCACACCCTTGCGGTACTGCCCGCCTGTCTAAGCCTCTAACCCGAAGGGGCAGTAGGATTGTGGTCTTTCTCACCAGCCAAACTTATTCTCTAACTGTTTCTTCAATACAGTCGAGTCATCCCCTTTCCACTGCTGCTCAATTTGGATGTCGACAAGAAAAACTCAGAGTATCAATGTAACTGCAAGCACTGACGTGAAGTCACCAATTAAAATTTTTTTGTCTTGACGAGTAAATTTGTGCACGTGCGTTCTAAGGGCTTATAGAAGAAATCCCTTGGTTACATCTTTTGACAGCACTTAATTTCGCGTTAAACGCAACTCAATAAAAACTAGTCTTCTTCTTCATTTTCATTGCCCTACTTGCACAAACTTAAGTCAATAGCGCATGCAATACCAAAAACTGGTTTCTATTACAGAGCTCGTTATAACGAATTTGACAACCCTACTGATTAGCTTTGCCACGCCTAAGCCCATTTCTTAGAGGACATAAGGAGAGAGTCAAAGATGCAACCATTCAAAATATGGTTAATTAAATACTAAAGACGGTAATTACAATTTGTGCTCAGTTATGATAATAGCGCTTACCCGCAACTGAGCTTTGGCGGGGTTAAGGCCGAGATTTCGTAAAAAGCTTTTGATGCAGTCGGCAGCTACAAAAGTTATAGCAAACAATCGATTACCGATCGCCCCAACTGCTTATAAGTTATGTCCAATGCGCGTATCGAGTAACCAATTATAATAACCTGTTGCATGAATGGTGGCGCCCACGATGATAATCATTGCATATTAAATATGTTAAAACCCAATAAGCACAATGGACTCGACGCATATACGAGACAAATTCGCTAGATTTGATAAAATTATCGCGCAGTTGGTTAGCTGTTTTAGATTTGCGAAGACGAATTCTCAGGAGAGTAACTTATTCTTGCATTTTCAATTTCTCTGATCCTTCGCAATCGGAGATTTTGTCTCGTCGGCTAATCAAGATTTTACCTCTTTGACAATTCGAGTATTTTTTCATTCCTGGTTCGTTGGCAATACTATATAAATTACCCTCGAGAACACCTCCTTCCTCGAATCCGCCACGAATTCGAGACGATGTCATTATCATTTTCGTGTTTATTGGGTAACTGCGTTGTATGTGTTAATAAACGCCGTTCTCCTTTTCTATGTATGTGTGTGAGTAGATATTCATTAGGGTGGGTCTTATTTTCGAAGTTGATATTATTCAAGACACACTCTAGAAAATCAATTCTCTTTGAAAACAGCCAAATATGAAGCTTAAAGCCAACTACATAGATGATTCGACCTGAACTTTCAGTCTGAAAAATCAAGTAGATAGTAGACTATTTTGCCATAAAAATCACTCTCTATAAATCTCTTGGTATAATTGTTCTAATATTCAAAGTGGGATAATGAACATTATCTGGATCAGATGATACTACCCTTGGGGCATGCGAGAGAAAAGTTCTACGAATAATATCGAGCCCTAACAGCCATTTTAGTGTAACCAACAAAAATAAAATTTTACAGCAGAACGTTTTTTAGTTTACAAATTACATATAAAAATTACTGACATCATAATTGCCTTTGCTTTATTTTTGTAATTTTACATATTAGAATCTTGATACTTTGTGAGATGGTTTAAAATAAACAGGGGTCGAATTAAAAGCGAATTTTTAAATCCTTAAAAGCGCATTTTTAAAACCCAATAGCTCTGAAATCGTTATTCGGAATGATGGCATACTCTAAAAATTGACTGGAAGTACCTGTCGGGAAAATTGCGCAGTATTACTCGTTTAAAAAGTTGAACAGTTTCAAAGTTATTGTGACTTAAAAACGGTTTACGATCATGGAACGTATGCCGTAATTCCGCCCCAGAATTAGAACTTTCAGAATTTTGTTGGTTACGCCAAAATTGCGGTTAGAGCTCGATATGTAGAACATGGTATGCAGCCTCTAGCTCATCAACGAAGAGGTTGGATGACCTATTCGTTGATGAGCTCAAAAGACAGTTGGCCTAGTACTTAAAAGTGCTAGTAATTCTAAGTATGGGCTTGGGACTGGCATTTTAACACTACTAACCCAACCTTCGGGGACTGTTCTTACCGTTAATACAACAACAACACTTAATGATGACCATTAATTCGGCTAATAATTCCAAAGGAACTATCAGGCAAAACAGATGAAAGACCACTTGGCTTTCTTGGTGTTTATAATTCAATACATTCAATTGATGTTGTACTGACTATCACATCATCAGCATCGGTCCCTTAGCAGACTATCACGATTCCCTAAGTATTCCCGCGTATGACTAGCAGATTGAATTATTGAAGTGGAAGCCTAGCAGCTGTCCTCCATTACCTCACACATTCTTTGGGCCAACTGCATTAGATGGGTAGTGCTTAGGGCCTGTAGATCAGTCGAGCCCTTACCTCCTCAAGCGGACATTGTTGTGATAAGCTAAGCTGTTTATTTTTTCTCATCACCAATCAGAACTGCCCATAGGTTAGAACCTACTACTTCTGCTTAAAATATGTTCGGGAACTGTCCCAATGATATGAAATTTCGATTCGGGAGAAAAATATTTCTTACCCTAACATATTTGTGTATTCGAGCCGTCCCAGTACCAAAGTGATTCTGGTGTAAAATCCTAACTCTAAGAATATGCTTTGGTTTTTTCATAAAAATGAAGCCGACCCTAATGCACAGCTACACATACGCATTCGAGTGAATGATAATAAAGCTCAGCCGACGTAGCGTGTCGCGTTATAAGTTAACGTTCGTGCTTCACTTGTTTGGGGGTGTTAAGTGCTATTAATATTAGTACTCTTATCTGCATACATAATATAATAGTTAGGAACTGTATCGTTATTCAGCATAAATTAATAATAACTTGATTTACCACAAGTTATTAATGACGCGACATTAATGAATGTGGGTTGACGAGCAACGAGTTATTACATAAAATTTGAGTGGGTTAGCTTGAGGCGGTTGGAAATTTCATATTATTCTTAGTTTATGTTACTAAAGTAGAAAATATTTAAGTGGAAAGCAAGGATGCTTTGCTTTTTCTTTGGACTTTGCTATTTCGGTTCAAGTTCAGCGAAAAATTCTTGTGCCAAATTTAGAATACCTATTATTCATAGAAAACCTGTAATATGGATCGAGAGAGTCAAAATTGTTAGTCCGATATAGCGAATATCAGTCACAAACTATGTCTCCTAAACAATTGAAATTGGTTTGTTAAAAAAAATACCTGCCGGGCCGCAGCACCTCAATTCATACGCTAAACATGGCCTGCCGAGCGGAGCTAGGTCGACGTCTTAGAGGTTAATAAATCTTTCGAAGAACCTCTCTCTCGAATACAACCACAGCCCATGATTTAATGATTTATATGGTTGACGCGAACGGCCAACAACACGAAATTACCGTTTGACGTCGGTGAATTCTTATGTCAAAATGCACATGTGAGAGGGAACGCGCAAAAAGATTCGCCTATTTTCTAAGCTTTTGACATAAGGTGTGGATGAGGAAGAAGAAGACGCTATGTCATTTGAAGCGACCATATAAATTATTTGATCATGCCACAGCCGCCTCATCAGACGTTGTGAGTGTTGCACCATACAGCAGCACGGTTGCATGAGTGACTTATAGAGTGTTATTTTTGTTCGTCGGGAGAGGACTTTACATCTCAATTGCCTACTCAGTCCGAAGTAGCTTTGTTTTCAAGAGTGCTTTTTAGTTGAATTTCTGCTCTCAAGTTAACAAAACTTGAAAGTTGGGGTCGTGTGTTCAATTGAAAGTAAGTGGGGTAAGTATTTGATAGACATTTAGTTGGTTAGAGCTATTGTCTTGAAGCGTGTCAAGCAGCTCACTACTTCTGCATAATGGGTCTTAGGAAAACGCAATCCTCTCACTTTATAAAGATCTAATATAACTCTATCAATCGCTGGGTTGACTATGCTTTGGTATTATTACCCATTATACCTAGAGAGGGGCTAACGGTCCCGGCAGATGTTGTTCCCTCCCCTCCCCATATTTCGCTTCCTTTCAATTTATCTTTTTGCCTCTTCTTCATTATCTTCTACCACATTCTCTACCTTCAATTTTCCTTTCATCCACTTCTTCATACAAATGCATTTGTGATTTCAACATAAAATAAGTTTTCGCTGCTCTGCAATTTGTTCATGTGTCATTGGCACTTTCGCCTAATGGAGTTTATTTCTTTAAACTCTCAAAACTTTGTAATTCAACCACTTAAGCTAAAATTGTTGTGTACTAATCTTTGTGGAAGATAGACAAGTTGATACATTAAAATCAAATAAAAGCCATATGGCAGTAGTAAAATATATCACTGTTGTGCCATCTACCCAACAAATCTGATTGCATTGATGAGCCAACTTAGAACTTTGATTAGAGGCGTAGGCTTTTTAGTGCAATTCATAAATCTACCACATATGACGATGCTGTTGCAAGCAGGGCCGCGGAGAGGGGGGGCAAGCCAGGGCGATTTCCCTGGGGCCCTGAAAGTTTTTTAGAGTGCGGCAAGGCAAAGCAGTATTGACAGTACTCTAACCAGGATTTCAAAGATAAATACATGTATATTTTGTTGCTACAAAAAATTATTTAACTTAACCAAATCACTAAACTATAACCATAAGCATCTAATCAAAACTATCCGTTTGGTACATGGCATAGTAAAACAGGTAATAGCACGGCGGCCATATTGGAAATTGCTTCAGAACAACACAGCACATGTTAAAATGTAAACAAACCGATTGCAGTCAAGTTTGACAGTTTATCGAAAATTAAAATGAAAAAAATCTAATCAGCTATTGAGACGATATTACCTGTATAGGTATGCCATGGTTTGGTCGTATTGCTTTTTCATTTTGTAAAAGCCAGCGCCATCTGTAAATAAAGGCTGATAATAAGCTAGAGAGTTAATTTGAAAAAAATAGTACACTTGACTTGTTTTGCGAAGCGCAAATTTGTGCAAACATATGAGTATGCCGTGGATAAGCTCACATAGGTCAGTTTTGCGTAAATCGTTGAAAGCTTCGTATTTCTTTCGTCAGTGGTGGAATTATTGGTAAATTTTTTGACTTATGAATATAATTTCGGTTGTAATTCTTCACGGGCCTTCTAAAAACATATACTAAGTACAGATTTATAAAATTTACAGGTAAGAATCTATTAAATAAATGAAATGAAAAAATGATTGCATCACTCATTTACTTCGAGAGTGTCATAACTCAAAAATCACGAGTTTACAATTAAATACAACAAAAACACAAAAAAAATGTGCCAAATTTCATGATCTATATTGTGTAAAAAATTTTTGATGATTCGTGAAAAATTGAGCGCTTGAGATAATAATTAATTTCTAGCTTTACGCGCCCAATATATGAAGGGGTTAGAAGCAAAAGGCTCAAAGTGAATTTTTTTTTGAAATTTTAGTTATACTCATATTTGCATAGTTTTGTTTATGGGCATAGAGTTTGTTTATGACCGTGCAATGATCCTACTACCCAGAAATTACAATAAGTAATCAACTTTAAACTTTAATGTCTCGAAACAATGTGTCTGTTGAAATCTTAAAATTGCTCTCTTGAAAAGTTCTATGTTTTGGAAAGTGTTACTGTTGAAGTAAATGGGCGATAGATTTGTGCATGTGTAAGTTTTGTTGGGGAAAAATGATACTACGTTTTGAAAAAAACATTTTCAAGGCATAAAAAGAACTCAATATGATGGGAAACGATGCCAGGAATACATTTTTCATTCTAAATATTGAAAATGTGATTTTAAATAGTTTCTATGCAATTTGCAACATTTTTCATGTCACAACACAATACCAAGCTTCGTATGTGAAATACATACGCCTTTTTTTCAGTGATATACGGAAGGTTTTCAAGCTCTTAATACATTTAGAAAAAGTTAATGTAAGCACATCAAACAATGAAATCTAACATTTCATTTAAGTGCACCAGTAAATCTTATTTTATATGAAATAAAAGTGACAATTTGAATTGAAAAATATATGTTATGTTATTTTTTTTACTGGATTGAGTTTATTTTTTAGGGGGGCCCGTAAACACGAACTGTCCCAGGGGTCCCGCTCGGCTCTCTGCGGCCCTGGTTGCAAGTGCATTTGAGAGCAGGCAAACTCAAATATTTCGAAATTCAACCCAAGTTGCATCGAAAGTTTTTGTCAACCATTAAGTTCTAACTGCCGGCTAAATAACAACAAATAAATGTTTGCAATAGGATGAGACGTTAAGTTAGTGTGAGTGTTAAGCGTGCTTAGGTTTTTGGTGAATCAAACTCAAAAGTGCCTGGATACATACATTAGGGATGTTCTGTTATTTATGGTCCTTTTATCTCAAACTCGCATGCTTCTAAAATGTTTTTCCTATCATATAATGGCCAAGTGCGATTTGATTTGAGGTGTAGAAAAATAATAAACCTAATGTAATTCTTACTTCCTTAATTGTTGTTGTAATTTATATAAGGGACCGAAAATAAAGATTATTTCTATTTTTTTTCAAGAATGATGATTATTTAATTTTTCATAATAAAACTCAAAGCGTCATATATCCTGAACTATTGCTCATTTTACCTTTAAAATTTATACGCACATCCCTCTCGCTCTGAAGTGATGTCAAAAATAATGCATTGAAAATTCTACTATAAATGGTGGAAAATGGGTATAAAAATGTGTGTACCTTCATTTCCATCTCATAATTACCCCTTTCCACAATTAGATACCCTTTTCCATCATTTAAAGTAAAATTTTCAATAGATTATCTTTAGGATCAAGTACTTTAGACTTTGGTGGCACCCGAATTTGACAGCAATGTAAAGGGATAGGCGCTCACTGAGCTGAAAACAAACAGGTACAAGGGAGGACTCTCGCGCTGTGGTTTCATAATGAATAATTAATTTCTTCAGAAAATGTTTAGATATTTATTACAGTAATAAAGCCAAAGCAACAGTTTTTAGATTTCTTCTCAGTCTGTCTATATATTTGTTAGCGCATCACTCAAAACCCCATATAGAGAGTTTAATGTAATTTTAAAGTCTAAGGACACAGTAGTGGTAATAAAAGTTGGGGCAACATCTCTTCATATTTTTATATACATGTACAGTTGCGGTCAAAAAAATAGCAGTGCAATTAGATTCGATGTCGTGTGGTTAAATAAGAAGGAGCTTGTTTTTTTAATAATATTCATTTAAAATATAGCGAGTTCCATAACAGAATCCATATAAAAAGAAAATTCAAAGTTTACACAAAGTTCAGGAAAGTTAATTAAACTTTAAAAAGTGGGCATCAAAATCTGAAAACTTTTTGACGGAATTTTAAAAAAATCTTTAAGTATGCAGCTTTGTATCCCAAACAATTTTAGTATTACATTGTGCCATTTACAACTAGCTCAGAAACTTCCCTGAATTTTCAGTTTATTTTCTGTCCACGGCGTTGAGTATTGCCTTCCACAAAACGGATAAACAAAATTTAATTTTGTATGGACGAAAATACTCAATACCGCCGACAAAACAAATTCTGAAAATTCAAGAAAATTTTTGACCACACAACAATTTGCAAAATATTATTAAAATTGACTGGGCTACAAAACTGCATACTCAAAAATTTTCTAGAAATTCTGCCAAAACATTT
Source organism: Merzomyia westermanni (assembly GCA_949987695.1). Lineage (NCBI taxonomy): Eukaryota > Metazoa > Arthropoda > Insecta > Diptera > Tephritidae > Merzomyia > Merzomyia westermanni. Next base: position 27,398,051 of record OX465291.1, read on the forward strand.
TCTATTTTAAATGAAAATTATTAAAAACACAACTCTTTATAAAATCATCGAACGACATCCAATCTAATATCACTGCTATTTTTTTGACCCCCGCTATATGTCTATTTAGTTTTACTTGTCTCTATGTATGTTTGTAAGCCCTTCACTAATTAACTACTTCATGAAATAGAACATGAGGTTTATCTTGAAATATAGACCAGAGTGGCCATCATTGGATTGCGGCCATCTAGTCTAAAATATTTTTTTCAAAACAAATGATCAGAAACTTGTTTTATTTACGAAAACTGGATCCTTTTTAACTCTGCAGTCATTTTTAAACTAGTAAATCTTAAAATTCTGAAAGGGTTCTTAGAATATACCAAAGCTATACGTATATAATTCGGGAAAAAATCCAATTTATTTTGACACCCTAATGTAACACATGAGTGGGAGTAGTTTTAATGGCACTGAGTTTAAGCTACTTGCAACATTGTTGTAGCTACCACGCAGTTTTTAAAGACAACTAAGTTTACACATTTGATGAGTAACATTCAAAACTTAAGCAATACAACACACACACACATATACAGATAAATACGATTAAAAATACTGACAACATAAAACTTGCAGGTAAACTTATACATGTTTAAAACTGCAAATGCAACTTGTGGCAAGAAGGTGTGTAACAGAATCTTTCAACTGTTGGATGCTGCATCTTCCTCAACTTCTTGACTTGCCTGACTGATCTGCTGATGAATGACTGAAGTGACGGGCAGGCTTTTCGAAGTTGTTGTTGGCGAAGAAACCGAAATTTTTTGCATGTCAACTTTTACGACTGTTGTTGTTATTGTTGCTCACGTTGCATTCAACTTACTTGTTTTATGTGTTCTCCATCACATTTTAACCCTCTAACAGGCCAATTTCTGTTGCAAATGAAAAAACTCATGCCTACACGGCTAAAAATTTTAGCTTAAATTTAAAACTTTTTTGGGCTAGAATTTAAATTATGGTTTAGAATTTAAACTTCGAGAAAATTAGCGTGAAGAAAAGAGTTTAAATTTTAAACCAGAAATGTCTTGAAAATTAAAAAACATAAACAACATTTGTATCGGTTGGCAGGATTCGCACCGACGCTCCCCGCATTAGAGTCGTCTGTTTAGAGATAAAGTCAATGACTTGAAAAATCTTTCAGAAATAAATGAAAAGAATTTTACAAAATTTTAGACGTTGTTTTCAGTTAACTTTTGAATCTAAACCGCAAGAAATTGAAAATTGGTGTAGGTAATTGAAAGGTTTGGAATTTATTACGAAAAAGTTTAAAAAATTGCTTAAGCTGCTTCAAGCTCAAATTTTTAGCCGTGTAGTAATTCTAGTGCGATACACTTTAATTTGAAGTTATATATCCAAAAGGGTTCATAACTTTGCTTTCGGGCCTGAACCCCGGACTTGCCTGTTAACTGCCAATAATTCTATAAATTTATTCATAAATACACATCTTCATAATTTCTAATCATTGACCATTATTTCACTTACCAACAATTTTGTTTTTACTACAGAAATTCTTTTATCACTTTTTTGTAGTTACCAAAAACACTTCTATAAAAACTAATTTTTTTTACAAATTAAAACTATAAAATCAAGTAACAGCATAGATAAAATATTTGGCGAAGATTATGTGTCAATAATTATAGAAGAAGAGTAGAGATAGACGGGTTATATCTGTTTACCTTAACCCCGCCTGCAGGCCATCCTGCCGGTTAGAGGGTTAAATTCCTAATTAGTTACTTTTGCTTTTAACGTACGCACCACAACTGACAAGTGTTCTCAGCATAAGAACATTTGTTGTTATTGTTTTATCATGTTGCTTATGTTGTAGAAATACGAGTATGTAATTTAACAGAGTGACATTGATAATAAAGTTAACTGCCTTCATTGCATTTCGAAGGTGTTCCTACCAACGAAACAACCATGAATAGCAACAACTGCATCTTGTTTCACAATGCTTTTACTTAAAGAACTTGTGACTTCACCCAGGCGTAATATGATACTCGTAAGATTCGTGAGATTTTGGTTAAGCAACGACGAGTTAAATTTAATTCAGATAAGTTGAAATTCATTAAATATTTAGAGCCGAAGCAAATTAGTTTTTAAGCTTTTTTGAAGGTGGAAAAGAGTGAGACTTTGACAGGGAAGGCAGTTTCTAGACGATTCCGTTGAAAGTTCACTCTTATTTTATTTATGTTAACTGCATTTCACAATCACAATAAGTCAACCCTGAAAATAACAACAATTCAATATTTCCTTTATGCATTTATTGAAAACTTTTTCTTCAGAAAAAGAATACTTTGATTATTCCAGAAAAAAATGTTATTTACTTACACAATTGCTTTGACAAATCATCGTTTTATTTTCACTTTTCTTCGCGGTTTCATTTGAGCACTGATTACTCGTTATTGCTTCGCTGCCGCGCCTCTATTGCAGTAGCGACATCGCAAAAAATAAGGGTGATTTTGTTGACATGCACGTACGTACATGATCTGCAACCCATATGTACTATTTGAACACGAAATTCTCAAAAGGATTATGATATAACTATAAAAACTATTATTAACAAGGAAGTTTTTAATTAATTAATATTTGAAAACTAAGAATATAAGTTAAACAGAAAATTAAAATGTAGGACAGCGATGTTAACTGAACGATTGCTGTCCGAATACTGAATTTTAATATTCCGCTTTCGTGTATGTATGTAGCTATCAACAGTTCAGAAGGGTTGTTGCTACTTATGATAGCGGAAACGTTGCAGTCGCTCAGACTGGTGTGAATAAGCCCACGAAATTCTAGTTAATGAACTAGAAAGTTTACTAACCAGTTTGGCAGTTGACTGCAGGGAAACCATTTAGCTTGAATTGCATGACTAGCATCTTGGGCGTTTCAGTCGTTCGAGACCTAGGGACTAGTCATGGTGTTCTACCTTTAATGCGTTACTGCTCCTTTGAAACACAAGAAAATAATCAGACACAGGGAGATTACACTGCCATTCATGAGATGCAGTGTACAAAAATGATCAGGTAATCGTTAAGTGCAGCTTAGCCTACTGGGGACATGTTAGTGTTGTTGTTTGTAACGACAAAATCACTCCCCGAAGGTTTTGGGGAGTGTTGTCGAAAGTGACAGTCCTTGGTCGGATATGAACCCGATACACTCCCTTGCGGTACTATCGTGGTAGCGATTTGGTATGACCAGTGCAACCTTCTAGGTCAAGTCATTTCTCCTTCCGTAAGATGCGAAATGAGAGGCATCATATCCGTAGATCAACCATCGAGTTGCAAGTCATTACCTTTGTGCATATTAGTCGCCTCTTACGACCAGTATGCCTACCTCAGGCATATTATAAGCCCCAAAGCCGACTGGGGATGGACTCTAAACCCCTAAACTGACTGGGACCATCTCGTATCAAACCACATCTTAAATTTTTCGTTTGCGATAACTAACGCCACCTATACTGTTCTGTTAGAGTTGGGCGATTTCGGTGAGCAAAATTCATTGTGGGCATAAGAGCCAATGTTAACTTTATGAGTCACATACGATTTTTCGTCCTTCCTATGATGCCAATGGTGTCCATCTAAGGAAATTAAATGATGAGCTGTAAATACATATGATGATAGCGCAGGTTATAGAGTCTAAATGGTTTTAATTTATAGCTGATGTCATACGAGGATGCCGCTCAGAAGGTATTCTTATCCACAACCTATACCAAACACATGTCCTGCATTTGGTATGCCCTCTCACGATACCAAACATCTCTTTTCCTGTTCAGTCGAACCTACTCTTCTAACACCTACATCACTCTGGCCCAACCCTGTGGAAACTGCGCGTTTCCTCGGACTTCTGTTAGAAGAGCCTGATGAGAATTTAGAGTGATCGAGCCCATTGGGCAGGGCGAAGCACTGTTAACAACAATAATAACAACAACGACCTATTTCAATAGCAGAGATAGGGTGATTTTTTATCTGGAATACTCCAAGGCCATCCCGTCATCTTCATACCAATTTCCTTTTTGAACCTGATACTACAGACTACATAATTCGGGCCTCGGCGAAACCAATCAACCTCCCTTAGTTAGAAGATGGATGTTAATACGTATAGACTGAATTTTACGGCTGGAGGACCATATACTACTTCTTTTCCAAAGCTTATGTTAGAGGGGGCAAGTACAATTTTGGTGTCATGGTCGGGCAGCTATAGTATTTCTTTCCTTCTTTAATTCTTAATGCGCTGTCGCTGAAAAATACTTATTTATAAAGAAATCTGTTTTAGCTCAATCACAGCTTACTTAATCGAATGTAGTCTGTCATTCAGGTAAATTTGAGGAGGTCATTGACATTGTATATGCATCCCATATTCCTCATACGGTTTTACCTTGAATCATGCTTTTAGCCATAAATATGTATCGATGTTATGTGCTTGGGTTACCTGCTGTTTTATATTTTGGCAACGTTACAAATGTGAGGCTTAAATGCGTTTATAAATGTTGCAGCCATTATTAATCTTTCCATCTCATTTACGTCCACTGCAACAAAAATATTGGCAAAGCAACAGATCTTAATGGAACATATTGTGTCATATAAAAACTTTTTATATTCAGAAACTTAAGTCGTAAGTAAGGTGGATGTATAAGCAAATAAAATTTTAGTTTAAAGGCCCGCGTTCGTGCGAGGCTTCGGCGTGCATCCAACTAAACACAGTATATACAGCAGCAACATAAAGTTGTGTTCTATATTTCAAAATAGACCTCCCGGAATACATCGGCCAAGAAACCACTCAACTCCGTGCTGTAAGTTTTTAGTGATGCTCGAGCAAACAATATTTTACAAACGTTGAAATCAATGTTTGCCAAACGAGTTTGTAACTTAAAAATTTCACAAACGTTTGTAGGGTAGCTTTGTGTAATTAACTTGAGGGGAACTTTCTGCCAGGTTTGGCAGTTTTCAAAAATAATGCTAAGTAATTTACCTACTTGATTTATATGAACTTTATTATATGGCCGACGTGGTGTATGAGCAGTGTTGCAAGCTTACCATACCGAGAGGTCCAAGGTTCGAGTCCTGGGAAAGGTAACATCAAAAGTGGGTTTAAGAGGGGTTTTCAAAACGGATTCCGAGGGTATATCTGCCGTGGAAGGCTTCTTAGTAAAAACTCATCTGCTTTGCTTTGCAGATGACGTTCGGAGTCGGCCAAAAAAACAGTAGCTCCCGCCAATTTGTATAAAAATTTGGAAGCAGCACGCCAAAAGTTGGTAAAAAGCTCTCGCCGAATATTTATTATACTTGAATTGTAAAAAAGTAATAAATAAAACTGAAATAACTATAAAAAATATTTAAAAATAATTATAATAATTTATTTAATAAAAAGGTTGAGGATATTGTCGGGATTAGAAACCAGCAACCTTCGGAGCAAAGGTCTAGTACATATTCATTAGTGATGTATATTGGAACGATTTTTCGTCATCCCTTGTCAAATTTGGTTTTGAGACAAACCGGTTTCGGCGTTGTGCCATCATCAGTGTCGATTTTCGTTCTGATCTGTTGTGGTCGTTTGTCTTGTATTTATAGTAGGTAGCAGGTAACGTCAGCATGGGTGTCTGTTTGTGTACGTGTGTGCATGTGTTGTGTGTGTATATTCAGAAACGGGGGTGGTTTGCATTGATCGGTTTTTTTGTGGTTGACTGAGGCAGGTAAAAGTTGGTGATTTTTGTTGTTTGACCTTTTTTGCTTGTTTGTTGTTTTTGATCTTTTGCTGTTTTGTGCTTATTTGTCGGTGCGTGTGTGTTTGTTGTACCTGAGTGGTTGCTTTGTTTTTTGTAAACCAATTTTAAAGGTTCGAATAATGTGTCGGAAACAGTGTTTGTCTGTTCGTTTATTATTCTACCGTCGAATGTTTTTTGTTTGTAGATTTCCATGTTTTCGAGTACGTTCAGACGTCTGCCTTTTGCTTGTACATGTAGGACCTTGACTGTTTTTTTGATGTTTCCGGGGGGGCATTTATTCTCCGCCATGTGATTCGCAAAGTTGGACTCTGGTATGATGGTTGGATTCCGTATATTTTTGTTGTAATCTCTAATGTGTTCTCTGAACCTCGTTCTTACTTGTCGTCCGGTTTGTCCTATGTAACTGTGCTGGCATTCACAAGTGAGCTTGTATACACCATGGCTGCTAAATGGATCTTCTGAGTTAGTTTTGGTTCTTAGCTTCCGTCCTAAATTGTTCGATGTTTTGAACGCTGTGTTGATGTTGTATTTTCGAAGGAAATTTGCTAATTTATATGTTGCCCTTCCAGTATATGTCATTGTAGTCCAGGTTTGTGTACTTTCTTCTCCATTGTTTCTTTTTTGTTCTCTAAGGTCTCTCCTAAGTTTATCCACTAGTGCTTTTTTTACATCCGTTGTTTGTAGCGATGTTATATATTATTCCAAGCTCTCTTCTATATGCTTCTTGTGTAAGAGGTGTTCTTTCCAATCTTTGTACTAAGTGCCTTAGCGCTGCATTTTTATGTTGTTGTGGGTGGTTCGAGGTATTATGTATTATTGTGTCGGTGGCCGTTGGTTTCCTATATATTTCGTAGTTGAATTTATTGCTAGTTTTATCAATACTTATTGTGAGGTCCAGATAATTGATTCCTCCGTCTTTTTCGGTTTCCATTGTGAATTTTATGTTCCCGTGCTGCTTGTTGAGGTACTCCAGTACTTGCTCTTCGTTGTTGTTAGTTAAAACGCATATGATATCATCCACGTACAATTCACAATGGAAACCGAAAAAGACGGAGGAATCAATTATCTGGACCTCACAATAAGTATTGATAAAACTAGCAATAAATTCAACTACGAAATATATAGGAAACCAACGGCCACCGACACAATAATACATAATACCTCGAACCACCCACAACAACATAAAAATGCAGCGCTAAGGCACTTAGTACAAAGATTGGAAAGAACACCTCTTACACAAGAAGCATATAGAAGAGAGCTTGGAATAATATATAACATCGCTACAAACAACGGATATAAAAAAGCACTAGTGGATAAACTCAGGAGAGACCTTAGAGAACAAAAAAGAAACAATGGAGAAGAAAGTACACAAACCTGGACTACAATGACATATACTGGAAGGGCAACATATAAATTAGCAAATTTCCTTCGAAAATACAACATCAACACAGCGTTCAAAACATCGAACAATTTAGGACGGAAGCTAAGAACCAAAACTAACTCAGAAGATCCATTTAGCAGCCATGGTGTATACAAGCTCACTTGTGAATGCCAGCACAGTTACATAGGACAAACCGGACGACAAGTAAGAACGAGGTTCAGAGAACATATTAGAGATTACAACAAAAATATACGGAATCCAACCATCATACCAGAGTCCAACTTTGCGAATCACATGGCGGAGAATAAATGCCCCCCCGGAAACATCAAAAAAACAGTCAAGGTCCTACATGTACAAGCAAAAGGCAGACGTCTGAACGTACTCGAAAACATGGAAATCTACAAACAAAAAACATTCGACGGTAGAATAATAAACGAACAGACAAACACTGTTTCCGACACATTATTCGAACCTTTAAAATTGGTTTACAAAAAACAAAGCAACCACTCAGGTACAACAAACACACACGCACCGACAAATAAGCACAAAACAGCAAAAGATCAAAAACAACAAACAAGCAAAAAAGGTCAAACAACAAAAATCACCAACTTTTACCTGCCTCAGTCAACCACAAAAAAACCGATCAATGCAAACCACCCCCGTTTCTGAATATACACACACAACACATGCACACACGTACACAAACAGACACCCATGCTGACGTTACCTGCTACCTACTATAAATACAAGACAAACGACCACAACAGATCAGAACGAAAATCGACACTGATGATGGCACAACGCCGAAACCGGTTTGTCTCAAAACCAAATTTGACAAGGGATGACGAAAAATCGTTCCAATATACATCAATCATTCACCCTGTCGGAAAAACAACAAAACAAAATAAAACATATTCATTAGGTTAGTGGCCGGTTTTCAACGTCGCTGCCTAAATTGCAGTTTTATCAAGTCGAGCAAATACGATGACTGAACCCAAGTCACGTATGAATCGAAGTGCTTTGAGTCATTTAAGTGAGCGCAAGTCACTTAAACAGGAAGCATCAGTTCACGGTAATTGGAAGGTTGAATCAACAAAGTGAACGATGTTTTTGGTAGTAAATTGTAAGTGTCGATGCTATCGATACTGATATTGATAGCTTGCCCACTCTATCGCCTTCAACATGCACCTGCATAGTTTTGAATCAATATTTGTTTTCCTTTTTAACGTCATTATTCAAAAACTTGTTGACACTAGCTAAATTGACCCATTTTTGATCAATGAACAAACAATTATTGCCATTTTTGTGGACATTAGTTGTGCGTACGCCATAACAACAATAAATCTATGACTCATTATAAACGTGAAAGGTTTAGGCCAAGCCTTTGAAAAGAGTAAGATTAATAGTATTGTTGAATTCCAGTGTTGGGCAATATTCCACTGGCAGCAAATTTTAGTAAGGGTAGGGATAACAATAATGCTTCATTAGAAATCCACCAGAGAATTAGAGAAAATCACACTCTGTGTGGACAGTTCTTTGCGGGATATTAATGCGGTATGCTCCGGTGCAAAAGTTCGAACGGTGACAATATTAAGTAATAAGTAAGTGAGTAAGAAAACTGTCACTGAAGATGGCATATAGGCGAAAAAAAACGGGGTCGCCCCTCGGCAGTGGTTTGGCAAACTCTCCGAGTGTATTTCTGCCATGACAGGCTTCTCAGCAAAAATTCGTCTCCTTTGTAGATGCCGTTCGGAGTCGGCAAAAAACTGTAGGTCCCACCAATTTGTAGGGAAAATTCAAATCGGCACACCACAAATTGGAAGAGAAGCTTGGCGCAAAAAATCTCTTAGGAGGTTTATGATGATATACCTGTTGTATATCGCGCCATAGAGAGAGAGAGTTTCTCAACGAATTCTTACAAAAAAAAGTATAATTACTTGTTTTTTTTTGGGGCTTAGTTAAAAAAATCAAAACGTGTTTTTACATAAAACTTATATTTTCTATAGATTTTGGGATGTTTAATTTTAATATGTTAAAAAAAATATCAACTCATTCAAAATATTTCACAAAAAACACGAACAAAGTGAGTGCCACTAATCTTAGGTACAATTTATATGAGCTGAGGGCTGAGATGGATATAAACAATTAGCTGTGGGACAGAAACTACTCAACATACCACTCTGAAGTTTTTAGGAGATACTCTTCAAACTATAGACCTCAGTTGGTTTTAGCATCCAAAAATTTAAAGAATCCCATTTTTAGCTATTTACATTTGCTTATAATTTTCGTTTTTTAAGTTTATTATTCTAAAACCTTAAAACAAAAAAAAAAAAACAAAAATTTTTTTTACCCAAGAAGTATAGACGATTATTAACCTAACCTTCGAGTTTTTTCTTAGAATTCGTTAAGAAACTACAATGATATAAAATATTTCAAAATTTTCGTATTTTTTCGTACTATATCAAAAGTTTGAAAAATTATTACTGGCGAATTTCGCATATTATGCGAAAATACAAAAATACGTGTCGATTTATTTTGCATCCAGTTTATAAAAAAAATTGTTTCAGGCCACTCTAAATTTTAGTTGTAAAAATGATATGGAACGACCCATAAATGTTATTAGTGACTAGCTGAATTATAATAAATTAGATTGCCGCGGTAGTGCGAGGCATCGCTAAATAAAAACAGCATTTACAACATGTGTTCTAGATTTCAAGCTAGACGTCCAGCAAGACAAGCATATATATGGACACAGAGGGAGATATTAACCCTCTAACAGGCCAATTTTTGCTGCAAAAGAAAAAACTCATACCTGGTAATTTTAGTGCGATAAACTGGAATTTTAAGTCATATATACTAAAGGCTTCATCATTTTGTTTCCGGGGCTAAAAGCACCCACATCGCCTCTAGCCGGACTTGCCTGTTAATTGACCACTTCGCATTTAGGTTTTGATTTTTGGCCAATAATTTTATAAATTTAATTATAAATCCACATCTTCTTCATAATTTCTAATCCTTCACAATTATTTCATTTACCAACAATTTTGCTTTTTACTACAGAAATCTTTTTATCACTTTTTTTTAGTAACCAAAAACACTTCTCTCAAAATTAAGAGAGTGTTCCTTTGACTACTGGTTCCCTTATTCAGACTGCCTTTATTAATTTTTACTTAATATCTACCTATTATGCACAAATATCCGCTTCTTCCAGTTAATTTTTAAAGCTGCTGGTTTGGCTTCTATTACTCAAAATAATATTTTTTTTTATTATTTGGCTCCTATTCCTGCAAAAATTATTATTTACGTCGTTTTTGCCTAAACCTAATTCATTAGTCCAAATTCAAGAGTAGCCAATACTCCGGTTAAATAGCAACTAAATTATGAATTTTTCCTTAAACACCATAGTCAGCGTTGACCAAACAAACAACCTAAACATTTTACTGATTATGCAAATGAACTTGAAATATTCGCAAAGTTGCACACCTTCCAATTAATATTAACATAATTTTGCTATAATGTTTATTGTGAACGGGAGCAACGTGTTCTACATATACGACCATTTATCAGTCGTGTTTATATTGTCTAAACCAATTAGATTAGATTTGCTGAAGTGCTTACTGAATCGTTTTAATATTAGGCGCCAATGCACATAAATCCGGTTTTAACCATTTAGAGTTTACTTTTAAACCTTTTGTAAACGAAAAATCAGTATTTCGTAAACTTAATTTTTGTTTAAGGTAACTTTTACAAAATTTAATTCACTTTTACTTTAATGGTTGGGTAATTTTTTGCAAATAGACAAAATAAGTAAATATACATTAAATGTAAATTCGAAATTGTTTTTAGGAAAATAAACAAATCTTATATCAAACTGATGAATATAAAACGACTGGTATATATTTTAGACCGTTCCTGTATTTATTATTTTTATCTGAAACAAACAATTCCAAATTCTTGTTTGCCTACCGAGATAGGAATGTTCACGGATGTACCCGACGAGAAAGTGCAGGGTTCATCTGATGAGTTTTCCCGGAAATGAGTAACCAAAAGCAGTACAAGGGTTTCCTTTTCCTATACGGTCCAAGAACCATCCTGCCTTTGAAGACTACCTATCGGGTTAAAGGTTTTCGAGAGAATTGATCTGAGTCTGGCAGTTTGAGAGATTCCTTCAACACCAGTAAAGAAAAGGTTTCTTATTTCCATTGATTGTCCTTTTCAAGTCTTTCAGCTTTATTCAATTGCTTTCTGTAATCTTTTTGCAATGAGTCCAACCCACGCGACCACCAATGAGGCTAGCTTTTGACAAGAATCTTCCGCTCTGGGCACGCCCTTTTAAAGACATATGAAGAAGCCATAGTGAATTGACTTATCAGTTCTTCCAGCTCCTCAATCGAGGAAGATCCGATCACATGCAAGATAGGTAGGCCGCACTTGAAATGGATTTTGAAAGATATCGACCAATTTCGATTTCCCTTCACTTTCTCGACATGTGGACCAAAGTTTGACCAAGAGCAGCCCTATAGTATGTTTTTATGATACAAATATCTAACAAACGCTGTTGACGTGGGCTAGTGGGACAGCTTTTATTTCGATATCTCACTGTGTACTGAAATTATTAACGGTAATGTCAAACCGGTGAGCTCAGAAATGTGTTTCTGAAAGGTACGCCTTAGTACATAGGCTGGCTTTTAGCGCAATCTTAATGGATCCCGATGTATATGATCTGTTTTCCATGTAAAATCGTTTGGTGCTAGATCTGCTTTGATCAAAGTTGAGTAATTTTTTGTTAAACTAATTGAACTCGACTAGAAAGTTAAAAAAAAATAAAATTTATAAAAAATTCAAAAAATCATATTTTTGAAAAAAAAAAACTTCTGAAAATGTCAGGATATCTTCAGATATATCAGAGGTATTATACAAAAAAATTGGAATCCAAAACCTAATGGCAAATTGTAACTTTTTCTTTGCCAGAACTTCGCTTTTCGATAAAAGGAAACTCTTTACCAAATTTTATTCAAATCGCAATCGATTGTACCAATGTGACGATTCAACATGGAAGGACCCAGATGAAATGCTTTGAAAGAAGTGTTATACTTTTTACCTAAAAAGTGCCTCGATAGGTGCACCTGGTGTCGCGCTAAGAAGGAGATGTAAAGGTAGGTTACGATGCTGAGATAGGTGCTGGTGCGCGAGAGGTAAATAGATTTGCCGGGCCAGCTAGTGTATGTATGAAAATTTTCAAATTTTCCGGCTACAAAAGAAAGAATAAAAATTGTTATTTTCGTGATGGTCTAATGTGTTTATCCAATGTCTAAAAATACACAATACTAACTATTGTTGACTTACGTGTGGGCGCTAATTTTATTGAATTTTTTTGTTTTTAACTAATTTTAATGAAAATCCATTCTATGCCAAGTTTACAACAAATCACTTGCGCTTTTTTGGATTATCTCAAAGTCGTTTAACGATTTGTTTGTTGCCACTTATTCCTACACCCCACACAATGACGAATTTGTGATTTTGCCACATTTTGTGGCGACATGCGCGACAGCTGGTGTCATGATCCCACGCGTGCGCAAAAGTTGTTGTCGACTTAACGCTTTATGTTGTTGTTATTTTTTTGTGTTTCGCCATTGGTAGTAATCGATTTCGTATTTCCTAACTTCGCATGGAATTTTTTTGGTTTTGACTTTGCCAGCAGCTCGCCATGGTGCACCAACAGGGGAGCGTGCCTTTGTGTGTCATTGTAGGACATGTAAAACCTTTTCGTTTGAAGCCATTCATTTGTTGCATGTTGCACCATTGAACTGTAACGAATTATTGCATTGCACTTGCATTGTTCTCAGCCCAACTCTACTCAATTTTAATAGGCGTTGGGTGCTGTCGAAATAAAAATTAAAACTTACCAAACAAAGGTGTGCACCGCACCTAATGAACATTAAGCTGACTTCAATTTTACTTCGTGAAGTTTATGAGGTTAAAACTTTGAATAGCGATTTCGTGTTGTTACCTTCAACACATAAAGTCAATGCGTTCATAAGCGTAATTGATGTGAGCTTAAGTAAATTGTAAATTTTTTTGGATTTGTTGTTTGAATTGATAAAACATTCCAATGCCACTAGTATATTCCAGGTCCCCATGTCCGATAATTTTTTTGAGTCCATTATCGGCTGCTATTTGGATCTAGTTTTCTTCCTCATCTGAAAAATCACACATAAATTTGATTTTAGTTCAGTAATCGGGCTTAAGTTTGGTTCCGCTCGAGCTTCTGTTGAGGTTTCTGTACCGTGGTTGTGTTCGGTTTATATTCTAGTTTAATATCGGTAATCGTAAAGAATTTTTGAAGTCACAATAACTTTGAAACTTTCCAACTTTTTAAAAGAGTAATAATGCAGAATTGAACACGTATAACGCCATTCGTGTTTAGAGGTATTGTGATTAAAAAATTCCCTTTCGATCACGGAACGTGTAACGTAATTCGACCACTGGTTGCGTATTCGGTGCCGGATTTAATTTCAGTTTTATCTTTAATTCCGGTTTCCATAATTAAAAAAAAAGAATAATTAATATAATTTTATTCTTTTTTTATATTTTATTTTATTTTACTTTATTTTATATTTAAAATTTTTTTTTTATTTAGTATAATTTAATTTTATTTTATTAGAAGAACTGCAGCAATTGCGGTATACCTTTTGATTTTCGGATAATATCGGACAAACTACGAGTCCAATTTCAATCCTTTCTCGCGCACTTTGTTAAGTGAAATATAACGTATGAAATACTTAGACAAAAGTGGTATACTACTGATAATTCATATTATATTAGACGAAATTTGGGTTAACGCGAAAAACCGCTTCCTCAAAAATTGGAGGGAAATACGGTATAGACGAGTATTTTAATTTGGTATACTGTATGCTCAGGTAGGGGCTTGCTACTTCGAGCCATTTTCTCTAGGTAGTTTGGACAGCTAAATAGTTTAGACACCGACAATATCCCGCAGGAGCCTTTGCGCATGTTCGACATCGAAAAAAAAATTTATAGGAAAAAAGGCATTTTAATTACCTCACTACATTTAGTGGTTTAATCATTAAACTTTAATGAGTTAACTTCAAGCAATGAACAATTTTTATCTTACACACTCATAATTTGGTGATAATAACACTTATTTCATAAAATTTAGCACCTACTTTATTACAAATTGATTTACCAGAACAGAAACTGAAACTTTATTTACGAGAAACGAAACAAAATAGTAGACCAATCAAAAAAGACAACCACACACAATAAGTTGTTTTACCAACTGGAAGCCTGCGTGTGTTCAAATACAGCGCTGGCAAGCGTCACATTAATTTTTTTTTGAATTTCACACGAAATTTCAAAACCGTCATCTTTATAAACTATTCGGAAACTGAGATATAAGGGTGTACCACATTAGCCGCCTATACCACAATTACCGCAGTTCCTCTATATATTCATTTTATTTATTTTTTTAAATTTTATTTTGTTTTATTTAATTGAATGTAACTTTTTTAATTTTATTTTATTTTAGTTTATTTACATTATTTTAGTTGTCTTCTAATGTAGATTCCGATTTTAGTGTCGATTCTGGTATAGGTGTATTATCCGGGTTCGTCACCGATTAAGGTTACGGCTTTGTATTCGATTTCAATTAGGAGTCAGGTTTCTCGTTTAGCTTTGAATTTCCGATTTAACTCAAGGATCAGTTTCAGTTTAGGTTTAGATTGCGTCCAAGGTTTCGTTTTAGTTTTGATGTCGGTTTCGGATTGTGGGTTTCTGGTTTAGATTTGTATTTCAGTTTGGGCATGGTTTAGGGTTCGGCCACGGATTTTAGGTTTGCTTCCCATTTCAGTTCTGGTATAAATGCCGTTTAAATATGTATTATAAGCCATCTTGCCCTTAGATGAAATCTGACTGATCTCCATTTTGACTCAACTGTACATACCATTCTCAATAAAATTGGAGTTTTAAGCACGAACCTGTTTATAGCGTGTTGGAAGATAATAAATTAAAGATAGGTAATGAATGAATGCATTTTTTATGAATTTGGAAGTTAGTGTTGCTGAAAGAAAGATATTTGCATGTGCAAGTGCTTTGTGGGACCACAGTGGTTTTGGCGGTTCATTTGCAACAAATGCAAAACATAAATTAAATTAAGATGGCATGAAAGCTTCTATAGGATTGCAAAGCATAAAAGCTTGTATACTTTTGTATGCAAGCTTATGTACTTACTCTTATGGATGCAAATATGCTGGAACTTAGTTGGCACCAAGTTATAGGCTGAGCTTCTGTTTTAATTTCTGAGATCTGCAAGCGGATTCAAATGTTTGTTGAAAGGTTTTTTATTGAAAAATATTCAATAGAAATTTGCCGACTTCCTAAATATTTATAAACCGTTACAACTAATAGGTTCCAGTAGTGTGTGAAACCAGAATTCAGAAAATTAGAGCAAGCACACCCTAGGAACTACAATAGGGCTGTTACGAAAGTCAGCTTACCAAAACCGGATCGGATTTTTGAAATTTTCTTTAGCGAACCTGGAATCGGAATCGGAAGCTGAAGCCGGCTACGAGAGACACATATGGCACTCTAAAGAAATAGAAACAAATTCAGGTCGCGTTTTTGGCATCAATCCCTTGATAAAAGGATCCCCAACCAAGTCATAAGATTATTTTTTCATTATACTCAGTTTGTTTTAAAAAGTAAGTTGATTTTTTGCTATACTATGCTAAAGTTGCTCTGCTTTTAAGTTGTGTTTGTTTTTAAGTTTTGGTGCAATAATTTAGGGGGATGACAAACAAAGTAATTGAAGTACAAAAAAATAGTTCTAAACGTTTCTTGAATCAGGGCCTAAGTCTGGTCTGGCGACAGTCAAAATTTTCATTTTTCCAAACGATAACAAAGCATTATACTGAGATATATTTTCCTATAGTTTAACAATTTGCATTATCGAGAACAGCGATTCCAAACAGAACGAAATCCGTCTCAGAACTCTCAATCAATCGGAAATTCTGAAGTCGCGAAATAGGAATCGAAGCTGCACAACTTGCCTACACTATACCAAGGCGAATGCCGATATACTTCGGAGCCGGTATTTGCCTAGTGAGCATAGCCTTCAAAAAGCTTTACACAGATTGTATTTAAAACTTTGTGTACAACTTCAGAAAGTTCAGAAGAAGTAATGTGGCACATTTGAAAGCAAAAAACCCAAAATATAGTTTTAAATCTCATTAAATTCTTGTATTACAATTCAAAAAATTTCTGAAAATCGCGTTAAATATTAAAAATGCTTTTCTGAAGTCATCTTCAATTTTCTTCCATATAATTATTTTAACAAAGACTATATATGTATGTGTCAATGTCAAATACAAGAACTTTAAATTTTGTTTTAAAAATGTACGCAAAATAAGCGAAAATTCAAATGTGTTGTTAATCTTAATAATAAGGTGTTTTCTTTCATATAAAATAAATTGCGTTCATAAACTTGTATGGATGAAAATACAGAAGTCCCCAAGCAAAAAAAAATTGCCAAAATCAGCAAAATGTGTCAGGAACTTTGCTTTAACACCTTGTTGCACTAAAATTTAATGGTCTACAAAACTGCATACTCCAAAAAATTCTGTGAAAAAAATTTAAAATTTTGATAAATTTCTTTGAATTATAGGTCTTGTATTGGAAATTGACACATACTTTTATATAGTCTTTGTCAAAATAATTTTATTAATGCCAAAATTTGTGAAAGTCGCATAAAACCACTGTGCCAATACTTATTTCCGGCACTGTATACAGATTTCGTACATCCCCTGTAAGGAAACTAGAATGGCTTTAGTGCTGAGAGCATGGACATACATTTTTCGTTCTTTCTCGTGTGTAACGGGTAGGTATAAAAACAAAAACTATCGTCAACTGAGCCTCAAATCTTTTATTAATGAACAAATCGTCCAAATTAAGCACACCTGCGAAGTATCCAAAATGTAAACTGTCTCACATATAGCCAAAGCAGCCAATTTGTTGTTCAGATTAGCATTTTAAATTAAACAATAAAATTTTTACGATTACTTTGGCGTAATAAAATTACTTTTTTCTTGTTTGAGACACTTTAACGATTTAAGAATTGATATTAGAAAGGTTCGTTGGTTTCCAAACAATAAAATAAATTCATAAAAAATCAGTGATATAAATTAAATATAAAACTAGCACATTTAAAACACATTCAAGGTGTTCGCTACATTTGATTTAACTGTAGTTTTTTAAATCGCTATTCTTGTTACTTAGCCAATTTCTTGTTTTCAAAAATTAAATATAAATCAATTAGTGACATGAGCCAGCTATTATTTTTTATTAAATATCTTAGTAAAAAATAGTATTATGATTGCTTTTAGTTTTAATAAACTTTGTCAGAAATAATTAATAAAAAAATAGATAAAAAAGTTTCTATGCAAACAAGCCATTTATCAAAAGTTGCAACTATTGAAATCCACGCATTCGACAACCACTAATCAAATCGCCATTTTCACTAAATGCAGCTCTATTGACAAGCTGTTGAACGCATTGCACAAAATCAATGAAAAACATACATGTTGATTTATAGGCGTGAAACATTTTCTACATTCATTAGCTACATACTACGTTTCGATAAAAATGCAAATAATCCAGTTTTCGCAACTGACAACTGAATTAAATTTTTATTTTATGGAAAATTTTCATTGAATGCACGTAAACATTTTAGCGGCATCTTTTTGAATGGAAATTAGTTTTAGTGCGAGTTAAGTCGGCATATTCAGTCTTCTTACCCAAAACAATAGTGCGAAAGATGCAAACATGGACATGAACATGTTGAGCACTAGCAATATTTAAGGATACAATTTTCAATACCTAAATGAACTTTGTTCGGCACTTTTCAATATTGAAATATAAGTTAGTTTGTTCTAGATAAATATAGTTTTCGAGAAAATGGCGGATTTGCTAAATATACTAGAACTAGGTGGCAACCCTAGGTGGTAACATTACGTGAAAATATCTTTGCTGAAATGCGACATAAATTACATTTTGTTTGAGACCCATATTAGCAAATCCTATTTCATAAAAAAAAATTAGATAGGTGGCAACCCTGGACAACATCCTAAGTGGCAACACTTAAGTAAGAAACATACAATTGTAACAGATATTCTATATACAAAGTTTTATGGGAACTAGACAGGTCGTTTTTGAGGTAATAGTGTTAAAAAATTAAATTTATCTAAAAGGATAAGGTGGCAACCCTACGTAATAACAATACCTCGAAATATTTTCGTTGAAATACGATGTAAAATAACTTTTGTTTTATACACTTTTTGGCATATATTACTACATAAATAAAAACAATCAGATAGGTGGTAACCCTGTGAAGAAATCATAAGTGGCAACACCTAGGCTGATTATGCCCAGATCAACGAAAACTAAAGACATTTTTAGCTGAAATAGGGCGTATTTAAGTCAAATGCCAAAAAAAATGTTGAGGTTGGGTGTTCTTCAAAATTACTGTGAAATAAGGTGATCTACTTAGCCGTCGATATGCAAACGTAAAAAAAAACATTAAAGCTCGTTCAAAATTATAAAACTCCTTAACCCTACTCGCTTAATTATTTTTTTAAGTCTTTAGAAGAAAAATGTTTTACATTCAAAATAAGTTTTATATTAATTCATTCTAGTGAAGTAGTTTCTTAGAAAAAAAGGGTTATGAAAAATATATATATAATACGATTAAGCGGCAATCCTGCATTTTTCTTGAGCAGATTTTTTATCACAGAAATACTTCGGACATTTTGGCATAGTAGCCCAGAATACGAAGGCGGCCGCCTAGCTTACTTTTGTCGCTTCTCTATCCTATCCACATTCCTTTACATTGAAACCCAATTCATCAATTAGTTTAGTATGAGTTGTATGGTCTTTGGAAAAATTATATGTACATTAGAAACCTATTAAAGTCTTAATCGCTTTTCTTAAAGCAAATGACATCAAGTAACAACCGACATGACAGGTAAAACTTCACTCTTAAATGTTTCAAAGTTGAACGGAGGATAAATTATGATTACATATTAGCATTTTCCTCACTAATCGCTTGGCAAATGTCAAACAACAATTCCCTGCAAGGCATCATAAACAAATGCGAATCTTACAAAACGCATGAAATCTGTATAAGGAAAAACTTTGCAGCATTTTTGGTGAAGTAGGTAGGTAGATATTTATATGTGAATATCAAAGATGCTTACTTACTCATAAAGCAACTTTACTTTATTATTATTCATGAGAAATGCAATGAAGATTAACCGCAGATGAGCTAAGGGCTTTCCCATTTGGTGGTTAACCAATTCCAGATACAATGACTGAGACGAACTTTGCGTTGATGCTTGCTGTTTAACCAGCACGTGCTAAAATGCTCAAGGCAAAAGAAAAAAATGTTAAACGCTTTGAGACTTAGGAAAAGCATAAAGGTAACAAGGCGCATGGAAGTGGAAACATTGGATGGCATGTACAACATAAAACTGGGGGAACAAGTGGCATCGATTTTTAAAAGCGCGCAAGTGGCACACAAACCTACTGAGGGTTTACCTATGCACATACAGATGTATGAGCTAGGGTAATAAATACACATAAAAATGCATATGTAAATATATACGAATATTTGAGTTGAGTGATGACATCCCTAGTACGCAGGTATGCAGCATCATTTAGAAGACTATAAGATTTACATGTAGTCATAGACTAGGGATGTAATGGAAGTGAGGTATCGGAATCTGTGCCACATAACAGAGTACATATGTATACGTATAATAACTAGTATTTTTACTCCCCATTTGTCGCTCTATATCCCTCTTTTTTTTCTTTTTCCTTTTTTACTCTCCTATTATCTTTTGTGTTCGTCTTCCTCTTCTTATTTCCCAAAGTCTTTCCTATCACGGTCCTGTACCTCTTCATATTCTGATTCCGATTCTTATTCCTAATCCTAATCCTATTCCCATTCCTATTCCTATCCCTATTCCTATTCATATTCCGATTCCTATATCTATTAGTTGTTATTTAATTTTTTAGATTTGGCATTTAAACTATAAATTTTGTATCCAAAAAAAGTCGCGTTGTAATAATGGAATTGCTAAATTTTTGGCAATTCCAGATTCTAGTTTATTTTCTTACAAATTGACTTTCAATATAACTCCAATTCAAAGCAACTGCCAGTAAGAATTATCGACTTCTCGAAATCAGGTTCGCAGCTCCGTAACATCACTAGTACCGGCAAAGGCACAGATTTCAGTCAGGCTGGCACGCGCTAGCGCCACATTTTCATTTAAACTTACGCGACAAATTCTTCGATGGATGAGACATCAAACAACAACCCACATCAAAAACATACATGCCTACTTACTAGCAACAAATTTACTTTGATGGAGTTGCACCTTAATCTCAAAATTCAAAGAGGCTGCTGACTTCATTTGCCTTTTAAAAACCAGCAGCATTTTTCTTTTGTTTTTGTTAGTTGGCATCCGAAGTTATCGCTGACAAGATAAGCGTGTTGTTGGGGTGCCCGCTTGTGTCAATGCCTGACAACTATTTGCTTCGGTTTTAGTTACGCAGCAGGGAACTTGAAAGTGTTGAATGAGTTGGTGATATGCAGTAGTGGAGTGAGTAAACAGGAATTGACTAATAAAACATAAAATTTACTAAATAATTAAAGCGTAAGCAAATTGCCAACTTGTTTTAGTCTGCCCAAAAATGAAAAATATGTGTTTATTTAGTGAAATGCTTTGCAACTAAAAACTGAATTACAAACTCCAATACTCTGGATCAGCTAGTAGCAGCAGAATAAGTTGAAGATCCTACACAGGCAGTCGTTTTCAGTAGACTGGTGGACTACACTAAATGACAAGCACATGTTAAATGCATACAGCAAATTACATTCCTTGGGATATTACTGGTCAGTAGAGCTGCAAACATGGTCACCTGAGAATCTCCACTGATTGTATGTACTCCCATACATGTGCAAAAAAACGAATTTCTCGATTTCGGCCAACTTTTAAAAATTATATAAAATAATTGTGGCATGCCACAAGTTTTTCTTATGTCAAATAATGTTTTATAACCCTTGTTCTATAAATAAACTGAGAATCAAATCGTGGATGTGCACCCAGAACACGGAGGACTTGTTCAAATTATACAAATTTTGGGATCCCAAAATATTTTTTTGCAGGAATTAGACATGACGGGAAGTTTTTGACTACGGATGCGTGTTCAGCATAAAAAAAATACACAAGAGATAATGAAAATTTTTTTTTGCATTACAAATACAGGGTCCTGTAACTAGTGCCCCAAATACGAATAATACGAATAATTAATTTTATTCAGTAGTAGTTTTGTAATTTTTTTTTTAAAAAAGTGTGACTTTCGTCAATTTATGTGAGTAATAGAAACCGTCCAAACCAAAAAACGTACAAAAGCTATTTTTGAAAAGATTTTTTGGTCAAATGTATAGCTTTCGAGCTCCAAACAGGTTAAAGTGAGATATTTCGCGAAAACGAGCGGCCGCGATTTTACTGCAAACCTAGTTCGACATTTGGGATGGTCCCAGACAACACCTAATTCACACTTTTTGTGCACATTTTTTGTTGAACTTCTTCTTGCCAGCAGAACGGTGTGGATACCTTAACCTTATATGAAAGGCTGGAAGTAAAAAGGAGATATATTTTTTGTGTTAGTAAAAGGGAAGTATACATATAAAAGTGTTTTGTAAAAAGGTGTAAAAAAAAAAAAATCAGTAAAAGGTGGATAAATCGTTTTTCTATTAAAAGGTAGAAATATCATTTTTTTCAATAAAAAGGAGAAAAAGCATTTTGTGTAGTGAAAAGGACACATATCAGATTCTTCAACTCAAGGGGGAAATATCACGTTACTTGGAAGAGTTTGGATGTGCATGTTAAAGCTAACTAAGTGCAAAAGGATGACTTTCGCAGATTGTGCTTTTAATTATTATTATAATTATTATTACTACTAGTTACTCTGTATTAAAAATTAAATTATTTAGGTTTAAATTAAAGCAAAATATGCATGCGTTGAGGTTTAATATGACAGCATTGAATACATTGGTAAAAATTACAAGAAAAGTTCTTATGCTTTCATATGTACAAGTATGTATATAATTTAAATAAATTTCATTCGTCATAACTCTCTTCGCTTACCAATCCCCAATCTATAAGTTCTGCATCCTGTTGCAGGTTCTTGTAGAACTGACGATGTTTAAATTGTATCAATTCCATTAGATCGCGACATTTTGCAATAGGTATAGGTCTTCCTGAGGGAAAGAGTATAGGAATCAGAGCCATTTTCAGTGCGTCTTCGGGTACATTTTTCTTATTGATCTCAATTCTTTGCATTGCCTTTGAATCATCGAAAGCAAAAATTGTGAAAGGTAGCTCATCAGGTAAAAAATTTACCGGCAGGTGCACATAGTCCCAAGTGACATTACGAATAACAAGGATTATTTCGATGAACATGGATTAAATTACATTACATGGAGATAGGCACTCACACGATCTGTGAAACAGCTGTCATATTAAACCTCAACGCATGCATATTTGCTTTAATTTAAACCTAAATAATTTAATTTTTAATACAGAGTAATTAGTAGTAATAATAATTATAATAATAATTAAAAGCGCAATCTGCGAAAGTCATCCTTTTGCACTTAGTTAGCTTTAACAGGCACTCCAAACTCTTCCAAGCAACGTGATATGTCCCCCTTTAGTTGAAGAATCTGATATGTGTCCTTTTCACTAAACAAAATGCTTTTTCTCCTTTTAATAGAAAAAACGATTTATCCACCTTTTACTGAATTTTTTTTTTACACCTTTTTACAAAACATTGTTATATACTTCCCTTTTATTAACACAAAAAATATATCTCCTTTTTTACTCCCAGCCTTTCATATATGCATTGCTGTTTACAGTTTTGTAGCAAATTGAATTCTCCAAATAATTGGCTTGAATGAAAGTTTGCGTTGGGCTGCGCATTCCAGAGTAGTTAAGATTTTAACAATTATATGGTTTTCTAATTTCCCGGTTTTATCTAAATTTTTTTTTAAAAATGCAAATTTAATATAGAAATTGCTCAGTCTAGTGCATATGAGAACCAAACTCTCAAAACTGCATGCCAAAGAAAAAAAAAAACAGAAAATAACAAACATGCTAAACAATAAACGTAGGAAACTGGCAACAATGCCATATCGTAAAAGTGACTGCCAACCACAACTGCTAACAACTGACTGCTAGCAAGAACGTGTTATTCGACTGCACTAGATATGCCAGCCAAGTTAAGGCGGTTGATTTGCACTACGAAAAAAAGGAAGATCAAGAAAAAGTGTGAGAAAAATGAAAGCAAAGCTTACAAAACAGTTAGTGCAAGCATTTGTTGTTGTAAAATGATATGCACAAAATAGATGTAAACTTTTGCAGAACTTTGCGCTATTATTTTATGAGTAAAAACGTTGCATGAAATTTTTAAATTTAAAATAAAAAGTTATACTTTTTACAATGCCCAAGTGATGTTGGCCAAATGCCTCTACATGGCGTTGAAAAAAAAACATAAAATTTAAATAAAACTTACATCTTAAGAGAGAGCGAACCTACACAAGCACCTTTGTAGACTCACAGTCTAGTCAGCAGCACACACTGTCCGTTGTTGGCATAAAGTCCAAGCAAAATGACGATTTTATTCACATCGAACGGCTTGCATTTTCCGTTTATCCGCCATAATCCTGCATGAGTAATGTGCATGCGTTCATTTTTCCATTTGAATAAATAAGTATGTATGCAAGTTTTCCAGAGCGCTATGTTTGCTAAAGTATTTTTACTGATTTTGAAGTCTATGGGAAGTGGGCAATATACATAAGCCCACTTTATTACACAAGGTGATATTGACCCTGGTCATGAACCACTGACATTACATAGACCTATTTAATCCCTTTTTAATGTCCGTTAGCTTACTACTTTCTGAGGAATGTTGTTATCAAAATGCACATGCAAACAGAGCTAAAGAAATTTCATATTTTTGAAGTGAAAACTTTCCTGCAAAAAAGCGGTTCGTCTAGCATGAGTCCAGGATGAGTCTCAAAAGAGCATGCGACCAATGCCAGTTTTCTTTTCTTTGTATGGGTTGAAGTGATCCCTTTTGTGTGAAGAGAGTGCGGACAGATTCCCTTTGTTTCCCTACGGGTACGTCCGGACAAATTTACTTTCAACACCTAAAAGTAGGCTACAGAAATTAAAATCGACTTATCCCAACTATGCCCATAAAGAATAATTGGGATCAATTGTAACCCACTGCAGACGAAAAGTATTGATCGCGGATCAGTCTCTTAAAAGATCAGTCGCACGATTTTTTGCAAGATTCTTTAGCGGTGGCAGTGATTTGGAACTCGATGAAGGAAGCAAAAAAAAACGTAGCAACCAAACCTCAAACAAATCGATGATTTGGTTTTTAATGTGCGAATTTCTTGGCACTCATCTCCTATCGCTTCTTAAATGGGTTAAATCGGATAACACCGACGGCGAAGGAAAATTAACAAAATCAGCTAAAGATCACTCCCACTTTTATATAAAAAGATTTTAACATACTATACGAAAATAATTCCAAAGTGTCATTAAAAACTCTTTTAATGCCATAACTCAAACCAATATTGATTTAAAAAAAAAAAAAATTTGTAAACATATTGAGTTAATAATGGTCACTTTTTATTGTGGGTGAAATCAGTTTAGCGGCACTCCCACTATTTTAATGTAGCTCTGAATAAAAAAAAACAAGTAAGGACGGCGCTGTCCTCGACTGTGCCGAATGCTTTATACCTTTCATGAATACGTGCAAACTTAAATACGCATTGTTTAAAGTTCTCTAAAACTTTGTCAGCAATACATTTAATTTTCTTTTACCATCTATTTATAAGCAAATATCTCACCATGTTTCAAGTTTTAATATTTCAAAATGAGGAATAAATGGCCATAATATATATATTGATCCGATCTTAGCGATTTTTTTACCAAATTTTTTATTATCTGTAAGCTAATATCTCACGAAATTTCAAGTTTCAATCTTTTAAAATGAGAGAGATATGGCCATAATCCTCTTATCTGAACGATCGGTTGCATGGGATATATACTATATATAGCTCCGATCTTGCTGACTTTTTTACGAAATCTTTTACTATCCATTAGAAAATATCTCACCAAGTTTCAAGTTTTAATCTTTTAAAATGAGGGAGAAATGGCCATAATCCTCTTATCTGAACGATCGGTTGTATGGGATATATACTATATATAGCTCCGATCTTAGCAATTTTTTACCAAATTTTTTATTATCTGTAAGCAAATATCTCACCAAGTTTCAAGTTTTAATCTTCCAAAATGAGGGACAAATGGCCATAATCCTTTTATCTGAACGATCGGTTGTATGGGATATATACTATATATAGCTCCGATCTTAGCGATTTTTTACCAAATTTTTTATTATCTGTAAGCAAATATCTCACCAAGTTTCAAGTTTTAATCTTCCAAAATGAGGGACAAATGGCCATAATCCTCTTATCTGAACGATCGGTTGCATGGGATATATGCTATATATAGCTCCGATCTTGCTGACTTTTTTATGAAATCTTTTACTATCCATAAGAAAATATCTCACCAAGTTTCAAGTTTTAATCTTCCAAAATGAGGGATAAATGGCCATAATCCTTTTATCTGAACGATCGGTTGTATGGGATATATACTATATATAGCTCCGATCTTAGCGATTTTTTACCAAATTTTTCATTATCTGTAAGCAAATATCTCACCAAGTTTCAAGTTTTAATCTTTAAAAATGAGGGAGAAATGGTCATAATCCTCTTATTTGAACGATGGGTTGTATGGGAGATATATGCTAAAGTGACCCGATTATACCCGATCCGACAAATGTCTAATATAATACAAAAATACATCCGTGTGCCAAATTTCATCGAGATATCTCAAAAATTGAGGGACTAGTTTGCGTTCAAACAGACGGACGGACGGACGGACAGATGGACATGGCTGTAGCAACTCAGTTCGTCGTCCTGATCAATTTGGTATGCTTAATGGTGGGTCTATCTCTTATATTTCTAAACGTTACAAACTTCGGACCAAAGTTAATATACCATTTCATGTTCATGAAAGGTATAAAAAGTGACGCACATAATGGCAACGCGCCCTATTTCAGTATAGAAGTTTTGCTATTTTCGAAGGAGATGACTCTTAATTTTCTTAATATGTTTCAATGAAAATTGGTTGATATTGTTTGGTGTAAACGAAAATCAATCAAATCGGATAACAACCAAAGGAAATATTCAGTCAAGTGGTTACCATCCGCTGCTAGTTTTGTTCCGATACGAGTAACTACGAGTATATAACCGAATACTCTGCTCAAGTACCCAGTCTTTTTTAAGGCGACTACCTCATCCGAGTACAACTACAGGTACATGGGGACAGTGTCGGCCACGCAGGTCCGTTATCGCTTCTTGCTTGATAATCTCAACCTTTTTTTTAAAGATTTACCTACACATGGGCGTTTTGCGTTCCCCTACAAAAAGGTTAACCTAGAAACGCTCCACGCGGCCGCCGTGGTGTGAAGGTAGTGTTGCCGGCCTACCACACCGAAGGTCCATGGTTCGAGCCCTGGTACAGGTAACATCAAAAGTGATTTGAAAAAAAAAAAGTTTTTCAAAACGGGGTCGCCCCTCGGCAGGGGTTTGGCAAACTCTCCGAGTGTATTTCTGCCATGACAGGCTTCTCAGCAAAAATTCGTCTCCTTTGTAGATGCCGTTCGGAGTCGGCAAAAAACTGTAGGTCCCACCAATTTGTAGGGAAAATTCAAATCGGCACACCACAAATTGGAAGAGAAGCTTGGCGCAAAAAATCTCTTAGGAGGTTTATGATGATATACCTGTTGTATATCGCGCCATAGAGATAGAGATAGAAACGCTCTATTAGTGAATGTTCATGAATATTGCGTTGCACTAATAAAATAATAAAAATATAATAACTTTTCAAGATATATGCATCACCGAGGAGATTAAACAATATAAGATTTTTATTCATAATATTTTAACCCATTACTGCTTTTTTTGGAAATTTAAAGAGGATCTTTTATGGACCATAGAAGATGTGTAACATTCGGCATACCAGAGATATGCAATAAGTATTTAAATACACAATAGGCTAACGCGGGTACTGTGTTCATGTAAAATGTGTGTTCTATGACAACCTTTATATGGTCAAAAGTGACAACTGAAATCAGCTGGTTTTGAGAAAGAAAACGAAATTGGAGTAACCCGTGCTTCTATATAATAAAATCCGTGCCAAAAGGATTAGAATATGTAAAGAAAAGGAAACCGATAAAATAAATGTTATTATTATATTGATAAAGTCAGTGATAATAAAGACTTGGACGATAATATTCAAATTTTCAATGATGACAATGATATCGTCAACAATGACAATCCTGTTTTGGATAAAAGTCTTCAAATCGAAGAAAACATCAGTTTACAGCCATATTTCTCCAAGAAGCCTCGCAATAATCGGGGGGACGGAGGTAGTACTGAATGCCCAACATCGAAATGGAGTCGCCTTCAAAATTACAGGTTTGAAAACCAACCGTTCGACAATAGTGCAAATACAAATAGGACGTTATATGAAAAGATTTGTAAGTGTACTTACGAAATTATATTTTAGTGCTGTATTCATCTTATGATCTTGAAGAATTATTTTCACCGCTCCAGCATTGGGAGTATTATATTCACAATTAGGTGATTCAGCTAATTGTAGACAATACAAACGAGTATGATGATAACATTGTATCAGAAGTTTTTACTACAATTCACGAGATTCTAACATTTATTAATATTCCTTATCTTGCTGGATATCATATATTGCCGAATATACACGCATACTGGTCTAATCGCGAATCTTTGGGATGCCAGCTGGTAGAAAGAGCTATAAGATTGAAGTTTTATGTGCAAAATATGATAACTCTAAACTTGTGGGTCAATTTGACTTCCGCGTGGCAGTTGCAGAAGCACTCATCATACAGCCTGTTTCACGGCGACCAGGGGCGGACGTAGTACCAACGCCAACAACATCGTCATTCGTACAGATGGCTTCGATCATGTAGTAGACAAACTGGCTGCACACAGTGTGGCGACAAAACACAATTTGGTTGCAAAAAAATGCGATGTACTGATTCAACCAAAAAAAAATACTTCTCTGACTTTCATAACGGGGTTGCACCAGATGAAGTGAAATTTACTTCGTTTTTTAAAAAATTTTTTTTTTTCACTTGCTGTTGTTTTTGTCGTTACCACAAAAACAAGAACAAGTGAAAATAAAAAAAGCTAAGCAAATTTTAAAGCAGAATATTTTGAAAAATAAAGGGTGAGCTAAAAAGGTTGAAAAAAGTCGTTTACGCACAAAAATGATTTTTAATATAAGCAATATTTTTTTAGCATAGATTATACTCTTCTGTCCTTTTGGTATTTAAATACTCAAATGAGAATATTTTGATCAAGACTCTCAGGGAATTAAGAAAACTACAATTTTTTTATAAACATTTAAGATATTGAGAACAATTTGATTAAAATGTTTTTTAGTAATTTTCCAGCTTACTGCAAAGCTTCGTAAGTCAATTTTTTATTTTTTAAAATTTCTTACCCTTGACCTTGAGGGTGTAGTCATTCCTATCAGAATTTCGCCTTTATTTGGAAGGAGTAAGATAATCTCATATTTTCTCTAAGAGATACGACTTTGCACGTGTATCATGTTTTGTGGGTTTAAAAATACCTATTCGCCAGTAATGGGTTAAGCGAGTACATAGATAACGAGTACATTATCTCGATACTTTTTTAAATGAGTACAGGTATCGAATACAAGGCGGTATCGAAACAAAACTATCTGCTGCAAATTGGATCTTAGATATCTTTTTTGCTATTACTTTATTTTGAAGTGAAATGATAGACCTGCGTAAAGTAAAATATTTAGCTTGCAGCTGCCCCAGCGTGTCAAACAAATCCTTCTAGTAGCAATCGGGCTAAGACCACAAATTGCTACAACCGGCACATTTAGGATGCCTTTTGTTGAAGGACTACTCATATCTATAACCGTCCCCAAACCTTAATTACATATATAAGTTGTCCTGAGCCGCTCAAAAATTAAATCTAAATAAATCCTAAATGCCTTCATCACATTCGAACTTAGTTTATTTTTGTGAAGGTTCCACTTCTACCGGATGCACACTGTCATATCTGTTGTTTTATTTTCTGTTAATACTGAAGTGCAATATTGGTGAGCCCACAATAACTTATATATTGTTATTTCGCTTTGAATAACTTATTTGAAGCTCAGTTTGATAGTTTGCATTTTGGACTAATGTCTGCTGTTGAAAGCTTAGCAAGTCTGCCGTATTGAGGTCGAACATTTATATTCACACCTATTGAACATTAAGTAGGTGGCTGATTGTGAAATGATAAACATTTTTTTATTGAGTTGTGCCTAGATTAGGTGTTGCTTTAAAAGATGTACCAAAGTACATTAGGCGGTTTGTGGGTACGTACTGGGATGTCATGGCTTACTTACTTCATTTGCGCTTTTTATTGGTATTTTAGGCTGGCATTGTTATTGTTATGAATTCAGTCAGTTTAGTTTCCAACTACTTGTGCTCTCAGAAATTAGGGCTGAGCAGAGGCGCCGAATGTGTTAGTCGTCCACGCGAAAATTCGAAATCTCTGACTACCGACGACGGTATATTAAAAGATGCTGGCCTTGCATGTTGGACGCGCTAGCTTTCTTTGAAAGCGACGCTACTTATCCTATTATTGTAATTGTAGATTCAATAACAATAAGCCCCCATTAATGCAGTTGAAGCGCCGCATTGAGCTGTACGCATCCAACAGGTTGCCGTCAGCGCTTATGGTATTTATGACTCATTCGCACCACTTGGCACTACAACACAGGCGGATAATTGAATGCTGTGTGGCGTTGGATTAATCCGAAGGGATTCAATTAAAAGCTGGTCAATTTATAAAGCAATAAATGAGATGAATAAGCTATCGTTATATTGAAGTGTAATGGAAAATTACTTAATACGAAATTTTTAATAATACAAACCGACATACGAGTACAAACAAACGAATTTATTGATATTTTCCTTCATTGAAATGTTTATAAGCTTTTGTAAAGTTGCATAAATTTTTTATAGCCAACAAAAGATATTGTTTTCGAAATGAATGCATACAAATAAAACAGAAGCATGAATGTTTGTATTGTTATTGTAGACCACGCGCGCTTGTTTGTTGCACGTGACGATCCGCATATTTACAAAAGTGGCTGGACAATGAAAAACCCTCTAGCTATTACTGCAGTTGTAAGGACAAATGTGAAGAGTGGCCGTTAAAAAACCCAGATCGCAATGGAGAGCAAATGCAACGCCTTGGCATTAAGAGACAACAAAGCGGTAACCATTTCCAGCAGCCATTTATGGAGTCTGTGATGTGTTTAAAAGCTCCTTTGGAAATTACTTTGAGAAAAAAACAAAAATGATTCTGCCAAGCACCATATACAGTGGCGGACATAAGTGTACATACAGTCGTGTTCTACGATTTTCACAAATGTTGGCCTTCATAAAATTATTTTAACAAAGTTAGAGTAAAAACATGTGTCAAGGTCTAATACAACAACTATAAATTTTGTTTTAAAAATGTACACAAAATTAGTGGAAATTCAAACTTTTATTAAAATTTAGAATTTTTTTTCCTGTATGTAGTTTTGTAGCCCATTAAATTTTTAATTATTTAATTTAAACTTAAACTCGTAACAGATTTCGCTGATTTTTGTAAATTTTTTTTGCGACGGGCTTAAGTATTTTCTTTCATACAAAAAAAATTCCATTCATAAACTTGTATGAAGGAAAATACAGAAGCCTTCAAGAAAAAAAGTTGTCAAAAATCAGGGAAATGTATCACGAACTTAAGATTAAAACCCTATTATACTAAAATATAGTACTGTGCCGGATATAGATCCGTAACGGTCTGGAGCTAGCATCTTCTCTTACTTGACCAACTGCCAACGAAATTATCTCTTTGCCGCCGTATAAGCTTCTAGTCGTATATTTTAATCGTATCTTACGCCATGTATACCTTACTGTGCTTAACTTCTAAGTATCAGACAAGTAGCCCTTGAAGAGAGATAAATATAAAATTTTCTTGATACCGGCAGTGTAATGGCTTCTGTGCTAGACGTTAATGTGGCACAGAACCCCTCGTCAGCTGGATGTACACCATGATAGTTAAACCAACTATAACCTATGATTCGGTAACATGAGTGGCGAGGACAAAGTTTATCCACAGTGAGGCAATCACTCATTAAAATACAACTTTTGACGTGTGTCTGCATCACAAGAGCCATGCGATCGTGTGCAACAACAGCAATGTTGGCAATCTTTGAACTCGTCCCGCTACTCGTTGCAATAGAACAATCGGCCAAACGAACTTTACTTCACATCGCACACTTCGATAAGATGTGGGAGGCGACCCCATCTCTCAGGTGCCGAGAGCTGACATCTTCAAATACATAATTTTCGCGAGGAAATTAAAAGTAGAGCTGTGGGGCAGTTTGGAATGATACAAGAATAGAGTATTTACACGCCTCCCAAACAATCGTGTGATATGCAGACGAATCAAAAACACCATATGGGATCGGTGCAGGCATATTAGGATCCATAGCAAAAATCTTAATCCCTTTTGGTGCGTATCCGAACATTTTTCAAGTGGAATTGGACAGCCAAGACACATTCAAGGCGATCTTATGTTGTGAGGTGAAGTCCCCGCTAGTTTTGGAGTGCATAAAAAGCTTAAGTCACCAAGGGGTTCGAAGCACATTACTATTATCGTGGGTCGACGGACATAGAGGGATTGAAGGAAACGAGCAGGCAAATAACCTAGCAAGGAAAGCAGTGACTATAACTCAGGCATTCCATTTTTATCAGACTAGCCAACACCATTTGTTCACCTTGCCTGTCAGTGCTGAAGCTTTTTGACGACCTAGTCCATGGTCGAATAATACAGCTTATAGAACAGTTTTTTCACAACACCCTAAGTATTTAGCTGAGAGTACTCAACAGCATAAAGTCTTCTCAGTGAAGGCAATGACGTAATGTGCCCCATTATCATTGAAAGTCATAATCTCGTGGCCTTAACATGCAAACTAAGGGAAGTAAATGAAAGATAATCTCACTTCAACAATATAATGGTCTGTTGAGAGATGATCATTGCACAAATCGAGGCTTTGCAAATATATGAATACGCAGAACCGAGTAATCTTAATCCTTAGGACATCGGACAAAAGCTTGGTGAGTCCAAAGAGTTGATGACTACCAGTGCTCCCTCTGCTGGTTCTACCCAAGAGCAAACTAGAGGTGGGCAGCGGTACTCCGAAATACCCACTTCCAGGTACTTCTGGTTGTAATACTGTATTATCAAATTACTGCGAACTAATGAAACTTTGTACTGAGAAGGCACTTGAGAAGTAAAGTCCTTTCTCTACTATTAAAAATAATACTCCATCGTACTCATCCCACTGTATGATACCAACTGCGATTATCGAAGGAACTTAAGGATGAGCGGTATTAGCTTTACTTAGATAGGAGTCTAATAATGGGAACAAACAAAGAAGCTCTACCCCAGAAGGTTTTGGAAAAGCAAGTCGAGGATGTCTTGTCGTCAGTTGGCGCTAATATATGTATAGCAAAAAATCGTGTACCTGATCTCTAAAAAGAGTGTTCAATGTGCTATAATCGATCCCAATTAGTCCGTTATAGGCAAAGTTGGGATAAGTCGATTTCAATTTGTTTAGTCTACTTATAGGTATTGAAAGTAGACTTGTCCGGCCGGAACAAAGGGAACTTGTCCGACATTACCCGTCCAGGCATAAAATGGTAAAGTTAGTCTCTTCATAGGACATGCTTAAAAAACAGGGATCACTTCAACCCATATAAAGAGATCAAAACTGACATTAGACGCATCCTACAATGCGACTCAAGCCGGCTTCTTCCTAGACCAATCGCATTTTTTGCTGGGTGATGATGATGACTGGAACTCAACATTGGGTCGTGTACTTCCATCACTTGTTAGTTAGTTTTTTTTTGGAAACACATTAAGGACGTTAACGCGTTTGCCCTCGCGCCCCACGAGACGACCTCCATTCATACACTCGGCTATAATGTTGACTGACCGGCCATTCATAACACTTTCGTCCATGGCTGGCGTTTACCGAACCCAAAATGTATCCCCCTGTTCCCCCTTCCCTCTTCATTGTGCGTCCGTACCCACTGCATCTAAGCGATGCATTTTTGCTGAGAAGCGTTGCATGGAAGAAACACACAAAGAAGGTTTGCTGAGCAATGAAGAGGGAGAACCCTGTCTTCAAAAAATGTTCTCAATAATGTGGTTGTTACCTGACCTAGTATTGGACCCGTGACTTTAGGTATGGCGTGGAAGCACACTATACACAGTACCACGCCGACCGCAACCAACAATGCATTGAGGTATAAACGTTTGTAGCTATTCATATATACATAGCACATCCGCGACGCAACAGATATTCATTTCTATGCTGTGCCACACAATACCAAGAATAATAACCAACAGCGTGAAATCGGATCAACAATAACCAGTTGGTGTAAGTAACAAAACAATAACAAAACAATAACAAAAAATGATTGGTTTGTGCGATGATAACGCAGTGAATAAAACGCAATATAGGCTGCAAAAATGAAACAAAAACGTAAAAAAGGAGCAGGAAACCTATCAGCAACAGCCTTCAACATTAGCAAAACAGAATCATCATTGGTATTGCTGCTGTCCATGGCATCAACGTTTGTCGTCCATTTATGGCTTGGGCATGTTGACGGAAAAGGCGCCATTTAATAACAATTGCTACAACAACAAACACCAAACAACTACTGTCCTACACCACCACAATTGCGAAACATTAAACAAATTGCAAAACGAGGCCAAAAGCAAAACAAAGAATCGGTCTCTTGCATCAGAAAAGAAAACATTACAACATTTAAGAGGAACAAACAAAAACCAAACTCGCATAAATGTAGTGGAATAAATACAATGTTTTATGTGCGAAATTTCACTGCCCAATACACATTTTAGTTGAAATTGATTTGAGGTAAAATGGAAATCCAACTCGTTTTCCAATTTCCAATGTTTAATTTCAATTGTACCTCTATTGGAGAGTCTACCCATTCTCAAGTAAAACGGCGTATTTTTGAGAAACTCTTTGATATCAATTTCAGTTCGAACCTCAATCTCCAATTAGATTCAAATGAAAAAAAAAAAAAACAGCAAAGCCACCGCCTAGCCTCACTTTAAAGTTTTTGCTGTTATGCGATGCACAATTGACAAAATTCTTTTTTTTATATTATTGTTGCACATATATTAAATTTAATTTTATATTAAAATTGTGTACTTTCCCTAAATTTCTTTGATAACTAACTTTTTCACTGCTCTTAACCTCGTGTGCCCTTTCTCTATGGCGCGATATACAACAGGTATATCATCATAAACCTCCTAAGAGATTTTTGCGCCAAGCTTCTCTTCCAATTTGTGGTGTGCCGATTTGAATTTTCCCTACAATTTGTGGGACCTACAGTTTTTTGCCGACTCCGAACGGCATCTACAAAGGAGACGAATTTTTGCTGAGAAGCCTGTCATGGCAGAAATACACTCGGAGAGTTTGCCAAACCACTGCCGAGGGGCGACCCCGTTTTGAAAAACTTTTTTTTTTTTCAAATCACTTTTGATGTTACCTGTACCAGGGCTCGAACCATGGACCTTCGGTGTGGTAAGCCGGCAACACTACCTTCACACCACGGCGGCCGCCGTGTGCCTTTTACTTTGTACAAATATGGTTGGCCAGCATTGCCATACACGTTGAAGCTGTATAAAAAGTTAAACAGTGTTACCATATGAAAAAATGTTAAGTAGTACCTGAAAGTGACCTCCAAGGACACTCAATTAGAAAACAAACTTTGGAAAAATGGTTTGATGTGAAAATTAATACATAAGTTGGATATCCATTTGAGAATTACACAACTTCACAAAGGTTTGAAAAAAGTGGTACTCGTGCGTATTGGGTACAACTGAAATGCATTTGTGAAACAAAAATTATGCAGTGCAAAAACAATGGGAGGAATGAGCCAATTTCGCTATGAGCTGTTATTGTTATTGCCAGGAGCAAGATGTGGAAGTTGAACTGACCGGTTGTTTGATTGCATAATTACCCTGCAGTGAATTCTACTAGTTTTATACTAGTTTGTCAACTCGGCTCAACCAGTTGTAGTTCTGTATGTTTCCCATATTAGCAACTGGTATTTTTAACACGGCGATGTTCTACGAGACGGCAATTGTCCGCTTCTGCATTAGCACGATACCAATTGGCATACTAGACAGCCTCTGCCTCAGCAATATAACAGTTGACATACTAGTACTGACTACACCAGTATCATAGCAGTTGACATACTACCCAGTATATGCGTCAGGTTTATACCAGCCGTCATACTAGTCAGCCTATGCATCTGTATTAAATCTGTTACTGTACAACTTCATATTAGGGTTAGTTCATTTTGGGTCGAAAATTGCCAAATTGGAATACAAGCCACCTTGTTGACAATTCAGTTATGAGATATAAAATATGTGTCTATCAAAATTAACATTACTTTACTGTATTAAACAATTGAAAAAAATTTCATTAAAAATATAGTCACCATTCCAAGTAGTTTTACCTTTCGAAAAAATTTTCTTCTTCTATTTTGTTAATAGCCCATTTTTAAATAAAGGCATAAATCTTTTTTCTCAAATAATTTTGTGGACAATTTTAAAATTTAAAAGAAATACATATCAATCTCAAATAGAATCCAATCCATAGTTGTAAAAATATTTTTCAAGGAAAGATCAGCCTTTTATGGTATAAACTATAAGTTTCGCCGTTCTTTGCAAATAACCGGAAAGTTAAACCTTGTTATCGCATGTGTCTCTGCTCGCCATTTTCCTTGTTGCAGCTTTTAAACGATTTTGTTGGAGATTCACTTTTATTTTATTTATGAAAACTGCATTTCACAATCACAATAAGTCAACCCTGAAAAAATCACAATAATTTAATATTTCTTTTATGTATTTGTTGAAAACTTTTTCTTCAAAAGGTTACTTTGATTATTTCAAAAAAGAAATGTTATTTACGTAAGCAATTGGTTTGATAAATGATCGCCATCTTTTCACTTTTCTTGCTGTTTCACTTTACTGCTTACTCGTCGTTGCTGCGCCTCTATTGCAGTAGCGACGTCTAAAAAAAAGTAAAGGCGATTTTGTTGACATGCACGTACGTACATGATCTGCAACCCAAACGTACTATTTGAAAAACGAAATTCTCAAAATTATTATAAAAAACTATTATTTAGAAGGAAGTTTTATATTTAACATAAATAAATTCATATTTGAAAACTATAAATATCAGTTAAACGGAAAATTAAAATGGACGGCGATGTTAACTGAACGATTGCTGTCCGAATACTGAATGCTAATATTCCGCTTTCGTGTATGTATATAGCTTTCGACAGTTCTGGAGGGTTGTTGCTACTTATGATAGCGGAAACGTTGTAGTCGCTCAGGCAAGTATGAATAAGCCCACTAAATTCTAGTTAATGAACTAGAAATTTTACTAACTAGTTTGGCAGTTAACTGCACGATAGTTTAGAGGTCTTGTACAAGGTGGCGCAAAAGTAAGCTTCCGATGTTCAGCATATCGGTTGTGGCACGTGCAGTGTGTGCTGTTGCACCGTCTTGTTGGAACCACATGTTTTCCAATCCCAATTCATCAAGTTGCGGCAAAAAGAACTCGTTGATCATTGCTCTGTAGCGCTCACCATTCACAGTAGCCGTTTGGCCCCGACCGATTATTGGTCAAATAAATAGTCAGCAATATTCCGCGTTCTGGAGCAGTGTAGCGTAACATTGTTTATTAACGTGTATTTCGCATGTGTTTACTACACAAATGTCAAAACAAAACTGACTTTAGGGGTCAATCACAAAATTTATAGCATTTTCTGATAGGAGGATTACTTTTGCGCCACCTTGTATATGCTTTGAGTAAAATCATGCGGATGACTTAAGGCAGTTGCCAGACTTATTTCAATCCTCCCAGAAGAGTAATCGGAATCTTATAATTTGAAACGAGCTATTGTATATTTATATATTATTTTTACCACTGCTATCTTGGTACGAACTGACTTAAGATGTTTTTTTAAGGTGTCAGTGCAACAGATCTTAGTCTCACAAATATGTGTCTGTCACTTCAGTAACTTTCCTAACTAGTTCGTAGACACCGAAGCTCCTAGGTATACCACTGTAACCTGGGAAAGACATCAATTCTTCTTGACTATTTAAGAAAAGATAGGGATGTAGGGATTTTTGATAATAGCCACCAAGTGGGGTGATTTATTGTTGTTAGTTTGACTGTTTCTATTACTCCATTAGAAACAGTAGAGGACCCAAACAAGCTAACAGTCCTTAAGACCACATTACAGTTGCTCCATAATGTAATGCTCGCTACTAAAATTCATGATTATCAGTTTGATGTTATTCAGCTATTCTCTGCTTGCTTACAAATCTTTCACACATTCAAGTGTTAAGCTGAAGAAGAAAGAAAAAGGAAGAACCGTACATACATATGTACGCGTTGCATCCGTTGCTGAGTGGAAATGCGTATCTGTAAGCCAGAATATATTTATGTAATGGTATTAGAGATGCACAGAACGTGAAACTAGGTCTACAGAACCGACGGTTTCGACGCTTACAGTAACCGCGAAAGGAGATGAATTCCAGATTCTCGAAGAAAACAGAAGTCACTTCTGAAAGACCTTAAACACTTTTCTATAGGCAAAGTTCCAAAACACCTTAAAACGGATACAGGAGAGCTGAAAACGGAGCATATGAGGGCTTTTGTGGCCTCCGTAAGGCCGTTCACTTTCGTCTGCTGCCAAAAACGGGGGTCGATAGAAATTCTAACTCGGCCTGAGTGCCTTCATCCATTCGCGTAACATGTTGTAGCCAACGGAGTCCCGGGGTTTTAAGTCTTTAAGATATGTATGGAGATATCTGGATTTATTATACATATAAAATTTTAATTATGTATGTATCTATAGACTGTTTTGTGTCCTAAACATATAAACCGATCGTAACCAAATTTCAAGGGCTAAAACATACAACTGGAATTTTTCATAGTCTATATCTCTGGAAGTATTTGGGAGAGACAACTGAAATTTGGTAAGGGGTTTTATGAGATTAATCCTTACCACCTCCAAAAAACTGGTCTTAACTAAAAAGGGGGCGTGTCACCTTACATACAACTTGAATTTTTGAAGTCGGTCTATAGATACATACATACATAATTTGAATTTTATATATATAGATAGAAATGTGGGATGAAACCCACGGGTACAAGCTAGTATACTCATAAAGCCCATCATCAAATCTACTTTGGTACTCGCCGTCTCCAACGCGTAGAGGTCAGTAAATATTTCAAACTGTTTGTCGAATACTCCCAGAGTTGTTTCATTAAATATTGTCAGCGTCCAAGGTTCCGAACCATACGGCTGGACGGGTCCAATAAGTGGCTTACAGAGTATTATTTTCTTTCGCAGAGAGAGGACTTCACTTCTCAAAGTATAAAACTCTAACTGCTCATCATCAAGTTTTTTCGATACTCATCGTTTACATAATGGGAAGGACCATGTTTACGACTTCTAAGGAAATTTTCTTTGGATGTCCTCAAAATGCATCTAATTTTATAATATTTTTTGATAGGGTCTTCGACACGACAGTTATGTTGAGAAACTTATTAGTGTAATCTTAGTAAAGTTCGTCGAGAAAGGACTCTACCTCTCCATCCACAGAAGCACTTGTTGACTACGCAGTATCGATTTTGAAGTAAAGTGGCTGCCCAAGCGCAATTACTCTAATTATTTACTCAATATCATGAAGTATTTCGCGGTGATGGTTCACTTTGTTCGACTGATCAGTACTCCAAAGAGCCGGTTATATAAATGCTGAGAACATCCTAACACCAATACTGATTTAATGGCATTTGAAACGGCGACAACATCAAAAGAGTCAGCAAACGGAAGACATTAACGTGAGAGAACCACAAATGGGCACAACGTACAATAGATTGGAGTGTCCACTGAAACGACGACAAAAACCCCACAATATCGTTACGCGGCAGACATCCACCCACATCACGGCAAAGCAACGCCTCGGTATGCAAAAACAATGTGCACCGCTTAAAACACTACAATGAAACGATGTCCGACAGCACATTGCATTGTAATGGCTCTGTTATTGGTTTGATTTTGTTTTTGCTATTCTTGCATGATGACCATTGAATGTTGCTCATACCCTTAGTATGTGCGCAATCCCAACACAATCAAACGCCGCTCATGCACACCTTCGTTATCTCAAATTTATGGTTTTTTCATTTCTTTTCTAAGGATATCCTTCATTGTGAGCATCTTTTTTGCCGCGCAAATCCAACGGCGATAGCTGCAAATCTAATCAATGAAGTGCCTGCTTCCGACACACGCATGCATGCCTACACACATGCACGCACACACAAGCACTGCGCAGCGTTAGCGCTAGCTTCGCGATGCCGACGTTAACAGCGCGGTTGGCGGTTGCGGCGTAGTTCTGCTTTATTATGCGACTGTGGGTGTTGGATCGCTCGTTGCGTTGTGAATTGTTGGCTATAAATGCCGCCGGCATTGTTGGCGCTCTCAGCTGACTGTTGTAGGTGAATTTGTTTTTGCTTTTGCTGTTGTGTGTTTGATTTTATTGCCAACTTTGTGATTTCACTCTCGCCGTTCGCTAACTTTTTACGCACAACAACTTGTATGAATGCTGTGTACAGGGGCGGTTCAATGAAGGAAATTAAAGAACCTGAAAATAAATTGAAAAACCTTATATGATCAAATTTAGGATAAAATATATAAAGACACAGCAAGAAAAACTCAGTGAGTGGACATAAACCAGTTTTTTGTCAAAAAACCCCTACTTAGGAATAAATTTTTAGAACGTCTTATCTCAGCTCAACATGGCTTGAAGTAAGCTTGTTATATAGAGTTTTTAGAAGAAAGATGAAGAGACCGTTCATGATCGTAATAATATTAAGAAACGTTTCTTAAAATAGATCAAGGCAGGATGACCAGAGGATTCGGTCAAACTAGTCGATCCACGGAAGTCGTACTAGTACCAGATCCATGTCTGGTATATCACTCTCAAAATCTGTGTCACTTATCTACAACTTTGGAGAGTGTTTTTGAGGAAACGCAAACCCTTAAATTTATTTAAAGCTACACTAACAATAAATTTTATAATTACTGCTGCGATTACAGGAAATTTCAAATAAAAGAAAAATTAATTAAATATGGTAAAACCGGAGAAGAAGTATAAGAATGTTTGTACTAATGATGGAGACGAAGAGGGAGACGAAGATGTAGACGAAGGTGAATAATTTTATTGTTTAATCTCTCTAAAGTAACAGTTACGGTGACAGTAAGTAGGTTTCCGCTTATGTTAAGGTTATGGCTATGTTACATTTACTTTCATAGTAATTTGCAGTTATGATTACGGTGTAGGCTTTCGATTAAGATTAAGTTTACGGTTATGTATACTGTTGCTTTTAGAGATTTGGCTGCAGTTAAGGTTATGGCTACGGTCACTGTTACTATCACACAGTCATGGTTACGGTTGCTGCTTTCGTTACTGTTAATTTTATGGCTACGACTAAATTACGGATGGGGAGTCTATTTGCGGTGAAAACTATGTATATATACTACATGGGAAGAAACTTCTCGCTGGTAGTCAAAAGAGCACATCGAGAAGTAGCACCAAAAAGAACTCTCGATATAAATAATCGGAGGTAAGACGTATTTGTGCACGGGGCTAGCCTTAAGATTCTAGGAAAAATTTTTGAGACAGGTAATATGGACAAGAAAGACCAGGCAATAAGCTTATCTGACTTTCTGTTTAGTTTGAGCATGGTCAAACTTCTGAAATACTTCTACGCAGTCGAAGTAGCTCTTATATGGTAAGTAAGACTATCCCTAATCGAAAGACGTTGTTGATATTTGGAAATGAAATAGCAACTGGGATGATATTTAAAAGAGCATCCTCGTTAGGGAGACTAGAATAAACTTCGATATGGATATTGTAACACGTTACACTCTAACTTATCGGCCTATGAACCTCGTAATTGACATCCAACCTGCAGAGGAGAGCGTCCTGCCAAGGGCGACTAGAGTCATACTAGCACAACTTCGTTTTGGATATCGTAACCGGTTAAACTCTAACCTATCCAGACTCAACCCCACCATACCAAATACTTGTCTTGCATACTAAACATCTCTTTACCTGTTGAATTGAACCAACTCTTCTAAACACCAATATCACTCTGCTCCAACCCTGCTGAAGCTGCTCATTTCCACGATTCCCCTTAGAAGAGCTTCCTCAAGATTCTTAGAGTGATTCTTCCCATTAGATAGAGAACAACAACAACAACAACAATAACGCTTACTTGTCCAGACTCAACCTCGCCACAACATATACATGCCCTGCATCTCTTTAACAGTTCAATAGAACCTACTATTCCAACACCAATTTCTTTTTGGTCCCACCCTTTTGAAACTGTTAGTTTCTTTGGACTTCCGTTAGAAGAATTTGGCAGGGCAAAGCACAGTTACAACATGATATTCAAAATGTTTTTGGTTTTCGCTAAACTGACCGAAACTTGTTTCTCTAGTTAAAAAGCTTTTGGACTGGGTTGACTGAAACCTACTTCTGTGTTTAAAAAGGTTTTGGGTTGGTGTCCAGTTTCGGTTTTATTCGATATGTTTTCTGTTCTTTGACAACTATCTTCGGTTCCTTTTCTTTATACTCCTTGAAGTTTCTTGTAGTACTCGACACAGTCAGCTTGTAGGCTTTTTGCGTCCAATTATTTAGCTGTGAATATCAAGCAAATTGCGCTACCGTCATGCCGAACGAACGTTGAGTCAAGTTAAATGGCGGCAAAACTAAACGAACAACTAGCATAGATAAGTCGGCAAAACGGAACTTAGCCACACAGATAGTCGGCCAAAACGGGCGCTCAAGTGCTCGTGCCGCGCTGGGAGAAGAGAGC
Organism: Merzomyia westermanni; assembly: GCA_949987695.1. Taxonomy (NCBI): domain Eukaryota; kingdom Metazoa; phylum Arthropoda; class Insecta; order Diptera; family Tephritidae; genus Merzomyia; species Merzomyia westermanni. The sequence continues at coordinate 27,440,517 of OX465291.1, forward strand.
AAAGTCATTGTTCAGCCAATTTGCGACTCATTGTCAACCTTGTTTTTGTTGTTATTTGATTGTTTGTTTGCTTGTTAACGATGTTATATTCCATAGTTCCTGTGCTTTGGTTGTATTTATTGTTGTTTCGTGAAAATGTCGGTCCATGCTGATGGCGCCATGTATGTGTAGATATGTATGTAGGCAGATAAGTGTGAGGCCAACATCATAAATAATTGAAACATCCAAGCAAATGTCGTTCACAATGACGCTCACGTTGACGTTAGTAGACGTATAACTAGGCTTCTAGACTAAGCTGCCTGCGTTGCTGTTGGCTTTTTGAATGTATGGGAATGTCGTGCCGATGTTGTTGACTGCTGCTGTTGACGTCGCCAATGCGTTCCCACAATTGAATATTGTCCATTGTTTGTTGTGGACGTTGAATGACTGGCAAATGACTAAAGGAATCTACATTTTTATGTATGTGTGTGTGGAGTATTGAAATAAAAGCGCAAATTGTTGTCATGTCGATCATAATCACTGATAACACACACAGCCACACATAATATAGATACGTTTTGTATTCGTAAATGTGCAGACTTTCCGCTTGTTGGTGACTTCCGCCAGTCGACAGGAAGTAACATAAAGGCAGTATAAACGATATGATGGTGTGTGAGTGTGTGTGAGAAAGCGTTGATTACATAAGTAGACAAAACACTAATATTTCGCGATGGTGGAATGATTGTAGTATAACGCATTGATGGCGTTGATGTTCTCGCACAAGGAAGACGCTATTGATATTTGTTAACCCTTGAAGGAAACTTGTATCAATTGAATTGTATTGGTAAAGTGAAGTTACTTACCTTAAAAAAATAGAGTTAGTCCAAAATTGGCAATAATTTAATATAAGTCAATTTTAAATTGCGTAGCATACTTACAGGCGAATAAAATATATTTATGGAGGATAATTTGTGCTGTCGTACCCATTCGATAATAAATGGGTATAATTGGTCCCTCCATAGGACATCATGCTGAAAATAAAGTGGAAAGTTCATCCCATATAGACATATCAGAACTGGCTCTTTTGGGACTTTTACCGATCTGAACCAGGGACTCCCGATTATGATTATTTTTATATTTTTAATGAAAAAATCAAAGGCTTCCTAGTATCGGAGGACAGTTTGAAGTATATGAACGTGCATGTCTCGTCATGCACAACGGAAATCTGCATTGATTGATGAAAATTTGAGCGAAACCTACATACATAAATAACTTTTTTTTTGAGTTTTATTTTTTTGATGAAAGTAAAACTTATTCCTTGAAAGGTATTTTATCCTTCAAGAATAAAAATTAAATTTTAAGTTTTAATTTTTTTCACAGTTCGAAAAGTTCAAAAAGCTTTTTTTTATGCTAACCTATATACATACAGGGTGGCTGATGAATTTTGCTACATTAAGAAACTCAAATAATTTTTTTTTCAGTGTATGGAATTCATTTTTCTTTTATTCATGATAAAGCTCATTAAATTTTATTAAATATAGCTTAATTAGTTTTAAAAATAATGGAATTTAAATGCCCCCCCTGCTCGTCGATGCATGTGCGGCATCTTACCAAAAAGTTGTTCATTACTGCTTGGAGAGTTGAGACAGGAATAGCCGCAATTCATTCAAATTTGTTGGTTTTGCTTTGAAGACTTCCTGTTTGCAATAACCCCACAAGAAAAAGTCAGGTGCAGTAAGGTCAGGCGACCTGGGTGGCCAACGGAATGTGGAGTTTCTGGATATCAGCTTATTGGGAAATTTTCGTCGCAATTCTGTCATAACAGGTTGGGCTATATGAGGAGCTGCACCATCTTGCTGAAACCACACAGAGTTGAAAGAAATTCTCATTCGGCGTAATTCTGGATAGAAAAACTCTCTCAACATGCTCAAGTAACGGTCTCCAGTAACCGTAACGGTGTGACCGTTTTCTTCGAAGAAGTAGGGCCCGACAATGCAGCGTGATGAAACTGCACACCACACTGTGACACGAAGTGGATGCAATTCCGTCTCATGGAGTATCTGTGGGTTGGAAGCACTCCATATTCGACAATTTTGTTTGTTTATGTTGCCGTTTAAATCGAAATGGGCCTCGTCAGACATGAAAAGACAGTTCAACATGTTTCCATCCTCTTCCACCATTTGAAGCATCTTCTGGCAAAATTCCAAGCGAATCGGCAAGTCTGCAGCGTTCAGTTTGTTGGCCATTTGAATTTTATATGGGAATAAGTCCAAATCTTTGTGCATAATTGACTGTAATGACTGTCTGCTTACACCCATTTGAGCAGATAAGCTTCTTGTCGAAACACGTGGATTGTTTTGTATGGCAGCAGCTACAGCAGCGATTGTTTCCTCCGTTCGAACTGAAGGGTTTCGATGGTAAGGTCTTCTGTTGACTGTCCCATGCTCGGCAAAATTGTTTACAAGTCTTATTATGGTCCATCTGCTCGGAGGATTGCCGCCAAACGTGCGCCTATACTCTCTTTGAACCGAAACTACGGACTCCAGTGCGTGATAGCGGCGGACAATCCAAATTCTTGTTTCAGTGTCCTAGTTATCCATTTTTGTTAAATGTAAAAGTCAATCTGCAAAAAAAAAAAAAATTAACCACATTCATTAAATAGAAAAAAAGTTATTTAATTTTTTTTTGGTAGCGGCTTTCATTAGCCACCCTGTATATGTACATTTATATGTGTCTATAAATATGTTTTTATTATTGAGTACATATGTGGACGAGATTATACCAACCAATATTTATGATCAATTACTTGCTAAAAGGAAGCAGCTACATTTTGAGTTTTTAAATCCGTGAAAAAAAAAATTAAAACTCAAATTAAAGGATAAAATATCGCTCAAGGAATAAGTATTATTTCTGATTACAAAAAAATAGAACTCAAAAAATAAACATTATTCTTTATCAAAAAAATAAAACTTGAAGATACCTATTATTGTTGATTTCTATTAAAAAAAAGTCTGAAAATAATGATGAAACACAGAGTTTTATATTAAAACTCATAACAGTTACGGTCCCTGATCTGGTTAAATGAGAAAATCAAAATAAAAAATTGAGTATGACATGAAGCTTAGGAGTTTGATTAGAAAATAAAACTAGTTTTGTGGAAACATTTTGAGAGAAGAGCGCAGAGAGGACTGTTAAAGATAGAGATAGGCGGCTAATAAAAAACAGTGGAGAGGAAAAAGAGTAAGAGAGATTGTGGGAAAGTGATAAAGGGAGCAGAGCGAATAGACCGTTATTGTGAAGGTTGATGTGAGCAAAAGGGAAGTGAGCTGGAAAAGGAAAGGTTAGGTTTTGTTGCACCACCACTAAATATTGAGTGCTATTTCAATTTGCTAAAGATAACTTCAGGATGTTTTTAGGACTATTTCGAATTAATTTCCTAAACTTTTCCGTACTTTTTCCAAGTTAATTTGGGTTGATTTTGGCATAGCTAACGGTATTATAACGGTATTATAACGGGACCATTTCAGGATAGATTTCCAATCATAGCAGGATTATTGCTGTACCAAGACGCAGGTACAAAAATCAGCGTATGTCAAATGCAGCCACAAAGCCCCTGAAAAGAGAAATTTGAACTTAAGGCCGATCAAAGTTTCTTTTACGTAGCTCATTCTATTAATGCGTGCTACACACGTTGTTTCTACCTCACCTCGAAATGGTTCTAAAAGATAAGAAAAAATAATTCCAAAATAAGTTCCAAAGACATCCGAAACAAATCGAGAACTTGTTTTTAAAAAGTTCTAAAACTAGTCTCATTCATACTTAGCTTATTCGAAAGAGGTTTAGCAGTATAATAATAGTTGCGAAACGAACACGAGATGTGGAGTATTTTCGAATATCCCTTACACGAGTGGTTTTCTGCGGTCTTAAGTTAAGTTTATACTTGAAAAGTAGCCTCCCACTGGAACTAAGATAATTTCCTACTTTATGAGTATTATCTACAAATTATTTGAATATACAATTGGAAAACTTTTTGTGAGATTCTTCACCGAATTTCGGGACATTTCTTAAAAACATTTTCAAACTTCAAGACCAACAAAATCGTAGGCAGTTTCGGGTTAAAAATTATGATATCTTTATGTGTTTTATGACATCAAATGGCAACAATATTGCTAATGACGTTGACATTAGCATCAAAGTGTATTCCCAAAGTTGCTGCTCGTATGCCAGAAGTATTTAATAAGCTAAGTGAGTTTGTGAACCTCAGTGCAGTGCAATTTTTGTCGTATTGCCAACGGTGCTGTGGCACATCAGTGGGAAAAATGAAATTTAGATGTAGAGGTTCACATGTCAAACACATAAATCAATAAGTATAAAACATGTTTTTAGGAATATTTGTGTGTAAGTTTTTGAAAAAGACAGAGCCTAAGTATACAAAACAAACATACATACATATGTTATTGTAATATACATATCTGCAGATGAAACATTTTCTGTCGATATACAAGGTGGCGCAAAAGTAAGCTTCCGATGTTCAGCATATCGGTTGTGGCACGTGCAGTGTGTGCTGTTGCACCGTCTTGTTGGAACCACATGTTTTCCAATCCCAATTCATCAAGTTGCGGCAAAAAGAACTCGTTGATCATTGCTCTGTAGCGCTCACCATTCACAGTAACCGTTTGGCCCCGACCGATTATTGGTCAAATAAATAGTCAGCAATATTCCGCGTTCTGGAGCAGTGTAGCGTAACATTGTTTATTAACGTGCATTTCGCATGTGTTTACTACACAAATGTCAAAACAGAACTGACTTTAGGGGCCAATCTCAAAATTTATAGCATTTTCTGATAAGAGGATTACTTTTGCGCCACCTGGTATGACTCAACCACTCTCACTTATGCCACCGGCTTTTTCAAAAGAAAAATTCAGTTTGTGATAACATTGAAACAACAAAGTGCCAATATTAACAACAATTCTTTTTGCTACGCCCAGTAGTGTTAGCATAAAAGCCACTGCAGCAATACGTGGCTTTCCATAGCAAACCGTCAGATAGTTAAAATCGACATCTTCCGATTTGAATTAATGTTCGTGCGGAGTTTCCTTTTATCATAAAACGAAGTTCTGTTAAAGAAAACATTTTTTTTTTTTCAAAACCCATGCAAATTTAAAATTTCACCTTTTTCCTGTTTCGTTAATTTTATTTTCGCAATATTTCGGAAACTACTGTATTTAAAAAAAGAGTTTGGCACTTTCAAACTGGGCACTCAGAAGTATACAACTTATATTTAAAAAAAAAAAAAACAAAATGTAATTTCTAATTATAGAAAATTTTATTTTGCAAAATCGTAAATATTAAAGTTCGTCATTAAATTTTGGACAACATTTTTTTTTTGTAATTGATATTTCTAAAGGTATCCTGGCATTTCCCAGAGATTTCTTTTTTTGGAACTTGGGAATTTCAATATTTTTGGTTTGTATCGAATTCAATTAGTTAAAGATAAAATGATTGAATTTTAGCACGTATCTGACGATTTGACATGGAAAGAGCCATATACTTAAGTAGACGGAAGAAGTGTATATAATTCCTTTGCGGAGGCTGGTTGTCTTTAAATTGTTTGCAATTTATTTATCGGTAATAGTGAGCAAATTGCCATGAATGCTCTCAATCGGAAAACAGACGATCAAAAGGCCAAACTGCGTTTATGACAAATATACACAGTGTTTACAAAAACAAAACGTCGCAGTTAGTGTAAGATATATATAAATAAAAAAAAGACAATATATAAAATAAAATAAATTAATATAAAATAAAATAAAATAGAATAAAATAAAATAAAATAGATTAAAATATACTTAATAATGTAAAATAAAATACAATAAAATAAAACAAAATAAATAAAATAAAATAAATAAAATAGATTAAAATAAAATAAAATAAAATAACATAAAAATAAATAAGATAAAATAAAATAAAATCAACTAAAATAAAATAATACAAAATGAAATAAAATAAAATAAAATAAAATAAAATAAAATAAAATAAAATAAAATAAAATAAAATAAGATAAAATAAAATAAAATAAAATAAAATAACATAAAATAAAATAAAACAGTGGTTAGTCTGCTTGCCCCCCTTACCAAAAGTCGCAGGACTAAGAATCAGGTAACACCTAAAACTAGTCAGAAAATTTGCTACTCGATGCAGCGGCCGATAAACCGTTTTATCATGGAAATCTCCGAAAATGAATCTGCAATCTACTCATATGGCTTTGGCATCGACATGAAATCTGTTAGGTCCGCCAATTTTACAGAAAAATACACTACTAAAATTGGAGTAAGAACGAAAAGTTGCTCACCTCTATCCAGCTGTCAATGTTGCCAGTTAGACATCGATGCCGTTCATCACTTCGAATTTCAACCGCCGGGATCATCAGATTTAGCTTGCATGTACTTCAAAAAAGTTGTTTGCTATGAGCCGGATTGATACTTACTGCTGGGGATATAACCAATTGTTGTTTTTGCTTGTATTACCTCTGCTTTTTGCTGTCGTCGTTGATATTCAACCCATAAATGTATTGTGGTCCACAATGTTTGTTGTCGTTGTCATCTGGAAGGCTCTGCCTACAAGTAGAAGGTTCATTGTGAGCCAGTCACATCGCTATAGCCACTGCTTTGCAATACATATATACATACAAAACATACCCTGCAGTCAAACCAACTAGTTGCAAACTACTTCAGAACTAGTATGTACACCAAGACCAACTACTCAGCCAACTGTCTTTCTCCCATACTGGTATTTTCAACATGGCGATGTCTTACGATGTCAATTGCCACATTTCGGACAGAAATAAACCAGTTTCAAACTTGTTTAAAACCGACCAAAAAAAAATTATTTCAGTCATGGTGAGCTAAAATTATTTAAACACCATCGGGCCTGGCTCAGTAGATACCCTGCAAAAAATGCGATTAGTCTAGGATGAATCCTGGATGAGTCGCAAAGAAGCATGCCAATTTTGATTTCGTTTTGTTTGAGCATGTCCTATGAAGAGATTAAGTAGTCCCTTTCTTGCCCAAAAGGTAGTGTCCGACAGATTCCCTTTGTTCCCCTACGGGTACGGTGACAAGTTTACTTTAAACACCTAAAAGTAGGCTATAGAAATTAAAATCGACTTACCCCAACTATGCCTATAACGGAATAGTTGGATCAATTGTAGCCGAAAGGTAGAAATTGTAGACGAAAGGTGTTTATCCCGGATCACTCTCTTTAGAGCTCAATCCCATGATTTGAATCGCAGTGAAGTAAGGAGCTCTGCTTGGATTTTTCCAACTCTGAACATTTAGCAGCCTGCATAACTTTGAATTTTTACTTGTAAAATTTTAGTCCTTTTTGGACTCTTTCAGAGCTGCAGTGAAGCGCCAAACTAGTCGGAAAACAGACCAATATACAACTAGAATTTTCTGACTTTGTGCCAGTAAAAATTCAAAGTTATGCAGACTGCTAAAATGTCCAGAGTTGGAAAAACCCGAGTAAAGCTCCTGACTTAAATTTTAGTTTTTACCCCACTGAGCCCGACGGCATTTAAATAATTTTCGTTTACTATGACTGAACTAATATTTTTGAACTAAATTTGTTTTGGGTTTGTTTTGAACTAGTTTAAGACTGGTATATTTCTGTCCGAAATCTGACAATTGAAATTTCGTAGGACATCGCCATGCTAAAAATACCAACCGCATATATGAAATAAAAAATACAGTTGACTGACTGGTTGGCGTACATACTAATTTTGAAGTAGTTTTTAACTACTCGGTTTGACTGCGGGGAGGGTACCCACTCACACACATTTGCAAATTTTCTCAGTCTCATTTTTATTCTCTACCAAAAACATCACCCGCACACAGTCAAGCTCATTTCGAAGTGCAAGCACTGTTGTGCTCCATTCAAAGCTTGGCTGCTGTCACTAACATACATACGTACAAAATACTTACTTATGCTTCATTACCTCGCTGCTTTTGCTTGACTTTGGGCCAAGTGAGTGAGTGACTACGACATTTCATAGATACGCTTTGGCATGACTGCCTTCTTTGCGCTGGCAACCAGAGCACGACGCAGCTCCACTGCCTGATTATTGCTGCTTACGTTGACTGCGACGTAGCAGCATGCGGCTTGTGCCGGTTGATTTCACGATTTGGTCACAAGTCTTTGTAGGTGTTTGTATATACACAAGCTGTTGTTGTTGTTATTGTTGTCGTTTGACTTTGCCTTTTTACACTGTCTCGTCTCTTGTTTTCATACACTTTTATGAATGCCGGGAGGCGCTCGCCCTTTTTGCGGCCTGTTGGTTGGATGATTGCTTTATGCTTTAGCCTCGTAGTCTGACGTTCGCTTGTGTTGACTCCATATGCCGCCTGTGACTGTTTGTATGTCGTGATGCTTATTTTCACTGCCACTTCTGCTGCTTCTCTGCACTTCGCTGATATTTGTGTTGGGGCTAACTTAGCAACTGCGCGACGTACGTGCTCTGTTGGTATTTCTGTATGACTTTTGTGCTTGTGTTTTTGCTGTGTTGTGCTTTGTGCTTTGGGGTATCATCGTTGTGGCCGTGTACGGCCTGCTTTAGTCTGTCGTTTGACTTGCATAGAGGCGGCATTGTTACGGATTGGGCAAGTGTGATTCTAGTCGATTCGATTGCGAGTGTGATATAAACGTGCGTGCGTACTTTTCCCGTAGTTGTTGTTGTCACTGGTGGCAGCAGCCGTTATTCCGACATTCATAGCTTTTTAGCCAAAACAAAAAATACAACAGAAAAACTGTAAAATAAAATCATAACATAAAAGAGATGAAGCAGCTGAAAACAAGAAAACATCAATGATTTGCATATTGGAAATCGGTTTTATTTTTGTATGAAAAAAAAAAAGTTGATATACCTTTAAACCTACATACATACATATTAGTGTCGAAGTGAAAGAAATTCCAACGTTGCTAAAAAAAGGCGCGCGAATCTTGATTCGTTGACGTTCCACATTGATTTATGTTGTCTATGCGCTTTTTTGCTGTTTTTGTTTGAAGTTAAGGTGTGTGATGAATAATGTGGAAAAGCAAAAAAAAATTCGTGTGAATTATTAAATAAACAAAGCAATATGATATCAATAAATTGATTAAAAATATATGCGCTCTGTTTGGCGCGCGAAACCATAAAAAGTGATGAGTTTCAATACGGTTATACTATTTATTTTTGAAATAAAAATGCAAACTTGAAATATGTATAAGCCATACCAATAAAGTGCATGATTTTCAAAAAATGGTGGCATTAAGGAAAACTCGAATTCAAGTTCGGGTAACACCAAACATTATGCTCCTCATCGTGCGTTTTGGTAGCCAAGTGTGGTTGATCTTTATCTATTTAGGAGCTACTACTTAGGCCACATAGCGATGCTTTGTAGCAATATAAATGAAGCGAGATAGATATAGAGTTCTATAAAATAAAGTGTTTAGGTAGAATCAGACCTGCTAAATTTGATTAGTAATTAGTACTCAATTAATTAGACGGCTTTTTTTATTGTGACGGCTAGTGATTATTTTAACTGTTTTTCAAGTAAACGTAATTATTAATTGATTACGATTAGAAAAAAAAAATAAATAAAAAGATTAAAAATAATCAAAAAAAGTGGTTTTGATTAATTTTGTTTATATTTGAACATTTTATTTTGTATTTTTTTTAAATTTTTTTAAAATTTTTTTTTTATTACTTTTGGTTTGTTTTTTAGTATTGTTGATGTGAATATTTATGTGCTTCTACAACTATATTGAAAAAAATCAAAAATAATCAAAAAAAAAAGTTATATAAAGTAAGCAAAACAACTTTTTTTGATTATTTTTTTTTTGGAAACTTAAGCCTAGTAATGTGGTCACGCGTGAAATATGTTGCAAGTTGCCTGGAAACCATTTGAAACCACATTCCCAATGTTTGAAATAAAACGTGTTTCTGACATTTTTTCTCATTATTTTGAGTCCATGGTGTAAAATTTTCAATATGAAATGTTGCCAACGGTTGTAGTTCCCAATCTTTTGACCTCACGTCTTGAAGAGCTTTATAAAAATATAGCAATATGATGTAAGAAACTCCTGTTTCACTATATTTGTCAAAAGAGTGATTTACAATGATGCAGACCTGTTAAATAATGATTACTAATTGTAATGATTATCGGTTTGATTAATTACTTTTTTGAGAATCTGTTTAGTGATTGATTACCAATTACTTTAAATTTTTAATGATTACTTTCTAATTAATTAAAAAAATAATTAAAAAAATCTTGACAATTAACGATTACTAAAAAAATTCAAAAAAAAATCTCAAATAATTAAAAAAAAAATTGTTTGATTACTTTTGATAATTTTTTTGATTATTTTTGATTTTTTTCAGTATTGTTGTAGAAGTACATAAATATAAACATTAAAAATACTGAAAAAAACCAAAAATATTCAAAAACAAGAAAAGAAATCAAAAATAATCAAAAGTAATCAAACAATATTTATTTTTTGTAATCGCAATCAATTGACAATTGGCTTTCCTTGAAAAAGAATTAAAATAATCATTACCAATGATAAAAGCAGTCTAATTACTTGGTTACTAAATACTAATCAAACTTAGCAGGTCTGAAATGATATTTGAGTTCTTTGCAACATATTTCACTCGTGAACACAGTAGTTATTTATTTTTGAGTATTATACATATATAAATTTTTGTGAGCATAAATAAGCATTTATACTTGTGGCTGCGGATCTGCTCGAATCTGTAAAAAAAAATTTGCTGCCAAATAACTTGGGAGGTTACTGGTAAGTCTAAAACTAGAGTCTCGCTTGAACTTTTAGACAGAAATTAGTTTAAAATAAGCTAGACTTCGTCATAGGTGGAATAAGACCATTTAATGTTTTTTTTCGTAATGTATAACAAATGCCGAAAAATTAAAATCAAAATCATTTAAAATCCCCAATAATCAAAAACACCCGTTTAAATATGTAGCGAACCAAAAACAAAAAAGGGAAAACAATAAAAATAAACACCCATAACTAAGTGTATTGGACGTACCAGGCCAAATGTCAATTGGTGCGCGTAAAAAAAAATTGAAAGCATGAAATTAAATTTAAATTCCAAATACGAAAAACAAATAAAAAACCACTGCCAAAACTGGAAAGCAAACACCCTGAAATCAACACAAAATAAAACTGTTAAAAGAGGTCGAGAAAATAAATCAAAATTAAAAAGCCACAAAGTTGCTGCAAACTACAGCAAACAACGCTTGTCAATCAAACTACAAAAGTAAATAATTTGTTAATGTAAAACAGTAAAAACGTGGCAAAAAGGACAGCCACTGCTGTGCAGCAAATCGCAATAACAACAGCGTCACGTTCGCTTTTCATGCGACACAGCGCGAGTAAACACAAAAAAACTGGACCAAAACAACATTTTAAGTCCAAAAGGTAAATAGCAAAAGAAATGTCTCATACATATTGAGTAATTTTTGGGCTGTATAAAGTTTTATATTTATGTAAGTTTAACGAGCTCAAGACCAGTTGATAATAATTCTTAGTTAATTATTATTATTTTTGATTAGAAAAAAAATTTAAAGCAACAAACATATACAGGCTATAGTTATAGTAATATTTCGAAAACATCCAAGATTTCTCGTCAGACTAATTCGTATAGTTTTGCTATTTCAGAGGATCTTGTGGAGAATCGAACCCACTCACTCTGATTGCAAGCGCAGCTGCCTTACCCATAGGCTATGCTGCGTGTAGTTTTGCAAGCTGCTTAATTCAAGTTTTCCTCCAATTGTTTTTTGTTGCTCGTTAAACTTACAAAAATATGTAAAAATGAACAGACCATAAAACCAACAACCAAATAAAAGTTTTATATTTATATGAAATAAAATTTTAGAACTTCCAAAATGTTAGTATCAAACTAATTAACTCAGGACCTACAACTCTCACTGGGTACTATACCGGGCACTGTATTCAAAGCTATCACCTAAGTAAGCTAAATCTATCAAGTACAGAAACCTTACGCTTTTGTGAAAGGGTAGATTAAATGAGGTTTCCATTATCTGCAAACGCTGAGAAATCAGCTAGTCCAAGAGTCTACATGTAGCTAGGTGCGACTCTTCATCCGTTTGTGATACGATGATTAAAGCTACATGCTCGGGTTTTTTTGTGACATTTCTAAGAAATGTGTCTGTCGATTTTTGTGAAGTGCGCAGTAGTGTGATGGGCCCAGTAGGTGCAGAAAACTCAGATTAATTACATATGGACTAGCATTACATATGCCATGCCAGACGTTGTCCCGACTAAAATTTTACATTTTAACATTTGACAAATTGTATTCTATTCCCTCTTTCTTTTGCTTTTTCCCCCACCCAGCATATCCTGTCTCCCTTCTTTTTCCTCAAATACCACCTCTACATTTCAAATTTACTTCTTCTACTCCCATTCCTCTCCCTATTCCTCTGCTGGTAGTGATATGTACATACATAGCTCCGAGGATATAGCGATTTCTTATTTTTTGGTCTTGGTTTCCCTAACTCTTTGCAAGGTTTTTTGTTATATAGAACACGTATCTATATATAAAATATTATTAAATTGAATTAAATAAATTCTCAGCTATGTCGAATTGCAATCCTCAGAACAAGTGCTCGTCCCAATTAATACATACAAGGTGTAACAGGTGCCCCGAACCTCCCGTTCTATATAGAACAAATAAATTATAAAACTTTTGCACAAGACGGTCGTCTAGGCCTGAGCGACACCAAATAAAATAATACAAAATAGCTACTCGCCCTCCATAAAGCTTAGATTCTATTAATCACCTTCGTAATATGAAGTTTTACTTTAGTATGCTAAATTTGTAGTATAAATCGCATGTTTCTTTATAAACAGATGGAGTTACAAATTTTAAAATTTTCGGAAAACGCAGAGTTTTATTTTTTTCATAGAACTCAATTTAAAAAAAAAAATTGTATTGCAAATCAGCCATGACCGCTATTTTCGCCCTTTTGATCATTGTTTCACTGGGAGCACTATCTTATATCTCGGTTCTTTTGTTGCATTATAAAATCCCTAAAAAGGAAAATTTAGTTTTACAACAGTTCACAATAAAACGTGTGAAATTATAAGCAATATCATTTGCATTCTCTCAAATATCGCTGGCATAATCGCTTAGCCAGTGTTTTTTTCGCGGCGCCTACCAAGTTCTTAACTGCATTTACTGCGCAGCAAAGTTGATAGACACTTATCGCTTGCAAATATCTGCATAATAATATTTACTTAGATTGAAATCAAACTCTAAAGCACTTCTGTACAGGGTTTTCTTCCTGCTTTGCCATGTGCGGTAGTAATCATATTTGTCTTCACTTGTAAATATTTTGCTTATCAAGTTTTTATTGTTGCTTTAATAACATTCTAATATCTGGTTGTAAGAATTTGTTGTATGTAAGTTCCGTTTTTTATTTTTGTTTTCACTTTTTACTTTTTATTATTTTTTATCTCTATTTTTTCTTTTGAGCGTTGTAAGCTAATGAGAATTTTATTGACTTCAGCTTTGCGCAACGTATTCCTTTCAGTTTGTATTTATTTGTTTTTTACTTTTCTTTTTTACATTAGCATATTTTTTTTGCATCACAATTTGTTTGGCGTTTTTTTTTATAGGTGTTTGTACAATTTCTAACTTTTAACTAGTATATTCGTATATTTAGTTACGTTTCATTGGATTCTTGTTGCAAGAACTGGTTTTTTTGTGGAACAAAATCGAGGTAAACGCTTGTTTTGAATGTAATATAAATTTAATGCTAAATAGTCTGCTTTAAAGCGCTTTAAAGATATTTAAATTCAGTATTCGGAACAAAAATATCTCATAAGATGAGTACTGATTTGCATTGATGGATCAAGTTTATAGCAAGCTTCAGAAGAATTTCAGCAAAAGTAACAGTAACAGTTTTGCCTGATAATATACTGGCATACCTTAATGCTACATTTTTTGAAGAGTTTTGCTGAACTGTGCATACTGTATAGCAACCCTGTCCATAACCGTAACCTAAGTTGAAAGCTAGGTCTCTTTACAGTTTCAGTTACAAATACTGCTAGTTTATTCTAGGCTTGGGGCTATGGGTATGGACACGGTGACGTATCATGTTTACTGTTGCGTATATATATACGGGTCCGACTGTTATTGTTACGGCTGCAGTCAAGTCTCTACGGTTATTATTATGGTAGCAATTGTTATCACAACTAGCATTCTTGTTCTGCTTACATTCCATATTACTTTACTTACAATTTTCTTTCATTATAATTTAATTTATTTCTTTTCATTGTAGTTTAATTTAATAAAATGTTTCTTCTGACTTTCATTACTTTCTCTGTACACATATCTCGTTTGACTATCCTATATAGTGTGCTTTATTTTTAGTATGATACGTTCTATGCATATCTGAGTTGTATGTGAATTTTGGCTTAGTATGCGTGCATTGGAATTCTTGATTGGCTGCTTTCTGATATGCGACGCTTTGCTAATGTGTGTGTGTGCATATAAGTGCTTCGCTGGCGCTGCTTCTCCTTCCATTGATTGGCTTCCGATTCTTTGCATTTTACTATATGGTAATTGTGCGATGAATGCTCTCAATCGACAAACAGACGATCAAAAGCTCAAACTGCGTTTATGACAAATGTACACAGTGTTTACAAAAACAAAACCTACCGAGTATGCATGTTAAATTTGTGGTTAGTGTAAGGTAAGATAAAATAAATTAAAATAAAATTAAAAGAAACGACGGTAAAGGAAAGGAATGGAAAGGAAAGGAAAGGAAAGGTAAGGAAAGGAAAGGTAAGGAAAGGAAAGGAAAGGAAAGGAAAGGACAGGGAAGTAAAGTAAAGGAAAGGCAAGGAATGGAAAGTAAAGGAAAAAAGAAACGAAGGTAAAGGAAAGGAATGGAAAGGAAAGAAAAGAAAAGAAAAGAAAAGGAAAGGAAAGGAAAGGTAAGGAAAGGAAAAGTAAGGAAAGGTAAGGAAAGGAAAGGAAAGGACAGGGAAGTAAAGTAAAGGAAAGGAAAGGAATGGAAAGTAAAGGAAAGGAAAGTAAAGGAATGGAAGCAACATCAAAGAAAAGTACAGGAATGAAAGTGAAGTAAAGGGTCAGCCATAAAAGAAAACAATAAAATAGAATACAACAAAACAAATTAAAAATAGAGACTGTAGAAGAGAAAAGTGAAAAAAGGAAGATGTATTTAAGAAAAGAAATTAAAAGAGGACAAATCTAATACCTAAAATTGATAATATTAGTGTCATAGATGTCGTATATAAAATTTGGTCCCAATAGAAACGTGTAAAGATTGTTGCACAGTAGCAAAACTCCAAATTATCCTATAAGGACTCAAAAAATTAAAAATTATATTATACATATCTAGCACCTAAAACCGACATAACTGTCAAAGATATCGCAAATAAAATTTGGTTCCGATTGATATTTCGGGAAATCTGTATTTTCACTTAGCCTCTTCAGTGATAATGTCCACATTTTGGACCAAAGTTTTTATAGGCAAATAGTTCGTAATGCTTATTCAAGTTTTACAACACTTTCGTCTACTTTTTTGTACTCATTTTTCCATCTATTTTTTAAATTGCCAGTGTTTTTTTTTTTTAAGCAATTTTATTGGTTTTTCTAAGACTTCTCTTCCTATCAGCTCAATACTTCTCTATTGGCCAAAGTTATGGACAGTTTGGTGGATTGGCTTCTTACGGTACAATTGTTACCCTGTTTTCTTGATACCATTCCATGGCCCGTCTTGAGTGGCGACTTGCCTGTCTGGCCAAAACAAAACAGACCCTTGTTGCTTGCGAATAAATGGCAATAGAAGGGGTTGCAAACATTTCTGTACACAAACGTTCGAGGTAATCGTGCTTTGCGTCAAAAATTCCGAGCTTCTCAGACAGCAGCTCCAAATCGCGTGCCAGACCATAAACTGCTTGGGAAATTTACCAAACCCAAATTGAGTTGAAAATTTCTTATCAATGTTACCCTTCTGGAATGCTGTGTAAAACACTAGCCCTGGTATTTCAGAAAAGTCGGCTTTGCAGTGTGTTTCGTTATCCATTTATAAACAATCGAATTTAGTAAAAAATTGCTCTTACAATTTTAGGGAACGATTTTTCCGCTTTTTCCTTTTTTTGCGATCGATCAGGCACTTTTAAGCTATTGTAACTGATCAACTGAAAGGTTTCTTTATTCCTTTGCACGGCTGATTTGGAGGTTTCAAAATTTTCGCCATATCTAGAGTTGAAGTGTTGGGTGTTTTCTTGATCTCTCTTTACAAAAACTGGTTCTTCCCGCACCCGGTTTCCTTTGGCTACATAAACTCTTTTATATCGCGTAATAACACGTTTAACTGTACTAACGAACACGTCGACCTCTTTGCTAACTTTGCGTACAGCAAAAATTTATTTTTCAAATATTTGGAGAGAACTAAAATACTACCGTTTTCTTATTTTGACGACATTTTCGAACCGAATGAATTAATGCAAATTCTAATTAAAGTCTCAGTTTTGACAGCTCTTTAAATGTCATGACATTTTTTAAAATTAAAGCCTAGTGAGGCCATGGAAAATAATTAAAGGAAAGGTAATTTTTTCTGAGACAGTCTTTATTAATCTTATTTTTATTTGTTTTACAACTTTTATTCATAGTTACAGTATTCGAATTTACAATCAAGAACCTTCATCATTAGTGGAAATATTCTTATAAAACATACATTTATTTGTTTGTTTTTTTTTTTTTTAGAAAATGCTGACAGTGTTGATATTTTAAATTTATTAGTTCCATTAGTAATATATTTCGCAATTCTCTTTAATTTAATTGTAGAAAAATTGCTTTTCGAGCTAACACAAATCACTTCCAAGAAATTTATCATTTCAAAAATCGTAAAACCTTCCTTGTTTTTTTCTTTTTTAACATTGTAAATTGTTTTGACATTTTCGATTGTATTGCAAAATAAATGTGGCTAATAGCACTCATGTTTAATTGGATGAGAATCTTAATCAGTCACCATTTGTATGTGAGTATGTGGTTTCAAGAACACAACGCCCAAAAATTGCCTTGGCAGCGCTTTGTTTTTGTTATGCCAACCGCATCTGCAACTGTGAAAGTGCTACTTTGGCGCATGATTGGTTACCACCTAAATTGACTGTGCTACTAGCACTTGCTAACAACGGCTAAGTGGTGGGGGTAAATTGATGAGATGCAAAGGATGTGATGTTGTAACCCACAATTAGTGGTGTTGGTTTCTTTGACGCGATTTAACTTTGCATGTGTGCCATGCAAGCTTCCATATGCTTAGCAGCAGCAATCCAACAAGTGATGACATATGTTTGCACGTGTGCTATGAACTAAGACACGCCAAAATATATTTAAAGCAACACATTTTTATACACATAAATACCCTGCAGGGAAAAGTTTCTAGTTCTTAAAGAGAGCGGTTTGAGTCCATTTGGAACAGCTACTAGTGCGACGTAAATCTATTCCGTATGAAAATAAGGGTGGAATCCTAGGAAGTGAATGTTCCCTCTATAAAAATGCCCACTCTATAGTCAGGTACTAGCTTAAAGCATCATAGTTTTGATTTAATTCCGAAACTGTACACTTAGCTCGGACCTATTTCTAAATAAATTCCACTATTTTAGGTAAACCTAGTGAGTTCTGCATATGAATCTTGATCCTATTATAGATAATACAGTTATACTAATAGAATAGACATTTACACTCTTTGCACTCTCAAGTTAAATTGCTTTGCTTTGGGAGATTTGGTTGAGCTGAAATGGAACTTTTCCAGTCTTTAATGAAGGGGTCGCTTTTGCTCTAGAACAAGACAACAAAAAGGACAAAAATATTAGTAGTTATAATACAGATAGTGACAAGTGGAAAATTCGTGCAAAAATAAGAATCTGTCGATTGATTCTTAACAAATCTTACTGATAAGATAAAGAGATAATATCGAAGAAAAAAAAAACAGTGGATAGTGAACATCACGAAATATTTTGAAAATTTGATCGAAATAATGAATTTGCGATCGATTTTTAAGTAAGTTTCCTTTGAGCTACTTACTTCAAATGTGAATTATATGTAGTATTATATCGAAAACTGACACTGAACAGCAGATGAAGCGAATTCGGCAAGGGTTGAAGGAAAATTGTTCCAATGAAAACTTGTGCAAAACTGATAGAATCTTCCTATCGGCTTTTAAGTAGTTTAACATTAGGCTAAAGAAATATAAAGCACAGTTAGGAATATGAAACTTTTGCAGTATAAAGAAAAACGTACGCTTAGATTGAGATATTTAGTAAAATTCCTGGAGAGTTAAGTTTATATTTATTTTTGAAAAATGTTATGATAAATGCGAATAGAACTAGGATTTTAGCTGACACAAAACCAGCACTCTGTTAGCTTAATAGTTAGCAGAGCGTGCCAAAATTTCTCTGATGAAGAAGTCTAGCAGCTTCTGAAATGTAAATATAAGAAAATCTATGGCGATTGTCTCTAAAATTTTCCTATTATATTCTAATAAAAAAAACTTTTAATAAATAATTAAAAATAATTATGAAAAAAATTAACACAATAATAACTTTCATAAATAAAAAAGAAAAATTATTTCTTGGCCTTGAGCTCATTTAAAGTCGTGGCACTTTGCAAAAAAAAAAAAACAAATTTAAAAATGTTTGCTAAGGTGATAATTATGTAAAACAATTTGTGCCCTAGTCATTTACATTCACCTTTATATTCGTCAGAATATAATATTAATAATAATCTAATTAGAACAAAATTTCAGATATTAAGAAGAGGTGCTTGTTTATTGGAGCTTTAGATGCCAAGATAACATAGTGGTTTTTTTAATTTCTGCCCGTCTGAATTGAATTGCAATTTTCACCAATTTAAAGTCTAGGGTGCGTGTTATAGCAAAGAAATATGTGATTCCCGCAGCACTCAGTGGTTGCAATAAAAGTTGGTTGAAAATGTTATTACCCGGGACTTGTAACGCGTTTCTGTTTCGTTATTGTTCCACGGGTAACAAACGAAAGAAAACTGTATCGTTACATGCTCTACCAAAACGTGTAAGAAAACTGAGAAACGATACTCCTTTGTAAAAAACTGGTAACAATTCCCTGGAACCGTACCAGCAGAAACAAAACCTGTACCGAAACTACCTACAAATTTCATCACAATAACATAGCTGTAACAGACACACTTGGTATAGAAATAAAACTTGTAACGAAACTTCAGGAACGTTATCAAAATTAGAATAGTAATATGGAGTACATGTATAGTGTTTTACTAGAGAAGAGACCAGGTGGAGGGGGTATAAATAGTACAAACTTTGATTCGTATAAAGAAACAGACGATGTCGATAGGAAACAAAAATTTTAATCCATACACTACATAGCGCACCGGTTTGTGACACATTTAAACTAACATCACTATCAATAAATATATCAGCGGCGAAACAGTTGATTTTTTGAAAAAATATTTGAATCACTTTTTGTTTCAAAATGTCTCACAAAACTTGACGGAACTAAAAATTGTATTCTACTTAATAGTTCAAAATGTGTAGAGTTTGTGTTTAAAGTACAAATTGAATATGTATATATAATTATGAACAGCAACTCAGTAGCAGAAATCGCATAGGGTTTTGTTACACTTTCGTTGCAGTTTCGTTACACAAGAAACGCTCCTAACTAGTATTGTTTCTATAGCTTAGGTTTTTATACAGTTTCGATGAGAAAAAATATTTCCTAGTTTTGTCTCTATACAGATATGTTTTGTTACAGGGGTGGCGTTTCAAGTTTAGTTTCTGTGCCCAGTGTTTCGTGACAGCTTAGGATTCTGCCAGTTTTGTTACGTAGAGTTTCGTTACACTTCTGCTACTCATTGGAAATGGTGCCAGTCATTCGGTTTATAATTATGTTTTATATTTATGAGTTTCTGGAAACAATAACAGCAAGAACGAAGTTTCGTTTCTTTACAAGGTGTCGTTACAAGTTTTTGGTTATTATACATTAGGGTGGGTAGAAAGTTTTTTCGCCTAGTAATTTTATCATCAACTTCAAAATCAAAATTTATTAGGTGCATAAGAGGTTGGTATTTTAAAACATTTAGTAATATTTTTTTTCTTCGACAATTCCACCAAAAAATTTCATATTACAAAAACTAAAAGAAAAATATTTAGATTTACTTTCAATATTGTACAAAGTTCAAGATAATATACAGTTCTTCCGAAGCCGACTATATTAAAATTTTATTTTTTTTGGTAAGAAACTAGTTACAATTGAACTATTTAATTTTTTCTCTTCAATGCTTAGTAAACTATTATCTAGATTTCTCTGCAGGGTGTGAATGCATGCTTCACTGTAAATTTACATGTAAATATGTATGTATGTATTTCTGTCTAATTCAAGTGCAACTTTAAATGATGAATGAATTTTGTTTTTGTTGTTTGCGGCTGTCATGTAATTTATTTTATTTACAAGTCATATGCATATTTATTTGTTTATATGCTTGTTAGGATTTATGTTTACATAATGTCTAATATAAAAATACTTACATACTTACATATTACTTTACTTTTAAGCACAAATATTTACGTATATAACGCTTTGTGAGAGTATTCGTTTCGCTATAGTTCGTAGATAAAATTATGTGAAGTTAGGTGGCGCCTTAACGGTGACGTCTGTAAAGGGAAGTGTTGATAAGAGAAAATTTATTGCTTGCATTTAACTATACTTAGTAATACTATAAATTCACACATACATACATATAAATGCATGTGTATACATACATAACTGTTTACATATACCGCATGCAGCCGACTATCAAGACGAAAACTTTTTGAAGGATGCAATTACTTGTGGTGGGTGAGTTTTAGCCAAGTCATGGTTTTCTGCTCCTCTCCTCTTTTGCTTTGACCAAACTCCGTTTCTATTAAGACTTGTAATTCGAAATTTTGTTCTCAAACCATTAAGGCTTATTCAGATACCTTCATAAATGTGCAGAGATCACTTCTCGTCACATTGAGAAAGTTCCGCCTCTGGTGAGCAGCCTTGTCCAGCGCAAATTATTCCAACGTACACTTAGTTGCTAGGTCATGTAAGGTTGGGTGGCAGCTGAATTAAAGAGGCAGCTTACTTGGATGCATATACGGTCCGTTGCGATACAAATTTTTAACGCTGACACTAACTCATTTACACTTGTTTAGCAAATCGCTGCATAGCCACAGTAAAATTCCGGATAAGGCAGACTTGGATTTAGATATATCCGCCGGAAACCGAAAGAAATCCAAACACAGATGTATACGTCTTGTCCTGGCAAGGACCGGGCAGTTGCAGTTTAAACATCTAGGATTATCCAGAATATTTAACCGAAACGCATGGACCCCCACCGGGAAGATGAGCGTTGACACTTCGATCACTATTGAGAGATGGAACTTGGTGAACGCTAGTCGTTACGAAGATCTTCTGGCATCTACAACCTACAACAGGTCAGCAAAACCTTGACATTTGGCAAGAGGTGGTGTCTTTCTTCTTCTTTAAATGGTCATCTAACCGCCTGGGCGATTTTGACCGTCCAACATAGCTCGCCAGTCGTTTCTTCGTTGCGCCAACTGGCGCCAATTGGAAACACCGCGGGATCGCAAATCGGTCTCCACTTGGTCCTTCCATCGGAGTGTTGGTCTCCCTCTTCCTTTGCTTCCACCGGCGGGTGCCGATAAGAATACCTTCTGGGCTGGAGCATCTTCGCTCATTCGCACTACGTGGCCTAGCCAGCGAAGCCGCTGTGTTTTAATTCGCTGAACTATGTCGGCGTCTGCGTAAAGTTCATACAGCTGATCATTAAATCTTCTTCGGTACTCGCCGTCGCCAACGCGTAGAGGTCCACAAATCTTTCGAAGAACCTTTCTCTCGAATACTCCCAGAGCCGCCTCATCAGATGTTGTTAGTGTCCACGCACCCTATAGCAGGACGGGTGCGATGAGTGACTTGTAGAGTGTCATTTTCGTTCGTCGAGAGAGGACTTTACTTTTCAATTGCCTACTCAGTCCGAAGTAGTATTTGTTTGTAAGAGTAATTCTTCGTCGGATTTCTAGGCTAACATTATTGTTGGTGTTAATGCTGGTTCCCAGGTAAACGAAGTCCTTTACTATTTCGAAATTATGGTGTCAGCCCATCGTTTACTTAGCGGATCCAAACCCCATCTATCCAGAAACAGACTTCAGGCAGCGAGCGAAGTTCCCAAGGCCCTAGAGTCGGCCACGTCCTGATCACGAGTACCCGATCTGCATTGGAATTTTCAGGGATATCTTAATGGCCTGGCACCTAGATAATTTTTATTCCAAAATAGTTAGAGGCGACCCTAAGCGATGTCAAAGCGCCGCTTACTGGGTTCGAGCGCACGTTGTTGTTGTTGTGGTAACGATAAAAACCAAAACCTTCGGGGAGTGTTGTCGAATTAACTGTCCTTGTCCGGATTTGAACCCGGTACGCTCCGGTACTCCCTTGCGGTACTTCCCGACTGTCGTGGTGGCGATTTATGACCAGTTAAACCTTCTAGGTAATGTCACCCTTTACGGAAGGATAAGATGGGTAATGAGAGGAATCATATCCGTGGATCAACCATCGAGTTGCACGTCATTACCTTTGTGCATATTAGTCGCCTCTTACGACCGGTATGCCTACCTCGGGCATATTCTAAACCCCTAACCCGCAGGGAAATCGAGCGCACTTTCGTTGAACCCATCGCTTGAGTCACCGCTTGACTTTCCGAGTAAATATTAAACTCCATGGCGGTAGCAGCGCTGGACAGCATCCCATCCACATCATCCTTGATGACGGTAACCTCCGCTTGAACGAAGCTACAATGTTTGGATAGCCTAAATTTCTTGCTAGTTGCCGAGCTACTCACAGAAAATACCCTCCTTCCCAACTCTCCGTGGTATAACGTAAAAAATCCGCAACCAGAGCAAAGACAGGCGCACAGTAATCCGTCCTGTTGGGGATGACTTTCAAGCTACATATAATGCTGGAAAACCCTTAGTGCTCAAGTTTA
This sequence comes from Merzomyia westermanni, assembly GCA_949987695.1. Classification (NCBI taxonomy): domain Eukaryota; kingdom Metazoa; phylum Arthropoda; class Insecta; order Diptera; family Tephritidae; genus Merzomyia; species Merzomyia westermanni. The sequence goes on from OX465291.1 coordinate 27,463,621, forward strand.
TACGCAGCGTCTCGAAGACTAATTGCAACTAGAGCTGTGCCTGTAAATAAATGGGCGGAGGAGCTTTTTTATAGTTCAACCCCAACGTAATATCGATTTTAAATTTTAAATATTTCAATTAACATCCGTTCGCCGTGTCGTATGAGCAACCTGATCAAAGTGAGAAAAAAAATTGATACACGCTCTCGTTCGGGTATCAATCTCTTGTTTTTCAAAACCGAGTTTGCATGACGATTTAGCTCGTGTAAAACTTCAGAGTTCCTCTCTCTCGAATTGTGAGTTGCGAGCCTACAGGAAATCCACGTGAATGTGGCTACTAAATTCAGAAAGATGAATGATGATCACATATTTATTGTCTGAAGGCTAAAAAAAATTAGTTCACAAGAAGAAGAATATCAGGAAACGCCGATGACGAGTTTGTAGATAGAAAAAACAAACAAAAAAGGGGAGAAAAACACAACACCAAAGGCGAAAATGAAAACAACGATTCAAATACAAAAACTATCAGAAAGACAAGGACTGAAGCACAGAGAAAGATAAAGATCCTAAGAAATATCAAGAAACGCGAAGTGAACAAAGAAGAAACAATCTAAAGCGAACCCCGGAACGAAGACGAGACACTGACGATGACGAAAATGAAGTAAAACGAAGGGAAGGAACAAGACAAAGGCGTTAACAAAGATACAAGAAAAGCGAATTGATAAAACTGAAAACGAAGGCACACACAAAGATGAAAAAGCAAACAGAGACGATTTTCGCTTAGATGAGCCGGAGAGGAGGGGGATAAGCAGAGGGTTACCGAATGTGCAGAGCTTTATTGTGAACGCGATGATGCAGGACATAAGTAAAAGCCGCGTGAAGGATGGAAATTTCTGCGGATTGGGTTGGATTGGCCTCCAAGGAACATCTTCACAGAAGTCAATTGTCCACTCGCTAGCGAAAACACGAACTTCTTTTGTAAAGTCGAATCTTTGGCGTCTTTTAGAACAATGGAAATTTGTTTTAAGACTTGCTCGAATGCCTTGTTGTCTTACAGGGATTTCGCATCTTTAAAGGGCAGAGTTGTCCGGGGTTTTCTGCTTGAAAACATCAAAACCATTACCCGAAAGTTTAAGTTCGTAACTGCTCCCGGGTGCAGGTTAGGTTGATCCTTGGATTTTAAATGCTATGCAGTTATGGTCTTCTATATATTCGCCGGTTTTCCGTGTCTCTCTTCTCACTTCCACGCATCATTTATAGTCATTCAAATTGTACAGTACATTAGAATGAGCCAAAAAAAAATTTTTTTCTTTACTTTTTATTAAAATTGTTTTTTTAATATTATTTTTCTGGATTTATAAATTAATGCTGTAAAAGTTTCAGACCTAAATAAAAATTTTTAGAAGTCTATCATTGCTAGTTTATAACTTTTAAGTCTGATCTAATTTTTGCTTTAAAGCTATCAAACCATTGAAGTAAAAATTCAATTCCCCATAAGTGGGCCTTTATAAAGAAACCAAGCTTAAAACCATGGTATAATTTTCTGATTTTGCGTTTTTGCTATGGAAATTTCGTAAAAAATGCAACAATCAGCCCCCTCCAAACAAAATTCTGTTAGTGGATTTGGATTCACATCGTCTTGAACTCTAGAAACCCAACAAGCAAACTAAACTTAAAATAAATATTTAAAAAGCTTTCCGAAATTAATATTAAGCTTACAAAATTCTGATTTTTCGTTTACAAAACGTTTGAAAATAAGCGTTTTGTAATCAAAACTTCACGTTGAGAAAAAGTTAATTATGTAAGCCTATAAAAGTTTTAAATAAAGCCTTTTATATTTAAATGTTTTTTTCAGAAACTTTATACAAACCATATTTTTTATCAGATCTGTTAAATTTGATAAGTAATTAGTAATCAATTAATAAGACGGCTTTTTTAATTGGCATTGATAATTTTAATTGTTTTTCAAGAAAAGGAAATTATAAATTGATTACGATTAGACAAATTAAAAAATATATAAAAAATTAAAAAAAAAAAAATCAAAAAGGTTGTTTCAGTACTTTTGATTTTTAAAATTTTTTTTGATTATTATTGATTTTTTTCAGTATTGTTGATGTATATATTTATGTTCTTCTACAGCAATACTAAAAAAAAAAAAACAATCAAAAATAACCAAAAGTAATCAAAGCACCCTTTTTGATTTTTTTTTAACTTTTTTTGGTTTTTTTATTAATCGTAAAAAATTATGATTTTTCTTGATTATTTTTTTAATTAATTGGAAAATAATCATTAAAAATTGAAAGGAATGGTAATCAATCATTAAATGGATACTCAAGAAAATAATTAATCAAACCGGTAATCATTGCGATTAGTAATCATTTTTTAACAGGTCTGTTTTTTATATTATTTAGCTACTCCAATAAAATAAATACATAAATGTAATCATACATTGAATGCTGTAACTTAAACGAATTATTAGCAGATTGCAGAAGTGGTTAAGGTGTAGCCATGATTTTTGCTTTTTCGTCCTCATTCTCATGTAAAATCTTTTCTGAAAAGAATTGGAAATACTTTAAATCCAAAAGAAAAAAAACTGACAAATAGTTTTTTCTGGATTCTTGTAAACATTTCACTTTAAAAGTGAAATTATTTATAAGAGGTTTTTTTGAAGTTTGTGCAAACTTTACTTCAAACTTTCAAATAAATTAAAACTGACAACGCAAGTTAACTTTCAATTATTTTTAAGAACATTTACAGAAATGTTTGTTGTAAATGAATATTTGTATTTATGTATAGGTCTGAAACTTGTACAGTATTTGTTTGCCATTCTGAAGAATAATATCGATATAATTATCAAAAAAAATTCCTTTTTTTCTTTTCACGTGCGCTTTCAATATTTTTAAAGTTTAAGTTGAGGTAATACAAACACTTTGACAACAAGCAAACAAAGAACCTTTTAAAACAAAGAAAATATAAATTCTTTTGTGATGCAGTTTTTAGGCACTCATTTCTTGGCCTTTTGCCGCTGTCAGCTAATTTCATGTTCTATTTCTAGCTAAAGCTGGAAATCAATCACCTGTCATCCAATACGTAAAAGCTCTTGATCCACACACTCAATGCAAGAGAAAAATGCGTCTGCAATGGCCTTGAACTTCATTTTTCATTTATTTTCAGTGAAGACAAAAACCAAGAAAAAAGAAAAAAAATGTTGCGCCATTTAATTGCTATATATTTTATCCTGGTATTTATGCGAAACGTGCTTGAAGATGGATTCAAAGTATTTAAATCAATGTTGACAGGCACTGCAACATAAAAAATTATAAAAAACATCAAAAATATTAATTTGTGACTGTAAAGTAGCCAAGTGGACGGTCAGTGACAGTTTGCAAATGCCTTATAATAACATAAAAATATATTTATGAATACTCGTATATGTATATGTATATAAAATATTATAAGTACTTTTTATATGGTATGCATAAATGTAAATCTCTATATATTTTTTTATTTATTTATATTTATTCATATATACATACATACATACACTGCTATTTATGCAAGAGTGCCTTTGTAAGCGTTTTTCTGACTGGCATGACATGGCCGGCAATGGCAATAAAGTGACATTCCGCTCAAGGAATTTATGTCATGCCCCTGATGCGCAGCCACCCGACTAAAAAAATAAAGAGTCTAGTAATATGCTAACATACTTACATACTTATGATTTACAGAAATGAATTGCGCAAAATGAATTAAACATTTATTGTACAAATTTGGAGGAAAATGTGCAAAAAGTTGGTAGAAAATTTCAAGATCGCATGGAAAGAAAGCAACATATACCGAGTGGTTGTTGTACCAGCAGTACTGCCTACTTAAACAGGGTCTTATTGTATCATATGCGTAGTTGTGAGTCATTCTGCCATCAGAAGTAATCAATTAATTAGACGGATTTTTTTAATTAGTAATGATTATTTCTATTATTTTCAAGAAAAGTCAATTATTAATTGATTAGTAATTAGTAATCAATTAATTAGACGGCTTTTTTTAATTAGTAATGATCATTTTAATTATTTTCAAGAAAAGTCAATTATTAATTGATTACGATTTGAAAAAAAAAATAAAAATTAAAAAAATCCAAAAAAGTTGTTTTGATTACTTTTGATTATTTTTGACTTTTTTCAGTATTGTTGATGTGTATATTTATGTGCTTCTATAATTATTACTTTTAAACAACTTTTTTTTTGATTATTTTTGATTTTTTTAATAATCATTACAAATTGAAATGGTAATCAATCATTGAATGGATTCTCAAGAAAATAATTAATCAAACCGGTGATAGTAACGATAAGTAATCATTATTTAGAAGGTCTGCTTTAAACCAGCCGAATTTTAAGAATATTTATAATTACATTCTAAGAATCCTAGAGATCACATAACTTTTTACCATTTTTAAGTACTTACCATGAATACTTTTAGATATAGGCAGTGTGAAACATCCCATTGGTAAGGGAGGTACCACGCATATATATCCGTTCTCCCCACTTTTTCTGAGGAAGTCAGGGACCAACCACATATAACTCTTTACAGATTTTATAAAGGGAATATAAGAATAATAGAGGGCTGTTGACCTACATATATATGTATGTAGATCATAAATTGGGCTGCCTCAGGTTTCTCTTACTAAAAATATGGTTATGAAGAGTAAGAGTGAGTTCGAGTTAGGCGGAGATATCGAGGCACAATAAAAAAGAGCTCTTTGGGTAGAAAGATGCCGAAAAAAAAGCGGAAAATGAGAGACGAGGAAATCAATAAAGTTGCAAGAAAGCCAATGTCCCTCAGAACAACCCTAATGACATATGTTTGCATATAAATAATTTTAATGAGTAAACTTAAACATGTTGCCATATGGACTATCCTTCCTGATTTTATTGCAATGTATCTATCGTGTAAATGGTATATATTGAAGTACACAATCCGCAAGGGGACTACTGTGATCGGTTTGTGTGTTAAGGAAGCGAATTGAAAAGGATTCCTGATAATTAAATAAAAAAGTCTACCTCTTTTTAAGCGACTTTTTGCCATTTCTTAAGTATTACAATTTTGCGGTTTCATTTGTAATGAATTCCTTTATTAAATTATATTCATATTTACTTCCAAAAATATTTTCCCCAAAGGCATTTCAATTGTCGCTTGATGTGGCTTTTGTGGCTGCCGATTATCTGTGCTGCTACCAACCTTCGCATTTTATTTACAAAACAAAAACAAATCCTTGATTGCCAGATGAAAGTCATTCGTCATTTCTTTGTGAGGATTTGTGACCGCGTAAAAGTGTCTTTGTTCTCTTGGTGTTTTACCATATTTACTTGCGCTTAAAATATTTTCATTGTCATTTGACAGTTTACTTAATTTTAATTGCAATTTATTTTTTTGTATAATAAAATGCGTGAAACAAACTAGAGGAGAAAGTATATGTAACAAAGTTCAAGTCAGACCTGTTAAATTTGATTAGTTATTAGTAATCAATTATTTAGACGACCTTTTTAATTGGTAATTATTATTTTAAATGTTCTTAACGGAATTAATCAACTGATTACGATTAGAAAAAATCAAAAATAATCATACTTTTTTACGATTATTAAAAAAATCAAAAATTATCAAAAAAGTTGTTTTGATTACTTTTGATTATTTTTGATTAATTATATTTTTTTTGATTTTTTGTGATTAAATCAAAAATAATCCAAAAAAAATTAAAAAAAACCATTTTTTAAATAAAAGAACATCCAAAATAATCAAAAGTAATCAAAACAACTTTTTTGTTTTTTTAATAATCGTAAACAATCATGATTTTTTTTTTGATTTTTTTTTTAATTGCTTTTTTATACCAACAATTTTTGTTGATTTACGGCCTGTACATTTTCAAGTATTCATGAAACGAGCTCATAAAGAAGCAATAACAAAACCGAGAGCACGCGGTATGGCAGTTGTGCTGATAAAACAGATCTGTCAAAAAATCCATCATGATCACACTACTAACTGTCAAATGGCGAGGTGGTTCATGCATATGGTAAAGAAGAATAGAACTAGGAGTTTAGATGACATCAAAACAAACGTATTGTTAGCTTAATGGTTAGCAATGCGTGCCAAAATTTCTCTGATGAAGAAGCTTAGCAGCTTTCGAAATGGATCTATAAGAAAAGCTATGGCGGTTGTCCCTAAACATTTTTCCTACTCTATTCAATAAAAAACTTTTAATAATTAATTAAAAATGATTATTAAAAAAATAAAAACAATAATAATTTTCATAAAAATTCAAAAAGTGAAAAATTATTTTTTTAATTAATTGGAAAATAACCATTAAAAATTTAAAGTAATGGTAAACCAATCATTAAATGAATTCTCAAGAAAATAATTAGTCAAACCGGTAATCATTACAATTACTAATCATTATTTAACAGGTCTTCGAAGAAGCTTAGTTATGTATATTATTATGCTATATGTTTAATTTTTTTTTGTATAAATGACATACTTAAAAGTGCATTTATTGATTCATTTACAAACTTGCCGTTATTTTAAACAAACAAAAAATCACTTACCTCAAATTATCACCAAATTCTGAAAAGTCGTTAACATGAATATTCTCACCATAAACGGTTTGACATTCCATACATATTGAGTGGTTGATTGCTCTATGCGTACTCACATAATTATAAAATCTTACATATGTATGCCCTTATGTAATTATATAGCTTCCGGAACCAAAGCAATCTTTATGTTTATGTCCATTTAAGTGCTTTACATGCGACAAATAAATTGTTGACACCAAAACACAGAATACTCAATCGGCACAAGGTGTAAAAATAACAATAAAATTCGTAGAAATGTTAAATTTAAATGGTTTCTTATTACTTTATTTGTTATTGGGTGTTTATTGAATGTGCATGTCCACGTGCTTGATTAAGATGCAATTGCGAGAGAAGTTTTGCACAGAATTGGTAATTGCTTAATACTCTATATATAGTTAGGGCTGCCAGAGGTACTGATTTTTGGCAGTAATTGCTGATTTTTGATCCTGAAAATTGAAATGTATAGCCTTCCCGTAAACTCTAAATCACTATTGATTTTTGCATGTTTTTAAAAAATTTGTGCCGTGACATTGCAAATCCATGCGGCTCCCAGTGTCAGCGCAGTGTGTTAAAGCAATTGCACTAAGTGCTCTTTTGGCCCCGCGTGTTTGTTGAACCAAGACAAGAAAATTCTCCAATGTTGCCTACATAACACTATTCATAATTGAATTAAAAACTCTTTACAAGTTCTTATATTTAATGTGGATTTTGTTGTCATGAAAATTTTAGCTCGAATTTTTCGAAAATAAAGTGACTGAATTTTATCACATAAAAGCCGCTAATGGCCGAATTAGCCTAGGCTTAGAATAACTTGACTTGACTTAGTTTAGCAAAGAACTGAAAGTCAATTATTCAACGTGTTATGTTTTTGAAATATTATTTTATTTGATTTTGAAATGCCATACGAATTTCATTCATGCTATACAATATATGAAGGAATTTTATGAAAAATATTGAAAAAAGATATATGGTAGCACAGTTCTCTCACGGCTCTCTTGAACTTAGAAACTTAACTTGGAAATCAAATATCTGCAGTTTTACAAATTTCTAAGTTAAGTTATTTTCTGGGTAACTACGTACGTGCTGCTCATTTGTTAGATGTAGGGGTTTCAAGCCAAGTTAAGTCCAAGTCTAGGCTAATTCGGCCACAATTTATTCAATACAAGTGCCAGAGAAATTCAATACTCTATTGAAACCGATCTACATATATCGGAACTGTAAGCAACTTTGCAATCGTTACCGTTTTGATCGGCATTTGCCAATGTGTGTTTTTTAATCTGTAAATATGTATTCATTAACATATTTAAAATTATTTGGAAAAATTGCATATATTATTTTATTATGTATTTTATTTATTTTTTATTTGTATGTAAATAAATTTATGTACTTTTCTTTTTGTTCAGTCATAACGAATTTTACTTCAGCAGGAAATCAAAATACAATTTTTTAAGTTTTAAATTTTAAAAATAAAAATAAGCAGGGCAATTTTACCCAAAAGTGGTATTTTTGGTTTGTAGGCTAAGCAAAAACCAAAAAATACCACCTGGTAACTCCTTTAATAATTTATTTAATATTTAAAATTTTGGCAAAATTGACATGGCATTAACATAATATGAGACTGTGACCACCGTAAGAAGTTACAAAATATTCGCTTGGGACCAGATAATGAGTTTCTAAACTATAAAGATATTTGTGAATGTTTTCCCATAAAGTTTTGTCTTTGATCAGTTCGTAAGAAAAAAAAACGTGTACAAAGAAAAATGGATGGCGTGCCTTAATATCGGTAAATACCGAAGATTCGAGAAAGTGTGTGACTTCCTTTTCCCTACCACATTCGAACGCTGCAATGGAGCGCCTATTTAGCCTGATGTTCAATAGTTGCCCTATGCCTGGAAAATGTCGCGTATGAATTACAAATTTATGTTTATGTACTAAGTATCTTGTTTATTATTTTTTAGGAAATGCACTTCATTTGTACTGTTTTCATGGTGAAGTACTGATTTGTATTGATTTTTGGTCCTAAGTATTTGGCAGCCCTATATATACTACGGTCCCATCCTATGAAGATAGGAGCTGAAAATCGTTCAGTATGCCCTACATAAGAATTTTTCGCTTTTACCAAGACTTTTTGTACACGTAGCGGATCCATTATTGCATTAAGTATATAGAGATGTTGTATTCACCCCCAACCCCTGGCAGGTAAAGAAACTGTGCCTCTGTTGTTTAAAAAAAAAATTGGAATACGTATAACTTTTATTAAGGAACAGTGTTTTTATTGCAAAAACTCAAAGCTTGATGACCTACAGAACACATTTGAGTGCAGCTCGCAAAACCAGCAGCGACCTGTTCCCTAAATTAAAGCAGCTGTAACGTTTCTCATTCTTTGCCACACTCAAGCAACAAACTTATCAATCTTCCCTCTATTAATCGTTCGTAAAAGCCATATCAGTAAAATAAGGTCTCTAATTACATCACGTATCTTGCCTGTCACATGATATCGTTCCATCAAACCGTCCATTAAGTCGAGGTCCCCCATATGGCTGTTTTATCCCCGCATGGTTGGTGAGAAATCGACTTCCATGTATTTGCTTCTTTCTGTCACATCAACTAGCCTTAGCTATTTGCTTATTCGGATCAGTCAGTAATCAGCTGCTTCGCTAAAAAAGTTGGGATATGAAATAGTCTTCTGGCGCTTTCCAACAGTGCCTTGAGGCACAATCCGCTATTCTGCTACTTTGATTCCACTAATTTTCACACTAAATATATAAAGTAATCAAGTTTATGAATATAACTTTTCGGAAAAAAATTAAGCAGCTGGGGTCATATCCTAAAAATAAAAAATTTTATATCTGAAAATTATTTTATACAAAAACTCACAATTTTTTTCACCTGTTCTGACCAAACTGATAATAGATGCCAAATGGTCCAACATATTGCATTTGAAGTTCGGAAAGAAACATGATGGATTAATTTTCTTAAGAAAAAATTATTGCTCCATATAAAAGATTTTCTTTTTTGTGATGTATGAGATATTTTAGATTTAGACATTTATCTAGGCATCCTCACTAACATAATTTATGCACAATTATCTTCCGCATTTGTAACTAGACATTTTGAGCAATTCCGAGTTGTTTCATCCGCTTGACAGCTTAATACACTAAACTCACTCTATTTCCTTACCATACATGGCGACTCTTTACACATATTTTTCAATTCAAAACGCGTTATACAGTGTTCAAAAATTGTATTACATACTAGTTGCCACGGTTGTGCGAGGTGTTGTCATGCATCAAAGCAGTATATATGACAGCATCCTAAAAAAAGAATACTATAACTCAAAATAGGCCTCCAATAATACAGCGGTGAAAAAAACTATTCAGTTCTATCTTGTATTTATTAACTGATGCGCGTATAAATTTGGCATCTGTAGTCTAATTAAAACTACCCGTGGAATTTTTAAGTAATATCTATTATATGCAGATATGGACATGTTCTAATTTCATTATACGAATAAGAATATTTTAAACCAACTTTTATAGCGGGAACAAAGCACTTCCATGGGATAAAGTGGATATCAAACTCTAAGTTGAATATCTAGAAATATACCAAAATAAATACAATTCAATTCAATGCAACGGTTTTCAAGTGATGCACGAACAAACATACAAGCAGACAGGCAAAAATTTACAAAACAGTTGGTTTGGCTTCAATTACTCCTATAAAGGCCCCCCCTTCAAGTCTTTGTCAAATTTTTAGCAATCGGTTGGCAATAATGATTTTCTATTGAAGTTTTTATGCTGAAATATTGACTCATATTGTCATCCATTTGGATGTCGGGTTCATCATCTCCTGTGCAGCACTGAGTTCAGGTGTTTCCTTGCAAATTTACGTGCAATAAAAATATTGTTTTTGAGGTAAGTTTTCTTTACCTGAAAATCGTAGCCATCTTGCTGTGGTAGACATTTGAATTAGGTGACACTTTTTCAAAAAGCTTACAAGGAAGTTTCTTATATTTCTGTCCGCATTCCTTAAAGTGTAACTGTTACGCAGTGCCCGGTCGAGTGTGTAAATTCATTTGCTGCCTTCCAAGTGTCATCTGCAATAACGCCAAGGCAAACTATTGTTTATTGCATTTCCTATTTCATATATAATTTGTATATTTATTATGAGTATGGCGTTGAATTATTTTATTATGCGTTCGCAACTATTTCTCGCTGTTCATGTGGCTTTCATCATTTCTGTTGTTTTAACATAAAAATATGTTGGATTGTGCTGACATTCAGTTGTGTCATAGCACAACAATTTAAATGCTTCGAACATGTTGTCATCACTCCTTACGAACATTCATTGTACACATTTTTCCGCTCTGCCTGCTATGCCAAAATGTTTGTGGAGTTGTTTTATCTCAGATTTTCATTTCAAAGCGCCAGAGTTGTCCATTGTTCTTGCAATCATAAACACATCTTTTTTAACTTAATGAATTTAGTCGACTGTCCGTTCCTTTTGAAGATTGCTTTTAAAAGTTAGTTGCACGTACCACGCATTCATAAAAACTCTCCCACTTTGCTTTATACATATTTAAATAATACTTACCCACTTTTGTCTATAAATTTCTGGTTTACCACTCGCCTTATTTAGCATTCAATGCGTGTGGCGCATGCGCGTCTGGGCATCGCCTATCACATCATTCCATCGCAATTTATTTCCATAAATTTTTAATTGATTCATGTTGCGTGTATTCATTTTGTTGCTGATCATGTTGCTGATATTACTATTGATAGTAGCACATAAATAAATTGCTGACGATTACTTGTCTAGCGTACTTTATATTGGTTTTTCCGCCCCGCTCAATCGAATTTGTGGGTATTTTCATGGTCTATTTATATGAGCTTATCTGCAAGTCAATTATCATGAGTGAGTTGTAGAGATGCCAACAATGGCGAAAATTTACAAAGTTGCGATTTTGATAAATACTCAAATGGTACACTAGGATAACACATATTTTGAGCAAACTTTTATTGCCACCAGTGTAAATTTTCTTTTATTTTTTATTCAAACACTCTAAGTTGGACATTAAGCAATACATCGGTGAATATTGCATTCAAAAATATACAATGGTGTTTGAGAGATGAGCGAACAAACATACAGACAGACGTACAAAAATTCTTAAAACAATTTTTTTGGTTTGTATTTTTTTAACAAAGAAAGAGCGGAAAGTTCTGTATCAAAAAGAAGGCGCCAGATAAAATCGTCTTCTTATTGGGAGGAATCCCTTAACCTTGTTGACTCCGACGGTGAAGATCGGTTTTCTGATATTCCCCCAAACAAGGAAACAGAATGCGATTTCTGTGGATCCAAAGAAGAAAATGACAGTGAGTTTTAAATACGGACACAATGCCTGCAATGCGACACGGTTTGGGCACACGAGAAGTGTTTATCTAAAAAATACGCAATTTTGTTCTGCATAGTTTTATAAAAATATGTTCAAATACTTAATTTATTAATTTTGAATTACTCTTAATTACTTTTTATTAACAAAGCAATGAATGCCAGTTTTGTTTATTTACGTTAAAATAAACATAAAAACTAAACAAAATTTGTGTCTATATTAATAGCTATTCTTCGATAAATATCTATTTTCTGGTACGGTTATGCCATGACCCACATTACCCGAATACCCCGGCCCACATTACCCGCCAAATTTTTTTTCATCGATTTTTGGAGACCCTTCAGTTTTTCTATTTTGCCAGACGAAAACGTTCACAATTCAATTGGTTTTGCAGCGAATTGAAGAGATAATTGATTTGTGGTCCAAAAAAAATTATCTTTGTGCCACTAATTTTATTTTGGCTTGAATTAAGGCCAGAGTAAAATGGTGCCCACAATAGCCAACCTTACTCTACTTATATGAGTTAAAAGAACCTGATAGGGTAGAAAGTGAATTAGTCTCTTCGTACTCGTTCGGGTATACATTTTTTTTCCATATATGGTAAAATTAGTCTTTCCATAGGACATGCTCAAACAAATGTGAACAGTTCAACCTTTACAAAGTGATCAGAACTGGCATTAGTCGCAACCTCCTTTGTGACTAATCCGGGCTAATCGCATTTTTCACAGGGTTAATTTAGAAAACTGTATCGGTCTAGTAACATATGAAGTGCAGCTGATTTCAAGTGATTTTCTAAAGGAAACGGCAGGTGTCGCGAGAGTCGGCAGTTGCATACTTTTAGGCGCCGAACTTGCTGTTCATGTTCACAATGGCGTAGTAATACAAATCTAATCTCTACCTTTAAGACGATACCTTACTTGATAATACTGATTACGAATGTGAGCAGAAAATGAGAAGCGAACACAAAAACACTAATCAATTATAAAATATAAGATCTGGAGTCCGGATTCTAAAGGAATCGAGGGTAATCATAAAGCTGATAATCTATCAAGGCTCAAAGAGAATGAAGAGCAAAAAAAGGCACCTGGCCAGACTGCAATAGTGTGTACGAGGAACTTCCCAAGTGAATCTAATACCTACAGACCTCTAGCAGATTTGGTTGGTCCAGACCCGTGCGCAAGGGACTGTCTTCGGGGGGGGGCTTGGAACTTTTGGATGCTCACAGAATATTATGAGTTTTGATGACGACTTCTTTTGACATGGTATATGCAAAATTGACACTAAAAATTCCGAGAGATTGCCGAGAGGAAAATGACTATATGCTGCCTGTAGCAGAATCTTGAAAACCACGCAGGTACACCTCCAGTCTTAAACGCTGTCAAGCAGAGAATGATACAAGTCGCAGCTTGTTACTGCCTGTTTATGCGGGAGTGGGAGTGTAACTACATTTTTCGCCTTTAGGCTCCTTCCACAATTAGGACATTTCACGCACGCGCACTTTAAGACGAGTATACACAATATTAAAACCCGAAAACCAGTTTTCATCAAAAATGCAGTCGATAAAAACCCTTTCAACCCGCCCCTCCCTCCCGTGCGCACGGGTCTGGGTTGGTTATTACAGTATAGGGCCGTAGAAGATATGGACATCCACATTATAACTACTGCAGAAACTTTGAAGATAAATTCAATCCAAAATATTTCAGAAAACATGCGAATGTTCTTTGAAGGAGATTCCAAATATTCTTGATTATTTTACAAATTGTGGCTGGTTTAACATAAATACATATCAATGCTAATAAACCGAAGAGTTCTATGGCATCAATGAGCTGTTTGATAGCTACTTGGGCGACCTTTATAGGACCCGTAATGTTGAACTGTTTGGCAACATTGACAAAAGTTAAACGAATTAAAACCAAGCTCAGGCTCAGAAGGCATTGTTATCAGCACCCACTGGTGGAATAAGAGTAGGAGGAAGACCACCATTCTGAGTTAAACAGACTTATACTGAAATAAAAGCTGTGGTGGGTTTGGAATGTGTTACAGGTGTGACAGAACACCTTACGTTGGCGGAGCATCATTTATACAGTGAGCCGAAAATGCTAAGAGCGGTTGAGCATACTGAAATGCTTAACCGGAACTTTGTACTAAATTGTTGTAAGCCACACGATCTAAGTAGACAATTGGTTGAAGCTGAATCGCCTCCAGGATAAAAAGAGAGCCATCTGCAGAAAGTGTTTTCTTCTGCAAAAATATCATTTTGGGAGTCCTTTCGAATGGTTCTTTGAAGATTGAAATTGAGTAGTGCATGGAGTGCTTATGAATTATGTAATGACTTTTAACTGCAAAAAAGACTTTCCAGCTTACTTTGAAGTAAAATGTGCAGGAGTTTGTTTGTTGTTAATTTCTTATGATCGTTTAGGGCCCGTTCACATTCCGGGACCCCAACCGCAAGTGTAAAAATGTTGACTTGGTTGTTTGTATGATCTACACGTGCTTGTGTTGTTGAGTTCATTAAATTTGCATTAAAATCCGAATTTTATTGGTTTTCGATGAGAGTTGTTGTTTGTTGACTTTGTTGTAAAAACTGTTTATTATACTGCACTGATGCAGCTGCCACAATGCAATATGTGCCACAAGTTAAATGTCACCATCGCTGTAGTCAATATATTTCGTTATTGATTTTTGATTTTATTTTGAATCCATTCGTAGTAATTCGTACACATATTGACAAACATATGCATAAATGTAAATATCATTAGGTGTATAAGCTTAAATCATTGATTACTTGTACGTATATGGCAAGTGGGTGCGAGCTGAAAATTATTTGTTTATCTACATTAGGGTGGGTTGCGTAAACAATTTTTTTAGGTGGGGGGTAAAAAATATTAGTTTAATTAACAAAAATGGCGTAGCTCCAACTGAAAAAAATTATGTTCATCGAAATCCAATGCAAAGTAAGTAATTAAAATGAAACTAAAATTTAACTCGACCCATTACTTTGGGCTTAAATTTTAAGTCATTCAACGGTTTTAAATTTTTTTTTAACGCAAACTAGTCCCTCAATTTTTGAGATATCTCGATGAAAGTTGGCACACGGATGTATTTTTGTATTATATTAGACATTTCTCGGATCCGGTATAATCGGGTCACTATAGCATATATCTCCCATACAGCCGATCGTTCAAATAAGAGGATTATGACCATTTCTCCCTCATTTTTAAAGATTACAACTTGAAACTTGGTGAGATATTTTCTTATAGATAGCAAAAGATTTCGTAAAAAAATCACCAAGATCGGAGCTATATATAGTATTATCCCATACAACCAATGGCCATAATCTCATTTGTTCCTCAGTTTAGAAGATTCAAACTTGAAACTTGGTGAGATATTTTCTTATGGATGGTAAAAGATTTGGTAAAAAATCACCAAGATCGGAGCTATACATATATAGTATATATCCCATAAAACCGATTGTTCAGATAAGACGATTATGGCCATTTCTCTCTCATTTTAAAATATTAAACCTTGAAACTTGGTGAGATATTTTCTTATGGATGGTAAAAGATTTGGTAAAAAAACTCGCTAAGATCGGAGCTATATATAGTATATATCCCATACAAGCGATCGTTCAGATAAGAGGATTATGGCCATTTATCCTTCATTTTAAAATATTAAAACTTGAAACTTGGTGAGATATTTTCTTATGGATAGTAAAAGATTTCGTAAAAAAGTCAGCAAGATCGAAAAATAAATGTATTGCTGACAAAGTTTTAGAGAACTTTAAACAATGCGTATTTAAGTTTGCACGTATTCATGAAAGGTATACAGCCTTCGGCACAGCCGAAGACAGCGCCGTCCTTACTTGTTTTTATTTTAATTTGTTTTATTTTAATTTCATTTTCTTTTGATTAGTTTTATTGATTTTATTATATTTTTTTGATTTTATTTTATTTGATTTTATTATGTTTTTTTAATTTTACTGTATGTGATTTTATTATATTTTTCTAAATTTTGTTTTAATTAATTTTACATTATTTCATTTAATTTTAATTCGTTTTAATTGATTTTGTTTTAGTTAATTTTATTTTATTATATATTTTTTTAATTTATTTTATTTCATTTTATTTTGTTTTGTTTTATTTTATTTTGTTTCGATGTATTTCATATTATTTGAATTCTTTTATTTTACTTCGTTTCCTTTTATTATTTATTTTTCATTTTATTTTATGTTATTTTATTTGTTTTATTTTATTTTATTTTATTCTATTTTATTTTATTTTATTTTATTTTATTTTATTTTATTTTATTTTATTTTATTTTAGGTTATTTTATTTTAATTTATTTAATCAAATTTAATTTAATTTATTTTTTATTTACTTCATTTTAGTTTTTGTTTTTCTCTCTTTTCTTTTCTGGTGTAAAAATAATAGTTTGGTATTTCTAATCCTTAATAACAACGCAGTATTTAAATCTTTCGAAAAAGCTACCATACAAATAAAGCACACCCTAATCCACAAACATGTTGCTGTCTCATGACGTTTTTAATGTTTATGTGAAATATTGTCATGCAAACATAAGTTAACAACTGTATTTTATTTGATTGCAATTATTGCACATTTGCATATTGTAAAAGTTTTATTATCTTTTCATGTAACGGTATGTAATAAATGTGAAATTTTTCTCTGAGTTCAATGAATTCATATCAGCTTGTTTTTATTATTGTTTAATGTGTTTTTAAATACTATGCGATTTCGTTGCAAGCAAAAAAAGTAAAATGCATGCTAGCTGAGATGTTTTTATTCGTTACTTCGATATTAGAAAAATTTTTTTCTGAAACAACAAAAGACTAGGCAAGCAGAGAAAATTTTAAGAGCGAACAACTTTGTTTACTACAATTGGTTTTTATGTGATTTTCAAAAGAAAACAAGTAAGGACGGCGCTGTCTTCGGCTGTGCCGAAGGCTTTTTATCTTTCATGAATACGTGCAAACTTAAATACGCATTGTTTAAAGTTCTCTAAAACTTTGTCAGCAATACATTTATTTTTCGATCTTGCTGACTTTTTTACGAAATCTTTTACTATCCATAAGAAAATATCTCACCAAGTTTCAAGTTTTAATCTTTTAAAATGAGGGATAAATGGCCATAATCCTCTTATCTGAATGATCGGTTGTATGGGATATATACTATATAGAGCTCCGATCTTGGTGATTTTTTTACGAAATCTTTTAATATCCATAAGAAAATATCTCACCAAGTTTCAAGTTTTAATATTTTAAAATGAGGGAGAAATGGCCATAATCCTCTTATCTGAACGATCGGTTGTATGGGATATATATAATATATGTATAGCTCCGATCTTGGTGATTTCTTTACCAAATCTTTTACTATCCATAAGAAAATATCTCACCAAGTTTCAAGTTTTAATCTTTTAAAATGAGGGAGAAATGGCCATAATCCTCTTATCTGAACGATCGGTTGTATGGGATATATACTATATATGTATAGCTCCCATCTTGGTGATTTTTTTACCAAATCTTTTACTATCCATAAGAAAATATCTCACCAAGTTTCAAGTTTTAATCTTTTAAAATGTGGGAGAAATGGCTATAATCCTCTTATCTGAACGATCGGTTGTATGGGATATATACTATATATGTATAGCTCCGATCTTGGTGATTTTTTTACCAAATCTTTTACTATCCATAAGAAAATATCTCACCAAGTTTCAAGTTTTAATCTTTTAAAATGAGGGAGAAATGACCATAATCCTCTTATCTGAACGATCGGTTGTATGGGATATATACTATATATGTATAGCTCCCATCTTGGTGATTTTTTTACCAAATCTTTTACTATCCATAAGAAAATATCTCACCAAGTTTCAAGTTTTAACCTTTTAAAATGTGGGAGAAATGGCCATAATCCTCTTATCTGAACGATCGGTTGTATGGGATATATACTATATATGTATAGCTCCGATCTTGGTGATTTTTTTACCATCCATAAGAAAATATCTCACCAAGTTTCAAGTTTGAATCTTCCGAAATGAGGAATAAATCGGATTATGGCCATTGGTTGTATGGGATATATACTATATATAGCTTCGATCTTGGTGATTTTTTTACGGAATCTTTTGGTATGGTAATGGTATGGTATGGAAGATATATGCTATAGTGAGCCGATTATACCGGATCCGACAAATGTCTAATATAATACAAAAATACATCCGTGTGCTAAATTTCATCGAGATATCTCAAAAATTGAAGGACTAGGTTGCGTTCAAACAGACGGACGGACGTACGGACAGACGGACGGACAGACGGACATGGCTGTATCAACTCAGTTCATCCTCCTGATCAATTTGGAATACTTAGTGGTGGGTCTATCTCTTATATTTCTAAGCGTTACAAACATCGGACCAAAGTTAATATACCATTTCATGTTCATGAAAGGTATAAAAAATTAGATTCTTACCTAGTGCTCATGAATAAAAATCGGCTAGTAATCGCTTGATAGAACAATCAGCAAAACACAATATCCGAAGACTCGTTTCTACGCCGATTCTTTTTGTTTCTTGGAACACGTAAAATCCATACTTTTTTCTTGATTTTGTTTTTCTAGAGCAAATTTGAGTAGCTTTAATACATATATATTTCGAATTTATATTGGCACTCAACTTCAGTTAAGAAACTTAATAAATCAGTTCTCAAATGACTGAAAAAGCAATGAGCCGGTGATATGGCAGCTTGTTGCTCAGGTTCAATAAGAAATGCGACATACCAACATATGTACTTTAATTTTCTTATACACACTACCATGTACATATGTTTGTATGTATGTATACTTATTTGTGGCTTAAATGGATGAATGAGCGTAGAGTTGAATGAATGTAGGAAGAAATAAATAAATAAATAAAAGCAAAAACTAAATCATTTTGTAAGCTGAGAAAATCCCTTACACGCCATTTAATGTAAAGTATATGGGAGATATTGTAAATGAATTAATAGTTATGTCACAGTATGAAAATGCAATTTAGCTTATTTTAGCTTTTTTTCTTAGATACCTAATAAATGTGTGATATGTGAAACATAAAAAATACTGATTTAGTGATGGTAATACCGAATAGCCTAGGTGCTTAAGAATAAGTGCATATGTTTCTGTGGAATTTGATGACGTTCATATTGAAGTATTGAGCTTAATACGAGTACCCTTGAACTTATTAACCTTTTTAATAAATGAGTATTTCCGTGTCAAATCGTCAGATGGTTGAAATCAACCTTTTCCGATTTTAATGAATTTTGGTGGAGTTTATAAAACGAAGATGTGCCAAAAAAAACAAAATATAAAATGTTTATTTTTTAGAAGTTATGCAAATTAAAAATTAAAATTTTTCTCCATTTCAACTACTGTATTTAAAAAAAACGTTTGCCAGTTTCAAAGAGGGTATTTAAAGGGTACTAAAAGAAAAAATTTTAAAAAAGGAAGGGTTTTAAAATAAGAATTTTTAATTTCTAGTAAAAAAAAAAATCGTAAAAACTAAAGTTCGCCATTAAATTATGAACTCAAATGTATTATACCTTTGATATATCTAAAGATAATCTGAAATTTTCAGAAAGGTGTTTTTTGTACTTAGAGTTGTAAAATAAAAATAAAAAAAAAAGTTGTTAATTAGTAGTAAATAAAATTAAAATTTTTCAAAATCGTGAAAAAAAGTTCACAATTAAATTTTTAACTCAAATATATTTTGTATTATACCTCTAAAGATAATCTGAAATTTTCCGTGGGTGTATTTTGTTTTTAAATTTTGGGTAAAAATGTTTTTTTCAATTTCGCCCAAAAAACTTTTTAAAAGTTTCTTTTAACTTTATAGTCCATCTCAATTAATTAAACACAAAGTTACTCAATTTTAATCATTGCAAATTTTTTTTTTGCTATTGGAATGTAAAAAAGAAAAATTTACAAATGTAAAAAAAATATATTAAAAAAACTATGTTACAAAAAAATATGTTAAAATTTTTTATTTAAATTTTTGTTTTTACATTCTACTAGCATCAGAACAATGTTTCAGTGCTCAAAAATGATTTCTTTTGTGTTTAACTAATTGGATTCAATTAGAAACATAAAAAAATTTTTAATTAAAAAAAAATTTTTTTGTCAAAATACAAAAAAAAAAAAACAAATTTTTGAAAATAAAAAAAGAAAGAAAAAAAAGCTTGTGAAAATTTTAGGATTATTTTTAGATATATCAGAGGTATAGGTGAGTCCAAAATTTTTTTTTTAAATACAATAGTTTCCGAAATATTGAAAATTTTTTGTTTTCACAAAATTGAAATTTTGTATTTGGATACCTTTCAAAAAGTTAAATTTTGCTTCTTTGGCAGAACTTCGTTTTGTGATAAAAGGAGAATGTTGCCGATTTGGATATTTATTTGCGCTCAATGTATTCAGCACGCGCCGGTAGTCGAACCTTCTGTTAGTAGCCCGACCGCTTTTTGATCCCCTTGGGATCGTAGATTTTAGTCGCATTCTGCGACCTTATCGAGAATATATTCTAAGCCCCTTAACAGCTAAGCAGTGCAAGTTATTGGCTGATGTTGGCATATGAGATTCTTCACCTCCCAAATAACTTTTAGAAAGCAGATAAGAAAGTTCAGTATACGAGCAAATCGCTCCAGCGGCAATTGGGTTAGGGCTAGAAAGTGAAGTAACACAGCCCTTAACCTTTGAGGATTATTTCTGCGGAGTCAGACAAGAAGTAGGAAGAAGAGAGAGGGCGATGGTGGAGTAAACGGAATGTAGGTGCGTAAATTTGCAGCCCAGCCAAGGTTTGTCAGTTCTGCTAGTACGAAATTCACACTTGCAGCCAACTATTGCAAAATAAAATATTTATTAATAGACCTGTTACTTTTTTACACTCTTGATAAAATGAGTATTCACACCTGACCGCCACTTTATCATTTAAATCAATGAAATAATTGAAAATGCCAACATTTCTACAACAACAAACTGACCATATAAAAGTTGATAATTCTTGTTTTGTATTCACCGCACTGTCAGTGGCACAACGCTGATTGCAGCAGGATAACAACTCAATTCAGTAAGCACTCATATTTGCATATAAGTTATGGCATATCAAAATTCACATATACATACACACATTAAACATATGTATAAATGTAAATATGTCCATATTAGTATAAATTTATGCAGCTGCATTTGCAGTATGTGAAGTTGAGTTGAATTAAGCGGTTGGCACATTTAATTTATGCAACAACCAAAAAGAGAGTAGTCATAAACAAACTGACTGATAAAATTAATTGAAAATTCAAAAATGGCAAAATAAAATAAAAAGAACTGATCAGGCGCTAAGCGCCACCAGCAATAAACGCCTTCGTCACACCATTCCAACAATGCAGCTACTGACTTTAGACATTTACTAGGGGCTATATTTTAATGAATATATCAACAAAATCGGTGCAACGAGAAATAAACGCAAACTAACTGCTAGGGTGGGCGATTATTTTACTTTTTTCTGAAAAGAGATTTTCGATTTATTCGAAAAGGCAACCGGTTCTTAATACTGAAGTTACGAAGAACCAAAGTGACCCTTATATAGCCTGCCATATTTAAAAAAAAATTTTCAAACACAAAGATGCAAATGAAAATGGAAGAAATCAGACGATAGCTACGCCCACGCTGTGGTTATTGGAAATTTTTAAATATAAACCACTATAATTTCGATATTTGCCATTACATTTATTTTTGATATTAGATACATACATAGAAATTAAGAATAAAAATAAAATTGTCCCAAAATTTATAAAAACTCGTATTAATCCGGGTTTAGAGTTGAGAAGTGAAGATCTTTATTATAAATTGATTTTTTTTTGTTTTATTTGATTTTTTGTAGACATCGTATTCGTAATTAAATTAAAAAAGTAAAAAACTCTTGTAAATCACCCTATTAACTATACAAGTTTCTCATATACGGTTATTTATGTAAATATATATTTTTGTATGCTTGTACGGTCCATCATTTACCCAGCAGTGCCCATAATCGCTACCAACTCAACTGTATAAATACCGATCTTATCAGGTACGAGTACACATGTAGCTACAAACAATAAACGATCGCTTTTGTGTATGTCTGTATGTACGAGTATCTACTTGTTTATACTTTAAAGCTTCTGTAATACATTATCAAAGTATGACTTATGCGTTCGTAAGCGTTGCTTCATTTGCATTTTGTGACGTACAGTGTGATGAACATGGCATTCTTTTGTGCGCGGAATAACAATTAGCTGTTGAGCTTGAATGCTCGTAAATGTCCCACAAATTGATGGTGTCTTGATAAACTAAAAAAAGAAATGTAATAGGGGATTTTCTTTAATTAAGTGTTCATTTAACTATTATCTTTTAACTCTTATCTTTTATCTATGATCTACTATCTTTTATCTGCTATCTATTATCTATTGTATATTATCTATTAACTCTTATCTATTATCTACTATATTTTATATTTTATCTGTTATCCATTATTTATTATCTATTATCCATTATCTGTAATATTTTATCTATCATCGATTGCCTATTATCTATTATTTATTATCTATTATCAACAGATAATAATCTATTATCTATGATCCATTATCTATATTATATTATCTATTATCTAGTATCTATTATCTACTATCTATTATATATTATCTATTACCTATTATCTATTATCTGTTATCTATTATGCTCTATCGATTATCTATTATCTATAATCTATAACCTATTATCTATTATTTATTATCTATTATCAACAGATAATAATCCATTATCTATGATCCATTATCTATATTATATTATCTATTATCTAGTATCGGTTAACTATTATCTGTTATCTATTATCGATTATATATTATATGTTATATACTATCTATTATCTATTATCAATAATCTATTACCTATAGTCTATTATCTGTTAACTCTTATCTATGATCTACTATCTTTTATCTTTTATCCATTATCTACTATCTATCAGCTATTATCTATTATCCATTACCTATTATCTTTTATCTATTATCTAATACCTGTTATCTATTATCTATTTTCTATTATTTATTATATATTATGTTATATATTATATATTAGCTATTAACTATTATCTACAATCTATTATCTATTAGCAAACACTGTGCCTTGTTTTACCACCCAAGAACTAGAGTGAACAAATTTTTGGTTTTCTTCTTTATTCGTCTCACGGTAGCCAGCATGACCTGCCACTACAGCTAGATAACTGTAATCCGAGTATGACTTATTTAGCGTTGCAAAATTTAACACTCATATACATATAGAAGTATTTAGACATGCATATATTATCTGCCTTGAGCAACTAAATGTTGCATTTATGACAGTCACTCATCATTTTCCAGCTGTCGACTTTATATCAAGCTAGGCGGTTTTGCAATGCAGCATTTATTAGACATACATATATACATATGTATATCAATGTTTATAACTCGCTTTATAATGTACATGGAAGTGTGTGCTAAGCTCAAATCTCAGCCGCAATCAATTAAAACTGGTTAAAGCCACTTGTCGCATAAATCTTCAATCAACGCTAAATTGTTGCGTGTGCCACAGTTTGCTTGTCACATTCATTGGGTTTGTTTATGCGTGACATTAGTTAATACAATTCAATATGTTCGATGTGCATTTAATGCATTTAAAATTTTCTGCACTGGTGTTAATTGATTAATTCGATAATAAATAAAATATAGTGATTGGAAATATCAGCAAAAAAGTAACATTCAATGTAATAAATCATTTTTTTTTACCAGAAATGTGTTGAAAGCCAACTAATGAGAAACCACTTGACTTCTAGCCCAATGTTATTTAATCAACAAGCGTTGAGGGATTTTATTTATAGTTTTGTTTTTTGTTCCGCCTCAAATTAGTATTTTTATTGCGGTTACAAGCAGTGCTGCAATTCCTATTTCATTTGGTTAATGCAAAAGTTGTGAAATTTATCTCTATTTTTTACCAGAATGTAAGCTTTCCTCTTCATTATCTTATTTACATATGTTTGTATGTAGGCTAATGTCTTGGCCTTCAACTTTTCATGCGCTCGTAAACTTTAAAGTGTTTTAGGTTGTAGGCGCTTCCACAAAAAAGAAACGTCTGCACGCCTCTTTGCTTCAATCGATATCATAATCAGAATGGATGTTGCAATGAAAAGCAATAAAACAGAAAGGGCAAAAAGTCGAATTGGATAAAGGAAGAAAAATAGTCGTAAAACTCTTAATTACATACACTGAATATACAAAAGTACATATATAGACAACAACAACAACAACAACAGCAACAACACAATAATAAAAGATGCTTCATCTTAATAAGTTTCAAACTAAAAAGAGGTTAAATGTCATTTGCTATAAATACATAAATAAAATTATTTGTGATATTCGGCAATTGGTTAAGAAAATTGCCTTAATCTTCAAAAAAGAACAAAACAATAGATGGTTGTATAAATAATTAAATAGCAAAGCATATCTTGGTAGTAGATAAATACCCTGCAGTTGAAGGTACTGGTACTGAGCAACTGGTCATATTCTGCGATCGGCAGTGGTATGTTGCCCACTACATTTGCCATGGAATTGTTTTACAAGTGATAAAGTTCTTGTTGTTGCTGTTTTTTAGCGAAAAAAACACTCCTCGAAGGTTTTGGGGAGTGTTATCGAAACTGAAAGTCTTTTGTCTGATTTGAACCTGGTACGCTCCGTTACTCCCTTGCGGTACATGCGCGTTTTGATGGCCATTTGATTATTTCTCAGCAATGACCTAGACCATTTGAAAACCTTCTTTCCTAAAGATAGGTAATACACTAATCAAGAAAAAGTTCGTGTGTAACCGAAAATTATATAATCAGCCGTCAGCCTAAAAAATAGATTTAAAACTATTTTTCCTGCCTGTATAAAATTTTTTCGTCAGTAGTAAAATCTTTGAGACCTACTTTGATCGAGTTCATCCACAGTTCAGAGATTTATAATCACAACTCGAAGTTTTAGCGTTTTTAATATCTCATAAATATATAAAAAAAATCCAAAATTTATTAACGTTACAAAGTATGTGAAGATATTTTTCTTTGTAAATCGATCAAAGATATCGCTTAGCCACCTGAAACGCTTTTTACTATTTTTAGCCGAAAATTGTTCCAAGGCCTATGATATTATGCTATCTTATGGAAAGCCAATGGCATTGCCTAATTTATATTGTGGTAAAATCAAAGCGTTTCCTTACTAGTCCTTTATGTTTATTTGATATCCAGCTCGAAGTGGGTTCAGATTGATTCAAGTATCTTTTGGCAGATGATGTTCTTCATCTGATATAGGTAATGCGATAAAGTTTAAAACGGGACCCACTGGGCATGGTTTAGTAAAGCAATTTACTGCTTTTTTGTTGTTATTGTTTCGTTGTTGTTCAGAAGTTTCTGCTCGGAACTCATAATGTGACATCCGAGAGCAGTTCCTGGGAGAGTGCTTTGACAGACCCGCAGCTTTGCACAGACGCGTTACTTGTGACTAAGTGGCCAACTGTATTGTACGTGGCTAGTACTGTTTCTTTACATCTTCTCAAGGAGGATTTGAGAATTTTGTCACAGCTTTCAGCTTTGGTGACAGTCATGGTTCCGTGTTGCATGAATGTGAGTGTATCAGCTGAAACCACACTTGACATTTTCGGTTGTAGGAAATCAGTGCCAACAACGTGGATATGTCATTTCACGTGCTGTTGTTGTTTTTGTTTGTAGCAACAAAACTACTCCCCGAAGGGTTTGGGGAGTGTTGTCGAAAGTGACAGTCCTTTGCCGGATATGAACCCGGTACGCTGCGGTACTTCCTTGCTATCACCAGTGCACCCTTCTAGTTCATGTCACCCCTCCATCCGTAAGGAAGGAGAAGATGGGTAATGAGAGGTGAGCGGCATCATATTCGTAAATCAAGTATCGAATATGAACGTCATTACTTTTGTGCTGATCAACTCATGCCGATAATTGGTTAACCATTTGTTTTATTTAGAGTAAGGGGGAAAGTGGTCCATCTCTAAAATGGTACTAAGTTCTCGCTATAGGGATCTTGGGCAGCTGCTCGTATTCTTTCGTTTTGCGTGTCCCCATTCGGTTGTGAATACTTTCTTGATTTTTTACAATAGCAACTACTCGATTTTACTACCCACCCAATAAAAACATTGGATTTTAAAATTATTATCGCGGCGATACTTCGCTACGCTAGATCGGCGTATCCGACTTCTCAGTTGACTCATTTAACTCTAACAATTTTCGACAATTGTCTTGTATCTATGGCTATTCAAGATTTCGCGAGCTATAATTTTTTCAAGCTTGACACAGATTGATTTTCAAAAAAATCTGCTTTGTAAATATGCCTCTAACTCGAGCCGGGTTCGAAAAATTATAACCATGACGATTTCTTTGAACTAATAAAATATAGAACGATTAGACAAAATAACCCTGCCCGAAAAGGTAAAAGTATTTTTTTCCTTCTGACTAAGAATGCTTCTCCTTATAATTGAAATTTGTGCAAAATGTATCATACGTTGTTATCTATAACGTTAAAATAGGCTTGGCCAAAAAGGGAGGGTGCCACGCCTATTTTAGAACATTAAATTTTGTTCGCATTTCTTCTTACAGCTATTCCGTTGAAGTATTGCTTTTTATATACGCCAATGATCTCAACAAAAAATTTTATAAAAAAGTGGGAGCGACTTTTAACATAAAATATTTATTCTGGGGCACATTCCTTGAAATAAGGGTTTGCCGACTTTTGTTATGATTCTTAACTGTTTGCTATTGTATTCGTCGTTCAAGGCCGTGCTACACAAGTTATAGCTGTCAAGCAGGTGCGGAGGATTGCGACAAATAAAAATGGAAATACTGATGAGCTTGTATTTGCCACGCTAAAAAACACACAAAGCGGCAAGAAAGGTTAACGACATAATGCATCAATTTACTTGTAAAAATATCATAAACGTATGTACATATGTAAGTAAAGGACGACACTTAGGGCACTACTCAATTCCAGTAGAGCCTTATGAGAACTTGCACAACGGTTATGAAACATACTTCTACTTGACGAACAGCTAAATGATTCATTTCGCTTTGACTTAGCAAGACAAATGAAGTGTGGTTGCACGTTTATGATTGTAAATATGTATGTTTGTTTTATATACGGGATGCGTGAAGACTTAAGTATCAGCTCGCTATTATTTCGTTTTGTTGTAACCACTTTTCCTACAACTGTCCTTTTTGTATTTTCTCAACACTTTTGCGCTATATCTCTAATCCGTATAAAATATTTTCTATGACCACTCAAGTAAGTGACTGCCACATTAAGGATATTGTCAAATGTTTCCTGTTTAGCTTTTGTCAAAGCCCATCACAACTCAGGCACACAACAAGTGTGGTATACCACTCATGCCCACCAAAAAATTATAGACCTCATATACTTACATACGTATTTTGGGTTAGTTTAAAGAATTTTCCATGAAATTTGAAAAGTTGTATGAAACCTGTCTTATTTTGTTACATCTTGGACTTCAGGTTTATTATTAAGCTGACCTTCTAGCCAGAAATATCTTCGTTTATTTGCAAAATATGGCCCAGCCAGCGAAGCCGATGAGCTTAAATTCGATAAACCAAGTCGACGTCTGCTTAAAGCTCATACAACTCATCATTTTATCTTTTCAGTACTCGACGCATTGGTCCATAAATCTTTCGTAGAATCTTTCTCTCTAATACTTCCAGAGCCGCTTCATGAAGTGCTGTCAGCGTCCAAGCTACTGCAACATATAGGTGGACTATAAAGTGTTATATTCGTTCTTCGAGAGAGGAGTTTACTTCTCAATAGCCTATTCGCTCCGAAAGATAATTTGTTTGCAAGAGTGATTCTTCGTTGGATTTATAGGCTGACACAATATTGTGGGTGTTAAGGCTGGTTCCTAGGAAAAGGAAGTCCTTTACTTAGTCACTTGCACAATTTAACATCATCTACG
Organism: Merzomyia westermanni; assembly: GCA_949987695.1. Lineage (NCBI taxonomy): Eukaryota > Metazoa > Arthropoda > Insecta > Diptera > Tephritidae > Merzomyia > Merzomyia westermanni. The sequence goes on from OX465291.1 coordinate 27,491,664, forward strand.
CAACCATACACAAATAAATGGTACGTGGTGCAAGTAGATCTTTTGAATGTTTGTACCCTGCAGGAAACTCAGTAACTATTCAAACAAATTTCTGTTTCAGAACAACTAGTTAGATAGTAACTAGTTTTTCACTAGTTCGAAACCGCCAATTGACGATCCACCACTAAGCATTTTGAATTGTATTGGAAAAAATGATTATTCGAACACACAATGTCCTACAACAGGAAGCATTTCTGGTCTCTATTTGAGTTTTTAATATTTTAATTTTAAATATATATCACAAAAAGTTTTTAAGGAAATATGATTAAAATGATATTGAAATATTTTTATATGCCAACAATTCAATAGAATTGTTGTTTTTACGGCCTGTACATTTGTAAAGTACCATGAACAAACTCGAGCTAAAGGCCAAGAATAATAATTTTTCTTTTTTATTTATGAAAATTTTTGTTGTTTTTATTTTTTTAATAATTTTCTTTTATTTATTATTAAAAGTTTTTATTAGAATAGAATAGAAGAATTAAAGAGAAAATATTTGAAATGTTTAATCAACAAAAAATGATCAACAGTAAGGCTTATTTTGAATTTTTTTTTTAATTATGCATGCTTCTTGCAATGATTCGATGGAACGATCAAGAACAATCTTTATTTTTAATTACGTTTGATTAATTTTATTTTCTTTGATTTTTTGTAATGTTAATCAATTACTAATTGCTGGTTTCTGAGAACAATCATTTTTAATAAAAGGAAGTGCCTAACCAATGTGAATTGAAATCTGCCTGTGGCGAACTATCAAAAAGTTCCGAACTATCACAATACTTTGGGAAATCGTGAATCAATAAATACAATTTTGGTCTAGTTCGAAACAAAAGAAATAGTAGCAATAAACGAACTGGATCTAAACTATGGAATATTGAACTAGTTCCGAACTATTGCTAAGTTCGCCAATTGCTGGCATTTAGGAGAATTTAAACCTAGTACTAATGATGATTACGAATACAGTAGAAGCATACTACCTCAGGCCTTGAAATTTTCCCTACAGAGTAGCTATGTTCATGTCAAGTATGAGTACTTAACTAATTAGCGAGTGTGTGTTCTATCTATGAAAGCCAAGGAAACATCGCTAAGTAAATCATTGAAAGAACTTTCCTAAGCTTCCGTTATTGGTTGGCATATGTCGGATAAGTAAATGCGTCAGAGAAACAATGACTTCTGATGGCTTGACTCAGGCCAGTTATTCAAGCATGATGACTGTGCTACTTAAACGCACTTACTCCAGTGCCTTTCGCTGTAGAATAATTAACTAGTTATAAACTACATCAAAACCAGTATGTGTCTCCAGGCAACCAGTTAGCCAACACTCGCTTTTTCATTACAATAACTGGAAATGTGCGGCAATGCCCAATTGTAAGAATTTACACAGAAATATATGTATCTCAAACTAGTTCAAATTCGACCAAAAAAAATTAGTTCCAAATTGGCGAGTGAAACTGGTTAAAATGGCTTCAGGCTCAGTGAATAAGGACTCGATCAACATAGAAGAGGTATTCGGTTAGTTTCCTGTTGCCGAAAAACTGAATAAAATGAAATAAAAAGCTCAACTCGTATTTTTCCAACTCTGATATTTTAGAATTCTTACGTCTGGTTAGATACCAGTCAGTAAATTTTAGTTTTATACTGGTTTGTTTCCTGATTAATTTGGTGTTTGACTGCAGGGTTATAATCCTTGAGGCTGGTATGTCGATTCAGACCGTCCAGTAGTAGTTCAAATACTTTTTCCGTAATCTAAAATTATTGCGAAAATACTTCCCATTAATGCGAGTATTTAACAAAATCAAAGCCATTCTCTCTTTTCTTTCTTCTTTTCTCTTTCGTGAAGAGAACAAAAATTTCGAAAATTAGTTTGAGAACTAAGAATTCCTATATGAAAAATTTGCATTAAAGTTTCGTTTGAGATTGTGATCAAAGGAGGTCATATCACTCTAGCTCTCTCTCCCAACTAATGATAGTCGCTAGAAATACCTTCTGTAACGGACGTTAGGCGTTAATGCGCTGTACTATATTTATAACTCTACAAAGTTCATACTCTTACGTAAAGCTCATTTTCTAGGAACTTTTCTTTAGAATACTTCAGAAGTGACCACGTGTGCTAATGACAGCGTCCATGATTGCGTCCCCCACATGATTTTCCGAGCCCTACATTAATCGACTCCAAGTCCGATGAACACTGAGTTTTCCTTCCCAAAGCTGTTTGACATTTTTCATCGAACGCGTTGTAAATACTTTCGGGCTAGCTGTAATTCGATATTTTTTTAATTGCTATGTCGTGGTAGGATCAGCGCAGCACAGTGGTCTCCACCACGGACTTCCCGGTGAAGTCTCGTCAACAGCAGCGTATCACACGCCCATGTTGAATTTCGGAAGGAAATTTACGATGAAGTTTCTCCCAAGGAGGACGGAGGGAAGAGACAGATGATAAATCATTATCGCTCTACACCGATAGGGGTAGGAGCTGGCGAGGTTTCTTGACGGAAGACTCAGTAAGAAGAAGCGAAATATATATCTACACAGACAGTCAAGCAGCGCTCATGGCGCTTGATCCCCCGCCGCATCCTCTAAGGGCGTGAGCAGCTGCAAAAAGATGCTGGATGTGGCCTCAAGCTTCTCATACATCACGATCTTCTGGGTTCCCGGCCTTATAAATATTGGGGACAATGAGAAGGCAAGCGAACTGGCAAAAGCTATTGGCGCTATGGACGTTTCTTAGGCGTTGATGATTCATCCACCAATCACATCCATTAAAACGTACATTCGTAACAGGTTTAAAGAAATGCAATTGGCGTTCCATCGATGCCTGAGAGATCACCAACCTACACCACTATAAGTCAAGGACATTGAGAAAAGCCCATTCAGTGACATCAGCAATTACATAAACCGAACCAAATGGTTTGAACGTACCTAACAACAGCATCTTAAAAAGTGCACGCTTGCAGGGGAAGGTGCATCAAAATGGCGCCGAGTTCGCTACTTGAGTTCGGGTTTCTTTCCTCTCCCAGGCTGCTTGGACCACCTTGATTACCACACACAAAACTTGTGGAAAGCTGGCGGAGCTGTTGGTATTTATCATGCCTTTCACTATAGCCGTATAAGTTTTGCAGCAAAGTCAAATTCAGACATAGCAGCATAATCGAGCTCTGTCAAAAACAGCTTGGAAGAGAAGAATTGTGTCGTTTGTGTTACCATGAGTCTTCTACAGGCTTCGCTTCGTCTTAATTACTTCAATAATCAACCATATGTGGCTTGTCTTGAGGCCCAGTTTTTATAAGCATAGGTGAGCGGATTTAGTTGTAAAACTCCGCAACACACTTCGCAAGCACGCCCATACTTACGTGTAAACCTGCACTATATGGGACTCAACTGAAATAAACATTTGGAGCTGCATGACTCTTTTTCCATTTCTGGTGGACTCTACGTGTTGTCAAGTCTTCCTTGAAGGTTGGTATATTAGGAAAGTGAAATAAGTAACTGCTTCGAGAAGGCACGCACTTATGTATATGAGCACATCATCGAAAACGTATTTAAGTTTCAATGTCATCCCAACGAAGTACAATTTTCCAGCACATTAGATGCCCTATTCCCATGAGATCTTGGAGCCCAAGACATGCTAAAAACTAGGCAACGCAATGCCACAAAATGGCAAACTCAGTGTTGTGCTACAGGCGCACGTTCACGCATCAAGTATGTCGCTTGAAAGTTTGTTCTAAATGCGTGTGTCATTTTTTCTTGTTAGGTGGGGTAACCCACCTTTGTTTGCCTACGTGCCACATATGTATGCCATAGGCAAGTGCTTGAAGTAAGTCGCATTAGCTTGTGTACTCCCTCACGCTTTTCTACTTAGTTGGGTTTTTAGCGTCTTAAGCTTAAAAGTTTAGCGAGCGAATTTGAGTGATGTCATGCCTTTGGCTATTACTTCCACTCCAGTTTCAGCAAGCAGCTTCAGCATAATGATCATTATTACCCTCATCAGTGCAGTCTATTTTTTTTAGCTAAATTGTCAACGTAATATTAGTTTTCGTTGCTGGGAGGGTTTCTTTTTTCGCCACATTTGCCAAAGTCAGAGTAAGTAAAAAAAGCGAATGCGTAAACATATGCAGCTACATACACGCATATATATATACATTTTGATCTGGAAATATATGCTGACGCTCCTAATTTATTATTATACAGAAAAATAGGTACATTAGGCTGCCTGCGGTTCGAGTCTATGTGCAGGGTTTTTGTTTTGCGGGAGACAACTTTACATCTCAATTGTTTACTTAGTTTAAAGTAGCATTTTGTTGGCGTGATAGATTCTCCTTTGAAATTCTTGGTTGACATTATTTTCTCTGTTATTACTATTTCCAAAATGACGAAGTTTTTCACACTTTCAAATTTATATTTGTAGACCGTAAGCCACAAATAGCGCGATTCTTTTTTTATAAAATAAAGAAAACAAAAATTTACTTCACTATCAAAAATTGGTTTGGCTTAAAATAGTTATATTTTCTAATTTTTATTTTATGTCACATGATGTAACGTTATGGTAACTAATGTTATGTTAAGTTAATTTTATGCTAAGTTATGTAGTTTATGCAACGTTATAGTACGTTATGTTAAGCTAAGTTATATTAAGTTATCTAGAATTATTTTAATTTTATGTTATGCATCATATGTATATAACGTTAACTATCACGGTAACTTTAACAGTAGCAGTCGCTTCAATAATACCCATCATTATCATCGTAGCCGTTATTATCATGCCTCTTCGTGATTGGATGGTAATTTCTATCATCTTCTTTTACATTTCCTATTTCTCTTCGTTTTAATATGTAGACATTTTGGGCTGGGTAGGGCAGTCCAGCAAAGTTACGCGTAACAATATGTAACATATGTCTGAGTATATCGCTGTTGTTGTTGGTTTGTAATCGTAAGTGAAATTAGGCTTAGTCTGGGTACATAGATATTCTTGCTTAACTGCTTGCCGCCATAAGATGCTATGTTTATAAAACAAATAAAATAGATAAAAATAACATTAAATAAAATAAAATAAAATAAAATAAAATAAAATAAAATAAAATGAAACAAAACAAAACAAAACAAAATAAAATAATATAAAATAAAATAAAATAAAAACAAATAAAATAAAATAAAATAAAACAAAATAAAATAAAATAAAATAAAATAAAGTAAGTTAAAAAATAAAAAATAAAAAAAAATAAAATATTAAATTAAATGAAATGAAATAAAATAAAATAGAATACAATAAAATAAAATAAAATAAAATAGAATAAAATAAAACAAAATAAAATAATTTTTGTAAGTACAACGAGCTCAAGACCAGTTGATAATAATTCTTATTTAATTATTATTATTTTTGATTAGAGGAAAAAATGAAAGCAACAAACATATACAGGCTATAGTTATATATACTACTATTTCAACAGCCACGATTTCTCGTCAGACTAATTCGTATAGTTTTGCTATTTCAGAGGATCTTGTGGAGAATCGAACCCACTCACTCTGATTGCCACGGAGCACGCGGTTATGTACAATAACTATCTTCTAAAAATAGAAAAGAAGAATGTACAAAAACAAAGTCCAGCATGCATGATTTACATATAGACAGAATGTCTAAAATATTGTGTATACCGTTGGCAAGATAACAAACAACAATTGGAGGAAAACTTGAATTAAGCAGCTTGCAAAACTACACGCAGCATAGCCTATGGGTTAGGCAGCTCCGCTGGCAATCAGAGTGAGTATGTTCGATTCTCCACAAGATTCTCTGAAATAGCAAAACTATACGAATTAGTCTGACGAGAAATCGTGGCTGTTTTCGAAATAGTACTATAACTATAGCCTGTATATGTTTGTTGCTTTCAATTTTTCCTCTAATCAAAAATAATAATAATTAACTAAGAATTATTATCAACTGGTCTTGAGCTCGTTATACTTACAAAAATATGTAAAATGAACAGATCGTAAAACCAACAACAAAACAAAATAAAATAAAATAAGATAAAATAAAATAAAATAATATAAAATAAAATAGAATAAAATTAAATAGAATAGAATAAAATGAAATAAAATAAAATAAAATACTATAAAAAAAATAAAATTAAAAGAAATGAAATAAAATAGAATAGAATAGAATAAAATAAAATAAATTAAAAAAAAAAATAAAATAAAATAAAAATGAAATTAAATGAAATGAAGTAAAATAAAAGGAAGTAAAGTAAATAACACAAAAAAAAAAGGAAGGAATAGGAAATAAAAGGAAGTGAAAGAAGGAAAGGACAAGGGAAGAACATCAAGGAAAGAAAAAAATAAAATAGAATACAATAAATAAATATAAAATACAGAAAACCGAAGAAGATTGTATCATTAAATAACAGTGGGAAAAATTAAAGGAAGATGCGGACGAAGGGGGATCACATTAAAGAAAGAGAAATATGGGGAAATAAATGACCAAAGAAGAAGAAGGTGAAAGAAAAGAAACAGGAACGAAAGGAAAGGAGCAAAATGCGAGATAAAGGAACAGCAATTTATTAAAATAAAATTAAGTTTTGTGGTAGAATTTTAACCACTTGGCGGTCTTTAGTATAAAATTATTTGCCAAAATGGAAATTAACGGAAAAGTGAAAATTGATTTACTGTTTTGACACCTAGTTCGTTGTGATTATTTAACTATTAATTTTATTCAAAAATATGTTAAAATTCCATATTTACAAAATGTTAATTAAGTTCATGTGCAACTTAAACAATTACAAACATCAATATTCATGACATGCGCTTCATACTATCGTAATTTTAATAACTGTAGTTGTTTTCATGTGCATACATATGTATATTGATCACTGAAACCGTAAAAGTGTTTGTTGTTGTCAGAGTTCATTTGAGTGCATTCACCCAGTTATGCAAAGTGACCACTCTCATACTTACGTAAAAAAAATTACAATAACCATTGGAAAAAGTAAAACAAAAATCGAAAAAAAAAAATAAAAATTATATAAGCAAATTTCTGTAGAATCATAAGAACTCAAGTGCGTTTTCATTTACTCATGAATAAATTATAAACTCCGGTATAAAAATGTAAATAACATTGATAAGTGAATGCAAGTCAGACAATAAATATGTAACAACTAGTTCATTGTCATAATTGCATCATCCCAAATGTATGTTTGTTTTCACATATGAAATTATTTGTTTTTAAAAATGTATAAATTAAATGGGAATAAAATAAAAGTAGGCTATCAAAAGTAGGTGGAATACAAAATATACTACATATATGTACGTTGTAATACATCTTTTCGTTTATATGTATAAATGGCTTAATTGAAATCATCTGTAGCCGGCCGGTCATTAAAACTATGGCAGATTAAAGTCAGAGATTGCTAAATAGCTAAATACACAATTGAATTGATTAATAAAGTTGTGAATAACTATACAATTATTTACATAAACAAACAAGTAAAACCCCTGTAGGGAGAGTATCCAATTCTGAGCTCAATTTCTAAAGCATTTGGAATCAATGGAATGGAATCGTCCTTAATTTATCTCTGTTTTTTTATACCGTTTCGAACCACCGTTATATGGACAATAGCTGCAATAGCAAAAAATAAAAAAAATAAAAAAAAAATCAATTGGTAAATATGATTTTTAGAAAATTAATAAAAGTTATTTTAAGTCGTTTCGAGTTTTGCATCAAAATCATTTTTGCATTATAATATTATACAATTTAGAATCATGCTTAATTATCAGACGGTTAAATTTGACTGACGTAAATACTTTACCAAATCTCTAGGGTTTATTGCAAGCGAAATTCCTGTTCCTTTATCACTAACAAAGGATGTTTGAGTGGAGAATTAACTTAGAAATAATATTTATTTTTAAATCAACTTCAGATTCAGAAGATTTAATTTATTTTAGTGGAATTTCATTTCATTCAACACTCAAATGTTTATTATATAGCGATTTCTTGGTAATGTAAGGTGCCCATCTGTGGTATTCGTATATGTATGTATGTATACAATAAAAAAAAAAAACACAATTTTATATAAGCCGGCTGATTAACATGGCTTGTCACTCATATAAATGTGGAAATACGCATGCTTTATTGTAAACATTGATCACGCAAGGGCGTGTGAAGTTAGTTATTTTATTCACTTTTTTTATTTTTATTGTTATTGTTAATCTCTTAGTTTTTGTTATTAGTTTTTGTTATTATGACTAGGCCTAATTCTTTTTCTTACTGTTTGCTGGATTTGAGCTTCTTCAGTCGATAAGGTTGCAAGAAAAACAAAAAGCTTTTTCCTTTTTCTTCCTATGCATTTAGACTCTTTCGCATCAACATCAGGGAAGTCTATTAAATAAATCACAGAACATAAATTAGATTTAAATTAGTTAATATTAAAATTCCCAGTTTAAACAAAAACTCGCATTAATTTTGTTAAAAATAAAAAATTACATCATAGGTTACAGGATATTAAGGCCCGGTTTTTCAGTACAAGTTCAACTCAATTTGTCAGCTAAACTAAGCTTAAACTTGTTACGCAGTTTTTCAGTCAACTTTAAACGAAGTTTAAACGTAGTTTAAGCGGCCAATTTGGCAGGGTTAAACTCTAGTTAACCTGTCAGCTGTTTGTATATTTGATGGTTTTGGTTGTGAAACAATAAACTGAACGCAATTAAAAAAAGACGATATATATTTAATTAAATACTGGATATATCATCTGACGTGAGTGATTATAGTGATGCAGAAATTAGCGAAATCCTAACTATTACAATACTGAGGAGAAGCAATGGTGTTGAATATGTAAACAAATGTCATCTGTTGCCGTATTTAGATAAAAAAAAGCCAATGTTGCCGTATAAAAAGCTAATAAAGCGGCCTTAAACTCTCACTGAAAAACCGCTCTGCAGTTTAACTGGAGTTTAAATTTATGCCGAGTTTAAGCAAACTTAGTTTAAACTGAGCTTAACCAAGGACTGAAAAACCGGGCCTAAACGACACACACAATATTTTACTGCATCTTCTTTTATTTGTTTATTTATATTTCTTTATTGCAGTTGGGTATGCGCTGATTGTGTTGTCCACATCCAAGGCGAATTCAATATAAGGTGGAAGCAAGGCGAATTGAAAAACATACATACATACATTTTCCATGTGTTTGGTTTTTGTAATTCATAGGTCTAATGTCAAAATCGTACTGCGGTGAAATTTGTAGTATCAAAATTCGAGGAAAAAGTAGCGATCAGCTGATTGGACAATGCCACCGTGTATTGAATTCGCCTTGTCCACACCTAACAATTCAAAACATTGCTCAGCTGCTGTTGTATGGGGAGAGTTTCCAGTGCCGTTCTGCGTTTTCCTCTTCTCTCTATGTCCAAGATTATTAACAGTCAAGTGCTGAGCCAGTGCTATTGTTTTCTTATTTTCTTTATTTTTCTTAACTATCTAGCATTTATTGCAGCTATTGTTCTTGTCACCATTGCACACGAGCTTTCATCGAAGCACTGAAAACAAAAATAGTCATGATATAGCAGAAGTCATTAAACAACTTCGAACAAGACGAATTTATACAGTTGGGCAACTTGGCTTCGAATACAGAGGAGGGCTGAGTATGTAATCTACTAACTGTCCTCTGGGTCTCCGCTTTTATTCAATTGTTTGGATTTGACTTTTCTGCAAAACTTATTTGATAGACATCAATATTTCTGACAAATTGCGAAACGTCGTTTCCGATTCGTTTTCGTGGAAGTTCTACTACTCTAAAAGTCGCTTGCCATAACTGTCCTGCTGTGTGGTGGGTAATAGGGTTGCCAATTTTTCGGATTTTAGCCATCCCGAAGTTTTCCGAAGATGAATTTACAATTCCGGGATTTTGGTATTCGCTCTTCTCTCCAAGGTAAGGTTGAAAATAATAAAGAAATTGTTTGAAGAACTATCTTATCTTAAAATATATAACAAATAATTTTAAAAATAGTTTTTACTAATAGGTATAATACGAAAAATCATATAGGTGCCCACATTTTTTATGAAAGTTTGGAATTTTTAAAATAATTAAGAAATTTCTTTATACAACTTTTAAATTTATTATTGTGGTAAGGGAAAAAAATTAATATAATTTTCAGAAATAAATCGCATACAATTGTAGGTGTAATATTTATGTCAAAACTATTAAACTGATCGATTTCAAGTCCATTTCTTTTAAACGAAGTTAACTTGAATATTTCCTCTCGAGCTTCAAGACAATTTAAAACTATTCTTCTGAAGCAACGCAAAAAATATGTTTACTTAAACGAACCTTTTCCGTGTTTGTGTGAAAAGCACAACTCTCATTCAGCTAAGTTTCTCTCAACAAATTATTTATATGTGTTTATGCATTTTAATATCCTATGAACACTCAGCTGATAAGCATTTTCTGTAGCTAAGCAATTTGAGTTATCGACGCTTAACAAATCTCCGCCTTTCGAACACTCGGCAAATTTAATCCGCTCGTAATGCGAATGCAGTTGGGCTGGAATGGTGGGTAATCCGTTGAGTTTATTATATAATATATTATTTTAGTAGATTATTTCTCATCCCGAAAATCCCAGCGTTGTAAAAAAAAATCACGGTAATTTTCTGCACCTAAAAAAGCACGGCATTGGCATCCCTAGTGAAGAAACTAGAACGCTGACAACATCTGATGAGATGAATCTCGGAGTATTCTAGAGAAAGCTTATTGCAAAGTTTTATGGATGAAGTAGTTTTTAAAGATATAAAACCCAACTGCTCTGTTGGCTAGGCCTTGTTTTGTTAATAAAATTAGTCTTAACAGAACAAGCTGGAAGTAGAAGAGAACGAGAAACCGCATCACTCTGATGGAATGACCAAGTAGATACCGATGTAATATCCCTTGGTATTTGTTAAGTACGTGACTTTTTAAATTTAGGGACAAGTAATTCTAAAATCCACATTGTTCAAGGCAACTACCAGCTTTTAATTTACTTTCGGAATCAAGCTGTGTTATTTCGTTTGTGTTTCACAGTCATTTAAAGTCGGAACCTGCATGACTGAGCGGATACCACTTTACATGATTAATTGGATATGAAAAACATATTGCTTACACTCCATCATAAGCGTGACCGTGTGACAACTTCATAAAACTTAGACTAAAGAGAGATCCATGAACACCAGAAAATAAGGAACAATCAACTCTGTTAGTTCCTCTTGATAAACGGGTCCCCGCAAAAAATGCGATTTGTCTAGGATGGATCCGGGATGAGTCGCAAAGAAGCATGCGACAAATGCCAGTTTTGATCTGTTTTTATGGTTTGAAGTGATCCCTTTGTTTGACCATGTCCTATGAAGAGACTAATTGATCCCTTTCATGCCCAAAAGGGTAGTGTCGGACAGATTCCATTTGTCCCCTATGGGTACGGTCGGACAAATTTACTTTCAATACCTAAAAGTAGGCTACATAAATTAAAATCGACTGACCCCAACTATGCCTTAACGGAATAGTGTGGATCAGTTGTAGCCCATTGTAGACGAAAGGTATTGAACGCGGAAGGGGTACTAAAGAGGTGTTGCGACAGTTTTATGGAATGCGCCAGGTGTATCTAGTTCAAATCAAATTCAAATTTTTGGATATTTACGATGTTTATAAAAAATGCATAAAATGGGTTGGGAACCGCTAGTTTTAGTTTTTGATAATTCACAAATTGGAAAAACTTTGAAGTAAATTTAGCGAGCTAAATGGTAATTGTGTTGAAAAATTAATTGCGTTTTAGTGAAAAATTGTATTTTCAATCAAAAGGTTTTCTTATTTCCAAACTACTCCCCTAAACTATAAAAATAATAAAATAATATATTGAAATATTCGTAAAAGCGCTTATTAAAATCCCTACAATATACATACGCATGCACTTATGTAAAAGCTTTTTTGAGTAATATCTGTTTGGCATAAACAAGTTGCTTCAAAATCACGCATACATTTGGAAACAAACGTATCCACATGTCTACATAGGTATGAAGATACGTTTCACCATAGAGAAGCGTTACTGAAAGTGAAAAGCCAGACAGACTTAGGCACCAAATAGCGAGCGATCTTGCCAGGTCAATGTTTCTTTTCATGACTATAAAACAAAAGATTTACATAAATAAAAAAACTAAAGCTAACGTTTGAGTTATTAAATATATTATTTTCGCCATCGACTATTCTTCCCAGACTCCATAAAACGACATGCTGTGCATCTTCACTCGGCCACAATTAATAAAATTACTAATCCGATTGTAGTTGTTGTTTATTTATTGTACAATTCAAATGAAAAATACAAAAACCATTAATTTGTAGTTTTTGCTTTGTTTTGGAAAATTTTTATACGAAACAGATGGTTTAGCACATCTGTTGCTTATAAAAATGAAAATAGAAATGTTTTTATTATTAACGTAGGCCAGAAGTGAAAGTGAAATACTAATGAAAACATTCGATTTAATGTTATTTCTAAATTCATTGCAAGCTCAATGCAAAACAATTAATTATATACAAAACTATATATACCATTTGTTAGTAATAAGCTTTTGCGGCACATACATAGGTATGCCGTACAAACCGATTTGAATTAACAAAACTATCAAAGACTGGAAGGAAAGTCGATATATTGCATACTAGCATATATGGCATACGTTTTGCTGCTACAAAAATTGTTTTCCCACATACTCCTTTCCTTCCTTGCATACACACTTTAGCTCCAAGTGAAAGCGCTTCAGTTGGTTCTTCTGATATATTACGAAAACCCTGCTTAGATAATACTCGTTTGATAATTTTAAATAAAAATATACATTTATAAAATAAATATAAAATAAAAATAAAATAAAATAAAATTAAACGAAATAAAATAAAAAAATTAAATAAACTACAATATATTAAGATAAAATAGAGTGAAAAAAATAAAACAAATTAAAATTAAATAAGATAAAATAAAATAAAATAAATTAAGACTTAAATTAAATAAAATAAATATAATAAAATAAAATAAAATAATTTTTTGTAAGTATAACGAGCTCAAGACCAGTTGATAATAATTCTTAGTTAATTATTATTATTTTTGATCAAAATGTAAAATGAACAGGCCGTAAAACCAACAACAAAAAAATAAAATAAAATAAAATAAAATAAATAAAATAAATAAAATAAATAAAATAAAATAAAATAAAATAAAATAAAATAAAATAAAATGAAATAAAATGAAATAAAATAAAATAAATAAAATAAAATAAAATAAAATAAAATAAATAAAATAAAATAAAAAAAATAAAATAAAGTAAAATAAAATAAAATAAAGTATAATAAAATAAAATAGAATAAAGTAAAGTAAAATAAAATAAAATAAAATAAAGTTAAATTAAGTTAAGTTAAATAAATTAAAGGAAATTTAATGGTTTAACAGGTGTTAAAGTTTTATTTTTTTATTTTCCTTTTCAAAGTAGTTTATTATAGAACAGAAAAAAAATAAAGTAACAAATTTTAGGTCGAAACTTTATAAAATAAGGACTGTGAACTAAATGCAGCTAAAGCTTTGAAGTTTTGTAGAAAAATACATCAATACATCGACTAGGTAATATACTTCTAAAAGGCCTTAAGCACCCTTATCCATAAAAAATAAAAAAGCTTTATGAAGCTCTTATAATTCAAAGTTTTTTTATGGAAATGTCATTTTAAAAAGCTTTATAAACCAATTTAATTTTTTCTGAATATGGAGGTAACAGTATTTCTGTTTTGCCATTCTGGAATATAAAAAATAACAATATAGTAAAAAGAATTTGCGACCCATATTAATGCATTATTCTTTTTAATAAGATCCAGGGATTGAGTATGCTTTTTTCTTTTAGAAACATTACCATTCCTTATCCAAGGACCGCTAAGAAAATAATGAGGTCTGAAAGTATTCCATAAAGTTGTAGCAGGTTTTCCAAATATAACTTTTAAATTAAACTTTGCCTAAAGATTCTGTGTCAGTATCCGGGAAAAGCCAAAGTCGAAATTGAGTCAGTATCACCATTGCATTCTCAGTACTAAGATCTATAACCCAAAAAATTTTCATGGATTTTGCTCCAAAAATCCCTATACCGGGTTTTGCCCTTCTTGAATTTGCAATAGCAAACTAACTTAATAATAGTTGAGAAAAGCAGTTTAAATATTTAAATCAAATTTTATTCTGTTTTCTATTAACAGCCCAAATAAAAGTAGATTTCAAAAATAAAATAAGCTGGGAATAAAATCCTGGTATAACAAAATTATACTGGTATAAGTTGAAATAGTATCTCATAGTTTCAAACCAAAATTTTGGGAAGAAGCGTATTTTGTTCTTTATCTCCTAAAAGTTATAATTTTACTTTGGAAATCAGATAATAACCTAAAATGCTACTAATCTACTTACATTAATTGCGATAGTTTCAAGTAGATTTCAATTAACGATTTGAGCTTTCAAAACTCTCTCCTGAAAACCTTAGAAAAATGACTTATGCTTATTGCCACAGAATTATTACTGAGTGTTAATGCTTTTTCATTTTTTCACTATCACAAAAAAATTGTATTTAAGTAGAACAACTTTTCCATAACTATTCAACCTTGATTGTGATTTGCAGAGTACTTTTTATTACCACTAAAACTTGAGTTTTATATATACAGGGTGGCTGATGAAAGCCGCTACCAAAAAAAAATTAAATAACTTTTTTTCTATTTAATGAATCTGGTTAATTTTTTTTTTATTTTGCAGATTGACTTTTATGTTTAACAAAAATGGATAACTGGGACACTGAAACAAGAATTTGGATTGTCCGCCGCTATCACGCACTGGAGTCCGTAGTTTCGGTTCAAAGAGAGTATAGGCGCACGTTTGGCGGCAATCCTCCGAGCAGATGGACCATAATAAGACTTGTAAACAATTTTGCCGAGCATGGGACAGTCAACAGAAGACCTTACCATCGAAACCCTTCAGTTCGAACGGAGGAAACAATCGCTGCTGTAGCTGCTGCCATACAAAACAATCCACGTGTTTCGACAAGAAGCTTATCTGCTCAAATGGGTGTAAGCAGACAGTCATTACAGTCAATTATGCACAAAGATTTGGACTTATTCCCATATAAAATTCAAATGGCCAACAAACTGAACGCTGCAGACTTGCCGATTCGCTTGGAATTTTGCCAGAAGATGCTTCAAATGGTGGAAGAGGATGGAAACATGTTGAACTGTCTTTTCATGTCTGACGAGGCCCATTTCGATTTAAACGGCAACATAAACAAACAAAATTGTCGAATATGGAGTGCTTCCAACCCACAGATACTCCATGAGACGGAATTGCATCCACTTCGTGTCACAGTGTGGTGTGCAGTTTCATCACGCTGCATTGTCGGGCCCTACTTCTTCGAAGAAAACGGTCACACCGTTACGGTTACTGGAGACCGTTACTTGAGCATGTTGAGAGAGTTTTTCTATTCAGAATTACGCCGAATGAGAATTTCTTTCAACTCTGTGTGGTTTCAACAAGATGGTGCAGCTCCTCATATAGCCCAACCTGTTATGACAGAATTGCGACGAAAATTTCCCAATAAGCTGATATCCAGAAACTCCACATTCCGTTGGCCACCCAGGTCGCCTGACCTTACTGTACCTGACTTTTTCTTGTGGGGTTATTGCAAACAGGAAGTCTTCAAAGCAAAACCAACAAATTTGAATGAACTAAGGCAATCCATTCGAGAAACAAGTGCGGCTATTCCTGTCTGAACTCTCCAAGCAGTATTGAACAACTTTTTGGTAAGGTGCCGCACATGCATCGACGAGCAGGGGGATCATTTAAATTCCATTATTTTTAAAACTAATTAAGCTATATTTAATAAAATTTAATGAGCTTTAACATGAATAAAAGAAAAATGAATTCCATACACTGAAAAAAAAATTATTTGAGTTTCTTAATGTAGAAAAATTCATCAGCCACCCTGTATGTATTTTTTTTGAAGTATCCTATGGCTTAAACTATATTTACAGTCGATTTTGTACTTAGGCTTTATTTAACAAAATTGATGTTCGAATACCGATTTTATGACTATTAGGCCTTACTAACTTGAATATGACCTATCAAGGCCGTATCTCACATTTTAAATATACATTTGTTAGGATTAATATATGTACATATGTATTTAAAGCTTATGTTTCCAGAAACTATATTATTTTACTGCTTTTTTATACCAACAATTTTTGTTGATTGCTTTTTTATACCAACAATTTTTACTTTAACTTATACACAACAAAAAAAAAAAAACCAGCAACAAAATCTGCATTTAACATTTCAAAATTCAATGATAAATCGTTTTAATCTATTTTCAGTAAACAAAAATCACAACAAACAAACAGACATGTAAATTGCGGCAGAGATGAATAGCCATTCAATGAAATAAATATTAAAAATACATGAATATGTAAACAAATGCATATGTACAAGAGTGAATAAGTCGAAACCAATTGAAAGCTCTTAAAAGCTGATAACTTTCAACTAACAATGAATTGTGACAAAAAAGCGAAATAAGTAAAGGAAAATCAATCTCTTATTCCTGGAAGCTGTCAACAAAAATAAAAAAAAAACCTACCATGTGATTTAAGCATTTGCGTATGTGTAAGTGGTTAATCAAAAGTATTATAAGAATATCCCTGCCAACCCGCAACGGATAAAAATCGGAATGAACAGTGAGACGCGCGTACCAAAAAAGTGGACAATTTCGTTTGGATGTTCACTTTTTTCACCATGTTGAAAATGTTTTTCCCTGTACGTGTGAGTTGTAAGGGGCTGCATACTTTTAGGCACTTGTTGTTTTTCATACAAAACTCCAAAAATATATGTTGGTGTTAGTAAAAATTTGTGAATTTGTGGAATCATAGATTCACCACGGAAAAACACTTTCAACGTGGTTAAAAAGTGAACCTCGCCCAATAAAATTGCCCTCTTTTTTATCCACTTGTGTGGTAGGCGCGACTTACTGCGTATCCAGATTTTTATCTATCGCTCGTTGGAAGGGTATGAATAATGTGTCTGGCTCTGAAGGGTATGCGCGCAGATTAAATTGCCTAAACAACGAGTTATTACCCTGCAACAAATGCAATTAGTCTAGGATGAATCCGGGTTGACTTGCAAAGGAGCATGCGACCAATGCCAGTTTTGATCTCTTTGTATGGGTTAAAGTGATCCCTTTGCTTGTGCATATCCTATGAAGAGTTTAAGTGGTCTCTTTCATGCCCAAAAGGGTAGTGCCGGACAGATTCAGTTTGTTCCCCTATGGGTACGGTCGGACAAGTTTACTTTCAACAAGTAGTCTACAGATATTCAAATCGACTCATCCCAACTATGCCAATAACGGAATAGTTGGGATCAATTGTAGCGAAAGCTATTGTTTGCGGATTACTCTCTTCAGAGTTCAGTCTCACGATTTTTTTGCAGGGCAGCTAACGAAGGTGAGTGAATGAAACCCAGAACTACAAGGAGTCCAACCGACTCAGAATTAGATACTTTTCCATCTTGGTTTTCGTCTTGTTCTTCAAAGTTAGCGTGTTTTAGGTCTCGTCCCGAATTTGCAAAGAGTTTCGGCTTAACCTTTGGTTTTTTCCTTCAAAATTTATCTTTGTTTCGATTCCGTCCTGATTTGGAAAGTATTCCTGTTCACTTTATAGGTTCGTTCTTCAAAATTTATTTCGAGGTCAACCCGGTTTTTGCAAAGTGTTTTGGGTCTGGTTTTGGTTTGTTTCTTCAAATTAATTCCGATTTTGTCCATGTTTTGCAAAGTTCAGGTTTTCAACGTGACCAATGAGGGCCTCCAAATTTGGGTTTGTTATTGAAAACTAATCTTGGTTTCGCGGTTATCTCTGTTTTGTAAAGTATTCCGGTTCTGGTGATGGTTTTGTTTTCCAAAACTAGTTTCGGGTTTTCTGAAAAATTATACAGTTTCTAATAAGTAATGAAAAGGTTCCAACGGTTACGCTGTTGGTTTCGGTTTCGATATGTCTTTGGTATAATGAAAAGGTCCCAACAGTTCTGACTTCCGTATTGCTATTGCAAAATAAAACGGTTTAAACGATTATGATTTTGGCTTCCGTCTCGTTTTTCAAAGAACTATCCGATTGCGGGTTAGGTTTGATTTCTTGCTCCTAAACAACCTTAAGAAGTTGAAAAATGACTACGAGATTTAGGCCTAATACGACATAAATCAAAAGTGGTGGTTGGGAAACTTTAAATACTCAAGAACATAACGCGTTAACAGAGCATCAGTGGAAATGTGTGATTAACGGTGGCGAATATGCTTCGAATGTGAGTAACGAGCACGTTGGATGATAGTTGGGTAAAATTCGTGTTTCATAATCCGCTTGGCGATACATATGTATCATATATGTATATATGCATATATATCTAGTAGATTTTAGCAATTAATTCAAAAAAATGTTAGCGTTGAAAAGTGTTGGCATACACCATATGCGCTGGTTGTGTTATAAGGGACAGTTAGGCGAGCGCTAATTTATAAACATCATCACGTGTCTCTAACTGTTGGGAGATATTTATGGAAGAACTGGTATTAAGGTTGAAAGGATAGTACAACTTGTTTGAGTGCTTAAAGCAATTAAGTCGCTAATGCATGAGTTGAGTAACCATTTTCATAAAGTGGGGCATGATTCTAAATTAAAATTTCAACTATATTTTACTCTGTAATAACACTATAATCCAATAAAAATGTACATACTTTCCGAAAGTCATACATAGCTGAAGTGCCCATATAAAATCAGACAAATTCGGCATAGCCAATAGAATAAACCTTTTTGATCACTTCTTAAGTGTTTGCGCTTTCAGAACTTAAATATTGCGGTTAGTTTTCTTCGTGGGGGCCTGAAATTATATTCACAGTTTTTGCAGTACAATTGGTAATGCTGAAGCACATTTTACAATGAAGTACAAGTGTCCAATCGTAATTAGATTTTAAAATTTTTTTAATTTAATTAACTATTTTGAATTACATTTTAAACTTTCTGATAAAATGTTATGGCTCATAGTCATAGTCGTTGCTCAGCACGCGTTTCAATTAAAACCTTTACTTAATTTAGGCCCAGGTTTTCAGTCTGCTTAATTGCTTAAGTTCGGCATAAATTTAAACTCCAGTTAAACTGCAGAGCGGTTTTTCAGTGAGAGTTTAAGGCCGTTTTTAAGATTTGCTTTTTATACGGCGGCCGCGGTGGTGTGAAGGTAGTGTTGCCGGCCTACCACACCGAAGGTCCATGGTTCGATCCCTGGTACAGGTAACATCAAAAGTGATTTGAAAAAAAAAAAAGTTTTTCAAAACGGGGTCGCCCCTCGGCAGTGGTTTGGCAAACTCTCCGAGTGTATTTCTGCCATGACAGGCTTCTCAGCAAAAATTCGTCTCCTTTGTAGATGCCGTTCGGAGTCGGCAAAAAACTGTAGGTCCCACCAATTTGTAGGGAAAATTCAAATTGGAAGAGAAGCTTGGCGCAAAAATCTCTTAGGAGGTTTATGATGATATACCTGTAGTATATCGCGCCATAGAGAGAGAGATTTTTATACGGCAACATTGGTTTTTTTTTTAATCTAGATACGGCAGCAGATGACATTTGTTTACATATTCAACGCCATTGCTTCTCCTCAGTATTGTAATAGTTCGGATTTCGCTAATTTCTGCATCACTATAATCACTTTCGTCAGATGATATATCCAGTATTTAATTAAATATAAAAATATCGTCCTTTTTTAATTGCGTTCAGTTTATTGTTTCACAACAAAAACCATCAAATATGCAAACAGCTGAGAGGTTAACTAGAGTTTAACCCTGCCAAATTGGCCGCTTAAACTACGTTTAAACTTCGTTTAAAGTTGGCTGATTGACAAATTGAGTTAACCTTGTACTGAAACCCCGGCACTTAAAAAGACAGTTAAAATGTTGGTCAATCATAGTCATATTAAACAAAGATTTTAGCTAAAAAGAAATGTAACAAGGTTCCCTTATGAAAAAAAATTTTATTGGTTGGTAAGCAATGTCACAAACACATCCATAGACACATACTGTGATTTTAAAATGTTAAAATTACGTTTACGTCATTTTAAAATTAAAACTCCGCCTTAGACATAAAATGTATTTAAAGCTGACTATGACAGACATGAAATGATATTTATTTTAGAATTATGTTTAAGTAGATAACACTCTACTCGAAATTGACTATGACCATAGGCCTATGTTTCTGTAGTATACTGGGAAAAGATTTAGCGTGCTAAAGATTCAGAAATTTACACTTAGAGAAGAAAGGAGCATTTCAACTTTCACAATTGTCTGTAAAAGAAATCGAATGTTAGTTGCAAGACGGCCCTATTTTAGTTACCGTTTGGAAAATAGCCCTTATCAGAATTAAAAATTCTAATACAGCGTGTTAAAAAAAAAAATCTTTCAAAGTTTTATAAAATAGTGTGTTATCGAAACAATAGCTAATCAAATAGCGGATTATCTTACAACTATAATGCCTTTCATAAATATAGCCATCTCAGAATATGACTTTTGAAAAGATGTGCACAAAGTTTAGAATCAGGTTTATATGACTCTTAAATGAGAAAAGTATGAGGAATATATTGAAATTGAAATACTGTTATACGAGTATAGATAACTAGAACATGCCAATTAACATCGTGCTATAGTTATGAAACGACATACAGCTGTGCTCAATATAATAGTAGCGAAATTTAAATAGATATCGTTCGATGAAATAAGAATTGTGATTTTAATATAAAATATAACTAATTCTATAACAGAAACCACGTAAAGTTCAGGAAAGCTAATTAAACTTTAAAAAATGGCTAAAATGTCTTAAAATTTTTTGTTAGAATTTCTAGAAACTTTTTGGGTACGCAATTTTATAGACCAATCAATTTAAGTATAACATGGTGCAAGTTAGAACTCGTTCAAACATTTCCCTGAATTTTTATCGTAAAGGGTGTTGAGTGATTTTTTCCATGCAATGCATGAAGAAAAATTAATGGAAAGAAAAATTTATGGAAAAAAATACCCAACATTCTTGACAAAAAAAAATTTCTAAAAATTCAGGGGAAATTTTGAGATACTTATAACTTACACATTATATATAAAACTGCGTACTCTACAATTCTTGTTAAAAGTATAGAAATTTTGATGCAAATTTTTAAAAGTTTAATTAACTTTACTGAACTTTTTGTAAACTTTGAAATTTCATTTTATGTGGTTTATGTTATAGAATTAGTTATATTTTAAATGAAAATTATTAAGAACACAGCTTCTTCTTATTTCATCGAACATTATCTAATGTAATCTCACTACTATTACATTGAACACCATTGTACATACTTTAAAAAGTAAGACCGGAAATTTAGTTTTGTAGTCCATAAAAATCTAGTACACCAAAGTACAAGTTTTACATTTTTCAAAAATCGTTTTGAATTTTAAGATTTTTTCAATTGCCTTTTTCGCTGCATCGACTGTTGTTTGAAAAAATTTTAAAAAAGCATTGTCTCAGAATTCGTTTGAAGAGCGACCTATCTGAATCAATGCTAGGGTATGGTGCTGTTGAGAAAAAATCCGTGACAGGGGTTTCTTCTAAAAATACTGAAATATATTTGTATTTGTATTTGTATTTATTTAGCAATTCATCCTAGCACAACATTTGACAAAAATAATTTTATTTTATTTAGTCGGTAAAGGCATAAAAATAGGAGCAATTTAAACTTGACACTTAATGCTAATGAATATAACTAGCCCCTGCGGGTTAGGGGGCAGTACCGCAAGGTAGTACCGGAGCTTACCGGGTTCAAATCCGGCCAAGGACTGTTAATTCGACAACACTCCCCAAAATCTTCGGGGGGGGGTTTTTGTCGTTAGCACAACAACAACAACAACAAGAACAACAACTAAGAAAAAGATTACAATATTCCGTTTTTTAAATTATTATATTTAAATATTTTGAAATTAGTAAGCCCGGCCACGCTTCGCTGCATCCCAGAAGTTATAATAGACCGAGTGCGCTTACAATAATTATATCTCGCATACCAAAAAAGATATGGAACTTAATTACTTAGTGTTTTGCGGCATTCATTATCAACTTTCGTTTGGTACCCATATTGTACAAACACATTTTTGCTCACCTTGATCCCCATCTTGGTCGATATCTCCGAAACTGGTCGAGTTGTCGAAACAATAGATACCTAAAATTTTAAGTTAGACGTCTAGTAACGCAACGGTAAAAGTTCCATTCGGTTCCACCAAGCAGTTTTTGAGTGATGCGCGTTCAAACATAGAGAAAGACAGACGCAAACTCTATAATGTTGATTTGCCTTCTATTGGTTTAATAATGCTCCCTCCTACCAATTTTTATTAAATATCTGCATGGTACATACATCGACCTGTTACAATTTTATTATCTGTGGAGATGGGGCGAACTACTCAGCCCTCGACATAGCTAACATATGAATAACATTTATTATTAAATAGAAGAAAGCAGAAAGTGGTTTTAGAAAACAGAGTTCTAAAAATTCAAAACGATTTTTCAAAGAAAAAAATTGTATACTATGTTAATAAGAATTTGATAGGGCAACAAACTATAGTTTCAACTTTCTGAATTAAAATATTCCAAAATTATTTGATAAATTTTCAAAACTCTTTCAAACTTTTTTAAGAAAACTTGTGAACTCAAAATGACCGAACTTGTAAATTCATAGTGTGACTTATTCGCGTAACGGATCATAGGTATATAATTTTCGTCCTTACCCAGCTTTAGAAAACCGTACTTGTTTCTTAAACGAATCCGTTTCTAGCTATTGATTTCCATGCCACATTTAACACTTCAAAGCTAACGAGCTCATGCTTAATTTCACAATAACTATAGAACATGCTCCCAGCATAAACGAGCCACCATTCAACAGCTACATTAGCCACACTCTTCACTTTGTGCATATATATCATGGGTGATTAATCTAAATTGATTTGTGGATATATCTATTCAATTAAGATACCACAACCAAACAAAAAAATTTACTTTATTAAGATAAAAAGATAGTCATGTATACTTAAAAAAAATCGTAAAACTAAATTAGATATTTGTTTTACTGATAGGGAAAACATCAACAAACATTGATTTCGAAATAGTGAAAAATACATACTAAGTATTTAAGTTGTGTGTGGCAATAAAATAAATACAAAACCAATAAAATGCAACAGAAAATTCAAATATTTATACAAACAAATTTGTATTTCTATATAGTAATTGAAAGCATTGCCGCCAAAACAAATATCAACTAACAACACCTGGTTGTTGTTGTTTGCATTAGCAGAGTGTTAAAACAACAACATTTATACTCAAAAAAAAACAACAACATTTATACTCAAAAAAAAAACAACAACACAATAGTAAAAAAAAAAAATAAAGCTACAACAATTTATACAACAACTTGTGCAATTGATATCACTTTGATGCCAATTAGTCAGATTGGCAAAAGCTAAAAACGTTGCCTGGCTAACAGTGACGCTGTGCAACCATTTAATAGTAACAACAACAATAACAAAAATATGCACATTGTAAAGGCGTTGTAAAGCAAAAAAAAAAGAGGTTCCCAGATTGAATTTACGAAAAAAGTAGACAACAACAACAACGACTTCAACATGGCTATCATGAACGCAATTATCGGTAGCCCAACGAAATGGTGAGTAGTCAAAACCACTAAATTTACATGCCTTTAAATGTTGTAGCAATTAAATTGTTGAAAAAGGAATACGGAGGTAGTATATTTGTATGTAGTGTGAATGTTAAAAGTTAGTTCATTTCTGTTTCAATTTTGTATTCGTTAGCTAAGGTTTTCTTAAATAGTTTATGATATTCCAATTTACTATTCGAAAACCCAAACAAGCTTTGAATTATTGTTTTATTGCTTGGCTACTTGTTTTACCGTGGTTTATTACTCATTTTTGTGTAATTAGTGGTTTGTAAGGAAATGTGAATTTTTGTTAGGATTACTAAGTAGGTACATTAGAGTGGGACAAAAATATGACAAAAAAATTCTGCTTGCGAACAATTGTTTGCCACCTTATTCTCTGTTTGAAGGCTACATCTCAGAACTTGATTCAAAAATACCCTATTTAAAAGAATATTCAATTAAATAATTTTTAAAAGAAATTCTGTGACACATCGGCTGGTTGGAAGTTGCCCTATCTGGCCACTTCAGAAATGTCCTATCTATTAATTCCATTAATGCAAGGTCAGTCTCAGAATTTGATTCAAGTACTTCATATCTGAAAGCACATTCAATATAGTTCCAGAAAAGATATAGCATTTTTAAAACAAATTCTGAGTTACAATGTCTCTATGAATTATTCCGAGGAAGCGCATTGTTCGAAAAATATTGTGAGAACCACCAAACGGAATAATATTTTAAACTGAATATTTTACTAAGCATAATAACAATAATACGAAAGTTTTTATTCCTATAAAATTTTGCTCTGTATGAGTATTGAATATATAATGGACTTAAACTTGCTCTATATTAGAGATAGATGTTTAGTAGTTGGTAACACGAGTGCAGCGTCTTAAAGCAACTATATGAAGTTTTTATGACCGTAGAATACTAATAACGCGTGACCATGTAAACATGAATTTCTGTTTTTTAATAATTTTTATTAATTGTTAAAAGTTATATCATTTCAATAGCAAACGAAAATTTATAAAAAAACTACTTAACTAAGACATAAGGTTTAGTGAAGCATACAAAAATTTGGTCCTCAGAATTCACTATAAATCCAACATCTGGAGTTAGGGGCCAAAACCCCATTTTTTGCATAGGCCCATAAACAAACAAAAAGTTCTTCTGTGGGTATATTTCTTAACCTATGAAAAATGATTTGTGGCCGCTAACTACAAATTTTTGAGTATGCTTGACTAGACCTCCAACGTATGTGAACCTTCAAAAAAAACTTAAAATTTTTTTTTCTGCCACAAAGTGTAATTAATCTTAATGCTCTCTTCCTATTTTTACTTCTTTGGGTACTAATGGGGCACTGTTTAAGGGCAATCGTATTTAAGTCCAAACGAGTAACTGTATTGCACATGTAGGGACGAGGAAGATATAGCGAGTGTTGAACACTTCCTCTACACGTTCCGTGAGCTGCCGACATTCGTATGGAATCTACGAAATAGTACGTTAACAGCCGTTTAGCGGAGTCAGGCTCTGCTGATATCGTCCAACTTCCGTCTCATATATATTATACCAATGGCTCAGCCTAAGTTTCCCTAGCAATTGTGCTCTAATGTGGTAGTTACCGCCTACCGAAAAATCTATAACGATGCAGAAGCTTTCGTCGTTTATCTCTGTTGTTATTCGTTGATGGCACGCATGCCGCATGAATCATATCGCAAAGTGGCAGAAGCATCTACCGAAATAGATGCACTCATATTTTTAGATTTTATTTGCGCTATCACTTGACGCGCTTAATAGTTTAACTCAGTTGTTGCCGTCCCCCTTGTCAACATAATTTACTTACATTAACGCTTGCATCATAAATAAGAGCACATCTACTACACAGTACTTTTGTGGTATGCAGACGTACATTCGACGTGCTCATTTTGCCACTTCAAAAATTTAATATCATATTTTTGGGTTGGAAGACGCCCCACTGATTATGTGCCAGAGCTTTTTGTTTTATTTTGCTCGATCGTCAGTGACGCTTCCTTTAAACAACAACATCACAGCATGAAAAAAAAATTATAAACAATAACAAACACTCTCTTTAAATGTGTTGCTTATAATTTTGAGTTTAGTTGTTGTTGTTGCTTTGCGTTTTCACTAAAACAATTTTCGCTCCTTAAGTGAATAACATAAAACACGTCCAACTAGTGTCGTCGCTCATCAGCGCCTTCATCATCGTTGTAATCACTATGCGCATCATCCACTTGTGCAACAACAGCAACAACGATTATCGGATACATTTAGCAACAAAAAAGCTACCACAGCAACAGCACTTGAATGGTCATAATTGCAAGTATACGAGTATGTATCATTCCTTCTTTTTTTGAGAGGGCTTTCTACCTCTTTTCAGTTCACTCCTCGACTACTAGTATTTTGTTGGCAAATGGACGATCTCTATGATATGCAGCATCCGAATATGAGGGGTGTATGATAAGTTAGTGAAGTAAGATATCAACTGATCTATGTCAGATAGCATAAACAGCTATACCTGTGAGTATGTAAATTGTATGTTGAATCTACGCCCAGACCAATGTTTCCAAAGTGTATGTCGAACTTGATCTTTTACCCCAGTTCCGTATGGAAAAATATTTCAACGCCACATAGTACATTCCAACAAGATCTGGTTTTATATGAAGTTTATTTAATTTCATTTAATTAAATTTTATTTAATTTCATTTAATTTTATTCTATTTTATTTTATTTTATTTTATTTTGTTTTATTTTATTTTATTTTATCTTATTTTATTTTATATTAAATTATTTTATTTTATTTTAATTTATTTTTTTAATTTTATTTTGTTGTTGGTTTTAATTGTAATTTTTACATATTTTTGTAAGTTTCAACGAGCTCAAGACCAGTTGATAATAATTCTTGGTTAATTATTATTATTTTTGATTAGAGGAAAAATTGAAAGCAACAAACATATACAGGCCATAGTTCTATTTCGAAAACAGCCACGATTTCTCGTCAGACTATTTCGTATAGTTTTGCTATTTTCAGAGGATCTTGTGGAGAATCGAACTCACTCACTCAACTTGCAAGCGCAGCTGCCTAACCAATAGGCTATGCTGCGTGTAGTTTTGCAAGCTGTTTAATTCAAGTTTTCCTCTAATTGTTCTTTGTTATCTTGCCAACGGTATACACAATATTTTAGACATTCTGTCTATATGTAAATCATGTATGCTGGGCTTTGTTTTTGGACATTCTTCTTTCTTTTTTTAGAAGATAGTTATTGTACATAACCGGGTACTTCGGTATATATTTATTTTTGTTGCTGGTTTTATGGTCTCTTCATTTTTACATATTTTTGTAAGTTTTAACGAGCTCACCAGTTGATTTATTTTATTTTAGTTTATTTTATTTTATTTTACTCTATTTTACTTTAT
Organism: Merzomyia westermanni; assembly: GCA_949987695.1. Lineage (NCBI taxonomy): Eukaryota > Metazoa > Arthropoda > Insecta > Diptera > Tephritidae > Merzomyia > Merzomyia westermanni. Next base: position 27,518,877 of record OX465291.1, read on the forward strand.
TCTATTTGATTTATTATTTATTTTCTTTTATTTTATTTTATTTACTTTAAAAAGTTTAATTTAATTTAACTTAATTTAATTTAATTTAACTTAATTTAATGAAATTTAATTTAATATAACTTAATTTAATTTAATTTAATTTAATTTAATTTAATTTCATTTTTGTTTATTTTGTTTTATTTCATTTCATTTTATTTTATTTCATTTCATTTTATTTTATTTCATCTTATTTTCTTTTATTCTATTTTATTTAATAATTTTTTTTTCTATTCTATCTTATTTTATTTGATTTGATTTTTCTTTATTTTATTTTGTTTTATTTTAGTTTATTTTATTTTATTATATTTTATTTTATTTTATTTTATTTTATTCTATTTTATTTTATTTTATTTGACTTTATTTTATTTGATTTATTATTTATTTTGTTTTATTTTATTTTATTTAGTTTAAAAAATTGAATTTAATTTAATTAAACTATTGTTATTTTATTTTATTTTATTTAATAACATTTTTTTTTCTATTTTGTTTCATTTTATTTTATTTTATTTGGTTTTATTTTGTTATATTTTATTTCATTTTATTTTATTTTATTTTATATTATGCTGTTCTACTTTATTTAATTTATTTTATTTAATTCTTGTTCTTATTTTTTTTTTGTTATTTTATTTTTTTTATTTTATTTTAATTAGTTTAATTTAATTTAATTTTTATTTATTTTATTTTATTTTGTTTTATTTTATTTTATTTTATTTTATTTATTTTATTTTATTTATTTTATTTTATTTATTTTGTTTTATTCTTGTTCTTATTTTTTTTTTGTTATTTTATTTATTTTATTTTATTTTATTTAGTTTAATTTAATTTAATTTAATTTTTATTTATTTTATTTTATTTTATTTTATTTATTTTATTTTATTTTATTTTATTTTATGTTATTTTTTTTTATTTTATTTTATTTTATTTTATTTTGTTCTATTTTATTTAATATAATTTTTTTTCCATTTTATCTTATTTTATTTTATTTTATTTAATTTTATTTTATTTTATTTGGTTTTATTTTATTTTATTTTGTTTTATTTTATTTTATTTGATTTTATTTTATTTTGTTTTTGTTTATTTCATTTTATTTTATTTTATATTATGCTGTTCTACTTTATTTTATTAATTTTATTTTATTCTTGTTCTTATTTTTTTTTTGTTATTTTATTTTTTTTATTTTATTTTATTTAGTTTAATTTAATTTAATTTAATTTTTATTTATTTTATTTTATTTTATTTATTTTATTTTATTTTATTCTTTATTGCTTTATTTTATTTTATTTTATTTTTTTTTTTGATTTCATTTGATTTGCTTTAATTTTATTTATTTCATCGACTACATGTTCCTTAAATGTATAAAAAAAGACTCAACCCAGCAGCTTTTCGGGCAACCAGGCAGTAGAGCTTGCCGAAGTACTTATCATCCATGCCTCGTATATAGCTTCACATCAGCTATTGACTCTTAACAATATCTGTCTGCTTTTCTTAATTCTACAAGTCTGCGCTGTTGCACTTGTCTGGCACGCCGACACACCGAGACGCAGTCACCCACACGCATAGCAGCACTTGAAGACGACATTTTTCTGCTGCAACGCAATCATGTGCAACATGTTGCCGTTTAAATGAGTTCCACGAAATAGTTTTACTTTTCCTCTTCGTTTTGATTTTAGATTCGTTAGTCTTGCATTGCTGGGGGCTCGCTGACACATTTGCTGCCCCCCATGCTACTTACTGCTATCCTTATGTGGTATCTGTTGGAAGGCATGCACGTGTTGTTGTAGGTGACATCACAATCCCAAAAGGTGTGTCGTATTTTTAAGCCGGCGACAACTTGCCCATGTGCTCAGACTCATAATTTTGTGCTTTTCAACATACCAAACAGCTTTGTATTCCCTTTCGGACTGAGTTATTTGCATGTATACTTATTTTTTGTTATTGTTTGAGATTTAAAGGTGTCCAACAATATTTATTGATATCCTTTTGTTTATTATTTTTATGTATTTGCAACTCCCGCAGAGAACTTTGAACGTTTTCGGGTTTTGGCTAAATTACACAAATCATGCATTCTTGTTGATATGGCTTAGAGATTGTCTCGAAAACTTCGGCGTCACATAAAACACAAGTTTTATGTCAAAAAATCCGCAGGTTCTAATGATCCTTTTAGTGAAGTGTAAATTATGATATCATTCAACAAGTAAACAGTGCTTAGAGCTCGAATATATTAAGCTTAAGCCGCTCAGTAAACAGTGCTTAGAGCTCGAATATATTAAGCTTAAGCCGCTCATAAGGCGTTGTACCAGCTATCTTAGCTATTCAGTTTCAAGGCATTCAGTGGCAATTTGTGTGCCTTGTTTTGCCATTTCACGGAAATGCTGTGAATTTTAACAAACCCAACACACGAACTTTGCTACGGCATTGAAAAAGTTTAAACATTTGTATGACGTGCGGTTTGTTCAAAGAAACATGCCCATTTCCATTGGCATCAGTTGGTAAACAAAAGCGTACAACTTTAGTGATCCCTTCAACCACTACCGATACCAAATGCAAACGACTTTCAGTTTAGACAGCTGATGGCCTCGAGCTAGTGCTGTAATTTTGTATTTTTTGTATATTTATATAATTAAAAATAAACAAACATCTCAGTTTAGAATCTTGACAACCTATGTATTGCGGTCCACATTGTGTTTGCTTTAGATCGATATTACGCTAGCTTTGCTGATGAAGTAATTGGATATTGGTGAGTTGATGCGGAAAGCAAAAAATAGAAAAGTGTGAGTATGACAAATTTGAACTATCAACAAATAGACAAAATTTTGACAAAAACTCCGGGAGTGATGAAAGATTTGAAGCCCCCCGGAACCTTACTGACAACCGAACAAAACAAATGACCAGGTGACCAATTTCCAGAGAGTAACTAGATTATGGAGCGAGAATTCCACGTCCCTCCTCCTGAACAGAAAAAACACAATCTAAATTATGGAATTACTTTCCCTCCACTTAAGAATGACGAGGTACGAATAGCAATATTCAGATATGCAATCACCTACACTCCTTACTACCACACACGCGCCCACGGCAAAGAAAAAAATAAACAAAGCACAAAGCAAGTCAGCGCCTAACATGATTGCGTTGATGCGCGATCGCCTGCTTATGCGTAGCTGTAATTTGCAAATAGTTTATCTCAACTTATGCTTAAGAAGATACTTCACGCTTTAGTAATAGTCGAGTGTGGTTCGGTAAGAGAGATGGCAAGTACCACAACATACCGTGAGATACTTCCACCCTTACCCTAGCACAAACCTCCACTATCGATCCTCTTTTTGGTTGCGTCTACGGGACGTTGAAAAGTGACCTTACGGTCGCACCTTTGTTCGCAAGACCAGTGGTAAATCCTTCGGGACGAGCAAATACATCTCCACCGGTGTGCATTCAACTGTCTGTCCGAGTATACCAATAGGTAATCTGGCAGCGATCCACCAACCCTTCATCGGTAACTTGACACCGATCCACTGGCATGCGCCAACCAGTCATCGGTAACTTGGAACCGATCCACTGACATCAACCAACCAGTCACCGTACCCATCAACCGTCTACCATCATTCACTCTATAACGCACCCCTCTCCGCGCCACCAACCACTTTGTGCGTGCCTACGGACACACCCTATTTATCGTAACCGACTAGATACACGCGTGTGTGTGTGTCCGACTGAAATACCACTATAAAATCACTGTGTTCTTATTAGTAAAGAAAGTGGGACCTATACTCTATACTGGATTGGCTGAGCAGTCCCCCAGCTTTCGATCAAACCTACCGCACAAGATATCTGCATGAAATTTGGTATGATGGCGCCATATTGTCACATATCAATCGAGATGGAACCCATAACACGTAGCTTCCATACAATCGATTGTTCGGATAAACAGGGTTCACTATAAATCTTGCAATTGAATAGCTAGGAACATAAAGTTTTCCAACTTTGTATTTAATACATATCGATGGTTGAGTGAGAGATCAAATTATTTCAAAATATTTTTAAAGAACGCTCTATTTCAGACTATTTACAACAGCAAAAAATTTAAATATCGATGTATGCTAGAATCAGGGTTTTTCCACCACTAACATACAAGTAAATGCATCTTGCGATTTATTTGAAAAAAGCTGCTTCCATTAACACTGCATTTCGTATAGTTGAAATAAATCAAATATTACCCATCCCCCCTTACTGCCGGCACACCGCGCACTCATTAATGAATAATGACAAAATCGGAGTGAATTCAAAACTCTTGGCTTAGCGCCAAATTTGCAGATTTGCAATTCATATTTGTCACATTGGGAGTGCGTTGAGGGCATCATTGCTGGTCGACAGCTGGTGGCTGCTGTTGGGTGCCGTGTTAAGTTGGTGTTTGGTTTGTGTGAATACGCAGTCAACGACAACTAAAAAAACTCGCTAAAAGATTGAAAGTGTTCTGTAAAAAGTTATTTAAAAAATTATTTACTCAGTTGAAATGAAGGGAAACTGCATAAAATCTGCCACACACTTGACTTGCTTACTGTCCGACGCGTGGGAGAAGAAACGAATGAAATTGCGAAATTAGAGTAAAAGTTCAAAAGTGGCAGAACTAAAACAAAAAGAAAGCAATTTAAATATGCGAAAACACAAATTGGAAAACTATTTTTCTTGCAAACTGCTTGGACTTGAATTCCAAACATTATTTAAAGTTGAAACAAGCAAACTGATCTCTGTATTTTCTTTGAAGTAGAAAAAATTCTGTCTCTTTAAAAGTCGCTTGATTGTAAAAACAAAAGGTTCTCAGCACAAAGCAAACACAAATTATTTATGAAACATTTGTATATGTCTATTTGTACTTTCGTCTGGAATCCATATGAGCTATTTTTGAAAAAATAGGGCAATCGCTGCATAAACAAAAATTGCTGACTGCTTGCACTTTTAATGCACAAATGCAATTTTATGGTTTCAAATTTGAATGTATGTGTATGTATGGGATAAGGATGCAAAGTTTTTCGGTTACTGACGCTACGGGTTTGTCGGGATTAGTTTTCGTTAGTGTTCGTTATACTCCAACAGTTTAACTTGAAAAAGTTGAAGAAATTGTTCGAAAAGGTAGCTACATAAAAACAAGTAAGGAAGTCTAAGTTCGGGTGGAGCCGAACATTATATACCTAGTAGTGATCTATTATGGCATACCAATTTATGCAGGTCTATTTTAATACTTTTCAACTAGTATTATAAACCCAGCTGATTGTTTTCAATAAAAACACTTCTGTTATGAGTTTTGAGGGGTAAATTAATTTAGTGGACGGAGAGGGACATGGCTAAATCGTCTCAGCTCATCGTGCTGATTGTTTCAGTATACTTATTGATGGGCCCATCTGTTGTTGTTGTTGTTGTTAACAGTGCTTCGCCCTGCCCAATGGGCCCGATCACTCTAAATTGTCATCAGGCTCTTTTACCGGAAGTCCGAGGAAACGCGCAGTTTCCACAGGGTTGGACCAGAGTGATGTAGGATGACTAGGTTTATGACAGTTCAGAAGGAACTGTCTACTCAAGAGTTCCGCGTGCTCTTGAACATTGAGCAATTTTGCCTCTTGATGGAGGTGAGACTCATATGACATAAGCAGGCATCCCGTTGCAGTTCTGATGGCGGTGTTTTGGCAGACTTGCAATTTCCTCCAGTTGGTGTCCGAAAGATTGGGCGACCATATAGGCGCAGCATAGTCAATAACCGGCCGGCCAATAGCCTTATATGTAGCAAGCAATGTTTCTTTGTCTTTTCACCAAGTACTGCCGGCCATTGACTTGAGGATCTTATTGCGGCTCTGTACCTTTGAGGCTATTGCGGTGGCATGACCAGCGAAGGTGAGGCCGTTGCCAAATGTCACACACAAGATTTTTGGGTGGCTGACAGTAGGTAGAGGTACTCCGTCTACGTGGACATTTAACTCTTGCCCCATCTGCGCATTCCATGTAGTAAACAGGGTCGCCGTCGATTTAGTCGGAGATAGGGTCAGATTTCGCTCGGTGAAGAAGCTGGAAAGGTCATGGAGGTAACTGTTGATTCTCCCACAACAGCCGGTTCTATCGCACTGGAATGCCCCGGGTTTTTTCACCCGGCCAAGGGCTGTTATTTCAGTGTAACCCTGTCCAATCAGTCCCGTCCCACCCTTAAATTGTCATCCTCGGAGCAAACCCTGGCAGCTGGGCTGCTCCATTGTCTCTTGTTACGGGCTGGGGTCGAACCCAATCCTGGACCAAGAGACTGGATCTGCTGCGTTTGCTGGAAGAAAATTTATATTAAACGGTCGTATTCGGTACAATGTGCCAAGTGTAAGAGATGGTTACATAAATCTGGATGTTCAGGGCTTAACCCTGCCATCCACGGACCCCGTACTTTCTTTAGTACTTTTGAGTTACCTTGCTGTACACGTCCAAGGACGTCCCGCGGTAGTCGCCGCTCTGGCACTCCCTTACCGCTTCTACCTACTTCCAATAGTCACAATAGTGGCTCAGTCTATACGACTGGCAGCACCGCTGCCATTCCCGCCTCACCTACTCCCGACTCTCGCTCACGAACACCAGCGTCTCCATCTTACACGGCCGCTCAACACTCCTATCCCCTCCGGAATAGGTCAGATATGAGCATCGCCGAGCGTCAGTCCCCTCTGTCTCTGCCCCTAATGCCCCCCCCCCCCCCCCTGCTTCCAGCTGCATGTGGGTCAGGAACACCATCTGCTAGTACCTTTCACTACGTGCACCGTTTGTAGGCAAAGATTATATACGCCTGCGACATCGGTCAAGTGCAACCATTGCCTTGGCCTGTGTCACACACTTATGTGCTCTGGGCTCGCAAACGGTAACCTTTGGACGGATTCATTCATAGCCCCCTGTTGCAGTACACAGCCGCCTTCCACGCCAGACAACATCGGCCATGGCGCTGTCAACTCTAGACTGCGACATAGTTTAGGCCTTAGCCTACCTCCACCTAGGCAAACGCATCCGTCCCTCACGCCTAGTATGCCCCCCGTCTCCCCTCCTACACACATCAAAATTTTGCAGCTGTTGATGGGCCCATCTCTTCTTCTTCACATAATTACAAACATTTCATGTTCATAAAAGGTATGAAAATCAAAAAGATATAAAACTTCCCTATTGCAGTGGGGTATTAACTACTTGCCGGATATTTTGCTTGCGTCTTATCCGCTTTGCTAATTTTTGGCAAGAGTGTACTACGTACTATTGGGAAGCAGCTGACTAATATTCATTGAAATATCTTGTTGAAATTACAAGCAATCGTCTTTGAAAATAGCTGAACTTTTATGCTAAAAAGTGAGCGGCGCCACGCCTACTTCCCCAAAATCCACAAATTTTTTTTTGCGGTCGAGTTTTGCTTATTGATATAGCTTGCATGGTTATAGAAATATCGCGTTTTACATTTTACAAACAAATTTTTTAGAACTATATTAAAAAACTGGGCGTGGACATTAACCGATTTCTCCCATTTTTACAGCAGAGTCACCTTCATATATGTGGAACATTATCACTAAATTTCGTTTCGATAAATAAATTTTTGCCGGAATTATGCCATAAAATGTTTTGTGGAATAATCCACTACAAAAGGACCGGGGCGCACCCATTTTCGAAAATTTATATTTTTCGACTTTCTTCGTTCATAAACACTTTGAAAGTGAAATTAAAATGATATAAAGCTATTATACGCAAAGTTAATGCCTATTAAATATATATCTGATCCTTTTCTCTTTCGTATAAAAGTGGGCGTGGACCTTAACCGATTTCGCCCATTTTATTCCGGAATATACGCTGTATTAATATAAATATGTGTGGTAAATGTCGTTTCGATATCTTGAGCGATTTTTGATTTATGATTAATATTATTCTTAAATTTGACTAAATCAAAAGTGGGCGGTGCCAAGCAAATTTTCAAAAATTTCTTGATACATTATTTTTCTGCCATAATTTTAATGTGCACACCTGCATTTATCCTTATAGGTGCACTGAATAACCCTTTTTTTTGTATTTCGAAAATATTCTATATAAAAAAAGTCGGCGTGGCTATCATCCGATTTAGCCCATTTTAAATAGCGCTTGGAAATAAGTGCCAAGAAACTTGCATACCAAATTTCATTAAGATATCTCAAAATTTACTCGAATTATCGTGTTCACAGACGGACGGACGGACGGACGGACATGGCTTAATCAATTTCTTTTTTCCTCCTAAACAGTTTGGTACAAATAAGTCAATATCTATCTCTATTCGCGTGTGCCGTTACATACTACCGTTAGGCGAATGAAGTTAATATACCTTGTGTGCGTAGCACTACTTGGTATAATAAAAAATTGAAGACATGTTATCTAGTTAAGTTTAAAATCTAAACCGAAAGAAATTGAAAGTTGGTGTAGGTAATTGGTTTGGAATTTACTACAAAAGCTTGAAAAATTCATTGAACCGACGAATGGTTTAAAATTTAGCCTAAAATTTTTAGCCGTATACGAGCATTGTCCCCAGCATAGGAATCAAATCCCACAGTATGATATAATATAACTGTATGATATAATATAACTCGACGGTGAGGATATTATATTCTTAATCATTATTACATTGACGGATGTTGGTTTAAATCACATTAATTTCCTCGATATTGGAGTCAGTTCCATATACTGTCGTGTACTGCTCCGAGACAACTAAAATCTAATTAAAATTAAAAAAATTATGAATCACCAACTAAAAGGCTTCAACAAAGACTTTTAGGCGCCAAATTTGAAAATTTCGAACCCAAATCGTGCCTAATTTGGACGGTCATCCCAACTGCGAAGGGCAAGAACGATAAAAGTAAATGCCACAACAGATAAAACGAAAGAAACCGAATAATGATAGAAGTGAAAAAGAAAACAGTAGACTCAAAAGAAATATATAAAAACAAGGCTGTAACCACTTTAAATGTTAATTTTAGTCGTAGCTTAAACGAAAAAATAATATGCAAGGTTGAGTGCTTGTAGAAATAGGCGTGTGTTTTATACCCCGCAGCACACATTTTCATAACTGCTTTGATCTACAGTTTATGATAAATATAGATAAGCTATTAAGTACTATCGGACGTAAAACGCTTCTTTAACATATGAAGAGTACACTTCTTCTTGCTAAATTACACTGTGAGCGATTAGCTTGCGTTGAAACTGATATACAGAAGGACGGACGTAGCTTAATCGACTCAACTCATCGTCCTGATCATTTCGGTATACTTGTTTGTGGGCCCATCTCTTCTCACACTTATAAACATCGGACCAAGATTGTTATACCATTTCATGTTCATTAAAGGTGTAACAAGTGGAGGATGACCTGAATGATATGGTTTCTGTTAGACGACTTAGGTTTTATCGCCGACGGGACAGCTGGTGACCTCTTGCAAACAACACCCCCCTTGAAATCCCTGTTATATGTGACGTTTAGTTCAAGCCAACAGCTGTGTATACAAATTTCCGTTTCATCCTAACCTAGCCTTCCTTACGTTCTATTTGCTTTCTAAACGTGTGTTTGTGCTGCTTACGACTGTGTGATGTCTGCGATTTCGTTACTTCATCCATGAAATTGTGCGTTCGTTTGTAAGTTTGTTTCGCACAAAAAGCATCGCTTACCAAATTTTTCGCCGACAAAGAAAAGACGCAGTTATTTAAATGCTAATCGCCAAATAGTTTATTTGTATATTTTTGCCTGATTGCCGGCATGTTGAATTCTATTAGAATGCGATTACATAGTTTTAGATTGCATTAACTGGCGATAAAGAATAGTAATTGCAGATAATCCGAGTAAATGAGCTCTTAAGCGCTTCTTCGAGTTGATTTGAATTTAAAGAGCAAAAGGAAAATTAAGAGCGTTCTCAGGCTTTGAATGAATGAATTTAAGTATTGACGACTCAACATGAACGTTAAGGTGGAGCTTTTGCATTCTTGCCGCTTTGCCTAACTCAAAATATTTCAAAGAAAAAAGTTAATAAATTTTTTCAAGTCACTTCAAAAGTTTAAGAGTAGGTATGTATGTATATAAAACTCTTACAAATAACTGCTTACCACAAGTGCAGCCACTTCAAGTCAAGCAATACAGTTCGAGAGCTTATTTTTTGTGTGTTTATTTTAAGTTTGTATGTGTAAAGAATAAACATATTTGTAAATATCGAGCAGCGGAATCAACTTGTTGCAAACTACTCCTAAAAATGTAATTAATTAAAAAAAAAAAAATATTATTTGCCAGGTTGCGAAGTTAGCTAAGACCCATACAAAAATCATTGGAGAAAAATTCAATGATTTGAAAAAGGTTTCAGAAGCAAAAAATGTTTTCTACTCTTATCGGCAGAGCCCTACAACTTTGTATTTTAGTTTAACACACATTTTAAGACTTTAAGCTTTTATTCAGCAAGGTTTTAAGTCTAAACAGAAAATATTTAAAATCGGAAGAAGCTGTTAAGATATTTGAAAAAAAGTTAAACAAAACTGCTTAGACTAATGAATGATTTTAAATTTAAGTGAACATTTTTAACTGTGTACTCAACATTTTAAACTACCTCTTTTCAATTTAAGTAAAAAAATAAATGCACTTTCGTTTATATCAAAATTTATTTATTTTTTAAAAGCCATATATATTAGGGTGGGTCGATTTGTATGGACGAAAATTATCCGATATCGCGCCATCGATTTTTCGATAGGTTTTGGGCTCAGGAAAAAAAGTTCCACTACGCATACCCAAAAAAATAAATTTCGAGCCTGTGAAATTTAATTTTTTTTACTTCTTTCGACTTTGATTTTTAAGGTTTTTTTCATGACCTACTAAAAAAATATTCATTTGATTTACCCTTTCGCCATTTTTTTTTAAGTGTGTTTTCAGCATACATGCCAAAATGTTTTCGATGAAATCGAATATGTCTCATATTTCCTGTCCCACTTTAAATTATGCGCTAAAAACGTTGGCGATAACAGTTATTTGAAAAAAAATTTTATTTTCGGGCTTTGGAAAAGTCGATTTTTCGACCAAAACAAGTCCCAAAACCCGAAAATACATTTTTTTTTCAAAAAACCGTTACTTAAATACATTTTTAGACTAGCATATAAAGAAAAGAGCACTAGCTGCTATGGCTATCGGCTGTATTGTTTTATAATTCCCTGTTTTATTTAAAAATAGAGTCAAGTGAAGTTTTTTTGAAAAAAGTTAGTCATTTTTCGGACTAGTTTTATGCCAGTGTTCTGTCTATCTTGGCATTTCATTGCAGGTTACACACCCATTTGTATGTTGAATGAAATGTATGCTAGATCAAAAATATTGTTATTTGCAAATCGAAAAGTTATGCAAAGCTATAAAACTACACAATCAGCAACGAACACAATGTGAATGACATGCGAGAAAATCGCAAGCCTAAAACTAGTTAAAGGCAATAGAAACAGAAAGAAAATGATTTGTGATTTAATTAGAGTGCACTTCTATCAGACACCTTAATGAGTGAAGGCGCCATCATTAGGCACTAAACTTTGAAGGTGTGTTCTGAGCCGGTATGGTGACAACGGTATAGAAATGATAAGCAGAATATTAGCGTGTTCAAATTTAAATGACTCAGCAGAGTTTGCAAAGCTTGATACAACCAGTATATTTTAGTCGTATTCGATTTGTTCTCACTCTACAAACGTACCTACAAGTTTGTTCACCATATTTAAGCAGGGGAATAATTAAAAAAAGACATACAAGATATATATTAAAACCTATAAATATCAACTCCAATGTAAAAAACAAACAAATTCAACAAATTATAAAATGTTTATAAAACTAAACCCAAATCTTCGTAAGAGCAAAACAGCCAATCTACTGTGCAGATTTCTTTGATTACAATTTTATAAAGACAAGTTCGTGAAACACAAGGATATAGGTGTGTTTTTATTTAAGTCAGGGACGTAATGATTATTATAGAAATGAAGTAAATGTCGTATTCAACCATTAAAATTGATGAATGTTAAATATTGGTTATAATTAACCATTATCATAAGAAATATTTTTTTGTTCGCCATAAACAATATAAATAGAAATCTTTTTTTTTTTATTTACGAATAACCATTATCAAGATTTTTATTTTTTATAGTAATTTTTGAGTAGGTGGACAGGATTCTTTGGTTAGTTATAAACTTTTGAGCTTAATTTTAAATTAAATGATAAATTTGTCCTAAAAACGAATATTTGCATAAAAAATTCGGAATATAATATATCTGATGTATATATAAAATTACCAAAACCAAATATAATTTTTTTAATGGTTATTCGTAACCAAATGAAAATATTTGTCATTTACATATGTATATATAAGTAGTAGGTTTTTTGTTTGATATTTTCTTTAAAAACAGTGTTACAGATAATAAACTACTTGAACTGGGGTGGCTTTCCGTGATTGGTGGTGGTATGGAGTACAATCGACTACGCAGCTAGTCGATTTTTCAAATATTCGAATAACAACTTTTAACTGACTGACTAAGTGCTATTAATTGATGAGATACAAAATTTTCTTATCAATTTTATACTAAATTTTAAGTTATTAATAAAGATTTTTTACAAGTTTTTTGTCTATTTAAATGGCATTCTTTAAACTTAAGTAAAAAACTTAAGAGTTAGTAGGAAAGGTTTAAAGAGTTAATTTTAAATAAATCAAAACAATCAAAAAAAGTTGTAAAAAAGCTTTAAGAGGGGCTGTCTAGTTGGTCTATAGGTGTAAAAAGATCATCATTGAAAAAAAGTTATTATTAATTATAAAAACTAGCTTAATTTTAATTGCAATTTGCACATTTTGTGACAGATAAATATTTTTTTGTAACAAAATTGCCAAACATTTTTAATTTTTCTTTGATTAGTGAAATGTTGACTTCTATCTGAGGTATTTCAATTTATTAACTTGAAATATTTAAGCTCCTATGTTTTATTAAAATGATACAACTTTCGTTGTATAGCTTTTTTAAGGTGTGAGTGTTAATTCAAAATAAACAGCAACTGAAACACAATTCTAAAATCAGAGAGAACTGAAAAAGTAAATTAGATAAAAAACATACAGGCTTAAAGAATAGTGTAATAAAACTAATATTGGTATTTATCAACTAATAATATGTTGCATTTATCAACTACACCTTTTCCATATTGAATTCAGAAAACAGCAATTGAATTTCAGATTAGGCATTTCAGAATTTGTCAATTGGATTTCAGAATAGGCAATTGGAATTCAGAATGTGTGAATTTGATTTCAGAAATAGACAATTGGACTTCGGAAGGCGTCAATTGGATTTCAGATAAAAACAAATTTATTACGCAAAGTTGGAAAATAATAATACAAATTACACAGTTACCGCGAAACTCAATTTTTAAGAACACAATTACAACTGACCGTCACAAAATTTAGGAATTAATTTACTCCATAGCAAATAATTTTTGCATATTTCATGGCCTTATTTATACAAAATCAAGTATTAGCATCGCAAAAACAGTTCGAAAGGTATTTTCTGAAATCTAAATACTTGACAATTTCTGAAATCCAATTGACACATTCTGAAATCCAATTGTCTATTTCTGAAATCAAATTCACACATTCTGCATTCCAATTGCCTATTCTGAAATTCAATTGACACATTCTGAAATCCAATTGCCTATTCTGAAATTCAATTGACATGTTCCGAAATCCAATTGACAAATCTGAAATTCAATTGTCGTTTTCTGAAATATAATTGGAGTTTTCTGAATTCAATCTGGAAAAGGTGTAGTCGAGTTTCAACGGGTAATCAATTAATAACAATCGATTTTTTTATAAAACAACTTTTACTGTTCGTCTATCCTCAAGTAGTGTGTTACTAGACGATCGTTCTCTCGATACTTCAATTCGTTTTGTAGCAAACGTCAAGATAGGCTTGGGTTCCGTATTTCGGCATGAGCAAATTTGTTTTAGTGTTTCAAGAAGTATTTCTAACGCATTTTCGGTTGTAAACACAGTTTGGATTTTGGACCTAAAAATTATATAAAAAGTTTCGATCGAAAAATTTGTATCGCTTGTTCTATACCATGCGTCAATAAACTATGTCACCGAAAACCGATTATTCGAAATAAATTTTTAATATCGAATCATAAAATTCAATATATGTGATAGCTGTTTCTATAGTATCGATATGACAAACATATTTTTAGCTTCCAATTTGATCAACGATGTTATTTTTTCGACATTCCATGATGTTTTTCTATTACCATTACGGGCGGTGCCGTGGTCTAGTGGCTTATAAGCTGTCCCATAATATCGAAGTCTCAGGCTGAGATCCCGAAACAGGTACATACATTACAAATGTTCCGAGAAGTTGTTTTAAAAAACGGTCTCGAATCGGCAGTGATCACGAACTTTCTTTATGTAGTTCCTCCAACTAAATCTCCTAAGGAAAAATTAATCTGGCCTAGCACATTCCTGTCGCAGTCGGCAAAAAGCATGTGCAAATTAAAAAAGGACTACACCGAAAATTAGTGAGAATGGTCGGGCTCAATCTCCCCTTTAATTTATTATTTTTATAATTGCTACTGAAAGGTTAAGAGGTTTTGTACGCCGATAGCATTTTTTTAATATTTTTCGGAAGCACTTTCAGGTTAGCTTAACACGGATTTGAGCCTGGGACCTTTGATACTGTAGGTATTGACATTAAAGACACACATGCTTTGAACTTGCTCAAAGTGTTAAATTTTTTTAAGATTATATTTCATGGATGTTTAATTCAAAAATACCGTAGCAATCGATATTTTTCCACCACAAATACCTTTTTACATTTGGATTCATGTGTTAGCTGCACGTCATAAGCGGCGGCAAAATCACAACGACACTGTGACATATTTTGATAGCTGCCCGCTGAGTTGCTTGAGGCTTAGCCATTGATGTGCACTTTTTTGTCGCTTCAGTGGCGTTTGATGTGACGGCTTGAAGACGAAAGAAGGAAAAAAAAAAGAGGGAAATATTAAAACATGGTAAAAAGCGAGTGTGTTTTAAAGTTTTGCTATAATTCATTAGCGTTCAAAAGCATAAGTGTCAGTTATGTAGTGAACTGAGACACAAAAATCGTAGTGCTAAGTTGAGTTTAGTTTCAACCTACTCTAAAACTAGCACTCCAAAACTCAGCCTAGGTATTTCGAGTTGCATTAATTAATTAAACATTTCACACCGTTTATTATTTCTTTTTTTTTTTTATTTTACCAAGCGCCGCCCTATCGTTAGTTTATATTCGTTACGCTAAACATCAACGAATCAATTGGGGTTCATAGTTATTTCATAGTTTTACTTTCCTTCCATGCAGCATATGCCATACACTAATAAGACGTAGCCCACTAGGGCGTATTAACAACTTCCGCTCTTTAAGTATCTCATTTACAAAATCAATTAATTATTAATTTTTTCAAATTTAAATTAACATTTTAGATCATTGTAATTCATTTGGTTTCTTTACACTATATAGCTTTTACTTACTTTTTGAAAAAATGTATATAAGTAGTCCTAATATGGTTTTGTTCAGCTTAGGTTTATTTATTTGGTTTGACCAGATTGTGTGCCCCGTGATGTTTTAAAAACAAAAAAAAGGTGTCGTACTTTCTAATGATAATTTCTATATCATACGTGGAATCATACTACACAAGCATTCGCTGTATTATTAGCAGAGCCCAGAAGCAATAGGCTTTCAATTCAAGTCGGGGAGCATCATCAGGCTGCAGCGCAATATTCGTTTAGTTTGTGTTTCTCCTCACTTTCAGCAATTGGGACGGCCCTAGGTCTTCGCAAAAAGGAGGGTCGAATTCAAAAGACAGTTACGATCTCAAGGTTTCATTGCTCCATATACAAAAAGAAATAATAATTAACTAAAGAAAATTCATTCCTTCGTAGGACTTCTCTATTTACCTGAAAATAGAGTTCACATGGGTCTCTAAGATCTCTTGGAGATTAAGTTGGTCAACCTTCTCCAGGAAACCTCTTAACAATTTACTGTCCTTCTTGTTCCGCTTAATAAAATTTGATTCGACTTTATATAAAGGCTTGAAGTAGTTATAAAAGTGCATTTAGCTAAACAATACTCTCATCCTTGGAATTATTTTTTCATATTAACCAGCTACCAGTCAACGGGCGTTTTGGTTTTGCACAGCTTAGTGAGAAATAGTCAAAGAAAAGCCTTGGATTCTTATCTTTGCCTCTGGGCATACAGATTTCCTTAAAACCAGCAAAGTAAAAATTTATTATCCGTTGTTAAGTTAGATGATTGCTCCTGTAACTCACTTTCATTCAATCTAGGATCAACGAAGTAAGGTAGGGCGGGGCTAGTTGAGCAATTTTTCACTTGAGCGGATATAGCTCCTCAATAATAAGTCTGAATGAGTTGTTATGCGGCTTGGTGGATTAATAATGTATCCCTTAGTGTCCATATACATTTTTTGTAACAAGTCGAATTTAAGAGCTAGCCGCCCCTGCTAGTTAAGGGTTTAGAATATGCCCGAGGTAGGCATACCGGTCGTAAGAGGCGACTAATATGCACAAAGGTAATGACGTGCAACTCGATGGTTGATCTACGGATATGATGCCTCTCACCTCTCATTACCCATCTAATCCTTCCTTACGGAAGGAGGGGTGACATGAGCTAGAAGGTTTCACTGGTCATAAATCGCTACCACGACAGTCGGGCAGTACCGTGAGGGAGTACCGGAGCGTACCGGGTTCAAATTCGGCCAAGGACTGTTAATTCGACAACACTCTCCAAGACCTTCGGGGAGTGTTTTTGTCGTTACCACAACAACAACAACAGTTGAGCAAGGGTATGGTCAAGTTGAGCACTATGAATGTTTAATCAACCCATGGGTTCAATGTTGTCTAGAGATGAAGTAAAATATGTGTTTGAGAATTAGCTCTTTATTTATAGTCTTCTAGTGACAGAACAACAAAACTTAAAATTGTGTTTGGATAATCAACAGAAAATAGAATAAACAAAACATCAACGTATCTTAAGACAACTTCAGGATTAAATTCAGTCTTTCGATTTAAAATGAGACTTAAATTTCTTAAAAAAATATATTAATAAGATCTTAGCCACTGATTCGTCCTTGTCACTGTTGCAATTGACACAAACCAAAGTAAGACCAACACCTGGAACACATTTTGTGTGTGCGCATTCCCTGCAAGCAACTACAGCTCAACTAACCCCAACCCGGAATTTTAAAACAAAAGCGAGGTTATACAAAAATCGTTAGAATTATACCCAGAATCTCTCTACATATAAAAAGTACAATAATTCTTTGGAAGATTAACACTTACAACAATTGACTAATACAGACGAAAACTTGCGATAAACGAGGTTTTTACTTTTTGGGCACAAAATAAACGCACGGGGACTTCACTCGCTCGTCCAGCGGCCACTAGCGATCGAGTGGTGATTACTTCTCCCGCGACTCCTTTTTCCGCCATATGATGCCTGGGCGTATGATGAATAGTTTGGGTGATATTTCGAATGCCCAACTTGCCCCTATGCTTAACTAGCCCCGCAATACCCTACTCAGAACAGATGAAAAGGTCCGAATCTGTATACCTGAAATGCATCTATGAGCAAATTCAGATATTCACTCAAATGATTGGCTAGTAATATTTCACAGAAATACAAAATATATATATAGATAAAATGTGGAGCTTGATATTTTCATTTACACTTGAGTAAATGTTCCTAGGACCAAGGAACGTTTTCTCACCTAGCCTTTAATTTTGAAACTCTATTAAAAATTTCTGTGAGTCCGAAACCGGAGTCATTCTAAACGGCAGGTGGACTCGATAATGGTTTAGTCCACACTACTGGATGATGTAGTAAGAGGGAGAAGGGAGGCGTGACATTTAAAGGAAATTTTTCATACTGTATATCTCTGGAAATATTCACGGTAGAATACTGAAATTTGGCATAGAGTTATATGAGGTTAGTCTCTAACAATTCAAGAAAAAAGGTGAGTAATAGAGAAGGAGGCATGACACGTTTTGATATAATCTATATTAATATTATGCCGCAATTATTCCTATGAGCTATTTAATATTTGGTAAAGAGATGTTTTATATGAAGGAGAAGTGCGGTAAAGGGGATAGAAATATAGATGAAATAAGTATTGGGATAGGGAAATGGAGAGGGTTGGGCAATTTTTATGGATCCATGCAGGTAAATTTTTAGGCAGGAAAACGTCTGTCGGGCCTCTAGTAATAATATAATACAAAATGAACTTAAAGAAACTGCTCACCTTGCATACCCCCACAGTTTTTATACAAAGATCTACACAACTTTCAGCTATCTCAAAATTTGCTAAAATTTTCGGACGTATAGATAAGCCTCCATAAATTTATTTTTTCGCCGGAACACTTTGAAAAATATAAGTCAATTTCGATCAATTCATATAACTATAAAAACTTAGTACCCGGGCGGGCAAGCTTTTCTCGGCATTTTCATAGGTTGCCATTCAGTTTGCTTTAGATACTCAGCAGTGGAACTTTTCAAAAAGATATTTTAAAAACATATGTTGATAATAGAAAGATGTTTATTATTGTTTCATACATATTTTCGACAAGTGAAATAATCGAGAAAGAATAGGGTCACATGGTCGGTTAATTCTCTATCTATTGGTCAACATTCTTCGATTTCTTCTTTATTTTTCAATATAGAACTGCCCATACTTTTTATATTTAATACATATGAAATGTTAGCCAACACTTCCTTCCATACCATGTTCGGAGTACGTCTCTCATTTTCTTTGGTCGCTTAACTCTTGAAAACGCCACACAATACATAACATCCATGAACATCGATGAATTTAGCTCCACTCCGACAAACTCAAAAGTTTGTCTCTCAGCTTTATGCGCAGTCATGGCAAATGTTGGCCTTACTGGAATTTGATGTTGTTTGCATGGTATACCCGCGCGCCCAGTGTATAAGTGTGATTCTCGGTATATGTACTTCCTTGCCGGAGTTTTGTTGCCGAACAGAAGTAGCAATACTACTCGGAAATGTTTTTTCTTAATACATATTAAAATATATTTCATTTGATACTGATATTGGCATATTTCATATAGTTAAAAAAAATAAAAATGAGATAGGTGGCAACTCCATAAAAACATTCTATGTTACAGCACCTAGATAAAAATTCGTAGATTGCGGAATTGAATCCAAATCGATTTAGCCATTTTCGAGAAATTCTGAATATACAAATATACAAGAATATCTCTTTAAAAGTTATAAGATATAATAAGCTCAGATGGCAACCCTACTTAGAAATGTTTTTTTTTAATACGCATTTAAAAAAATTCAGATAGGTGGAAACCCCGTAAAGATATTTTGTGTGGCAACACCTAGTAAAAAATCTTAAAACGTTATGTACATACCAAATATTATCCAAATTGGGTGAGAGGTTTTCGAGATATTCTGGATATACAAATATACAAGAGGAGCTCGTTTAAAGTTATGACACACATATATGCCAGACTATAAAGTAATCTATATTGGAACAATTTGCCGTCATCCTTTGTCTATATATTGGCTTATTTTATAGTCTATGGGTTCCGGAGCATCTAACAGCAATATAATAACAAAACGAATCACAATTTAAAGATTGTTCAGCAAAGATTATCTATGGCTGTGGCCTTTCGGAAATATAATATCTGTACTCTTTCGCTTAGTGACTGTTGTTCAATGTAATTTTGAAGTCACGTCATAAATTTCAAAATATTAAGCACAAATTTAATCTAATTACGTGAGAGGTCTTAAATTGGAATTTTTGCAACATAACGTCAAAATTAGTTAAAATGTTTTATAAATTACACATGACACAGGAAATATTAACTAAAGTGCTTAAGCACAGTTTTAGATTATGAACAGATTGAACAGACTACACTGAAGTTGAAGAAAAACAAAATCAACAATTTATGTAATTAAAAAAATACGGAAAACAGCAATTTTGAATACAAAATTAATTAAATGGCGTTCATATGCAAGTAGACACAGACAAGACAAGAATTTCACGCTGTAATATTTGAACATATGTGCACGCATGCGCAGCATATTCAACAACTTCGACGATGACGATAATAGATAGCAGATACGAATGGTGAATGTGGCGGTGGCGCTGCTTATGGTGGCAAAGTCGATTGGGGTGCTTTATAGTCAAAGCTGGTATGCATAAACATAAATGCTTATACGGACCCTTGACGATACTGCAGGCTTGACTAAGAATTTTGAAGTGTTAGTGCACTCGGCGGTCCTCGTGTCACACCTACTTGGATTCGACTGTCGTCGTGTCTCTGCCGGCGTTGATTGGCTAAAATTTTGGATTTTTTAAGTTTACGTATGGTAGACCACTAAAAAGTAAGTATCAGTCCAAGTAAAAGTACCAGTACCTTAGTACTTCGAAGAGATGAGTACAAGTACAAGTACTGAAGTAATGATACGACAAATTATGATTCTTTTCGATTATTAAAAAAAAAAATCAAAAAGAAAAATAAATTAAAAATAATCAAAAAAGTGAGTTTGATTACTTTCGATTTTTGTTTAATTATTATTGATTATTTAAAATTATTTTTTCAGTATTGTTGTAGAAACACATAAATGTACACATCAACTTAATTTTGAAAAAAATATTCTGTCACATAAATTTAGTTTTCTTAACAAAAAAAAACCTTAAAATAAAAATTCCAAGTACAAGTATTGAGGTACTTGTACTTTGTTCTTGACTTTTCAAAGTACTTGAGTGTTTGTACTTATTTGGTACTAGTACAAGTAAATACTCAGTACTTTACAGGTCTGACGTATGGTAAATTTGATCTACTCGGGTCATGACTGACGAGTGGAATCTAATGTTGTGCTGCGCTGGGAAATCACGCCTTCAGCACAAGTGGAAATTATTGCGCTAGAGCTGTTGGCGCAATTGCCTAGCGTAGCACAATATTACCACCCTCAAAAATTAAGAAATTGAAAATTTGAGATTTTAGCCAATCAACTGCGGTAAAGACACGTCGACAATCGACTGCAATTAGGTGTGACACGAGGACCGCCGAGTTCACTAACACTTAAAAATTCACAGTCAAGCATGCAGTATCGTCATGAACGAGCTTCAACGCACTTTGCTGCTCAATCGCATGCGTGCCACAACTATACTGCGTACGGCAGTGGGCACACTCAGCACATGCAAAATGCACATTTGTGGTGTTCGCTCGACTAATTACCTCAAATGAACGCCAATCAAGCGACCCGTCAGCATTCAGCAAACAGCACAGGCATCAAGCAGGAGGAACCGGCCGGCTAACTGACCGACTGCCCAACGCTAGTGGCATACTTGCAACATACGCACAGCCAAACAAACAGTGGCATGGAAAAATAAAAGACAACAAAAACAATGCAAAATTGGTCGTTTGAATGGCTGAATTGCTTTGGGTTTTTGCTTCTGTGTTTTGGTATTTGCTTTATTGCTCTGACTGTGTTGTGTACTTTGTTTGGAGTTTCAACGCGTTTTGAGGTTTTTCAAAAAAATTATTGAATTTTTGTGCGCCCAGCGGTCTTTGCATATTACGAAACTAGCTTGCATGTGCAGCTGCTTAAGGCGCAATGATTAATGTTCCTCACTGGTAATGAAAGCCAGCAATGCTTACTGAATGCCTGCACGATTGATTGTCTGTGTTGTTGCTAGTATTTGACATTTGGTCACGACTAACGAGGAGCTGTGGGTAATCGGTGGAGATGCGGGTATAAGTTTGGGGGTTTCAAGGTAGCTACTTTTTTTACCCAAATTTCATTACTGGAGTTCGCCTAAGACGCATTGGATGGACATCAAAATGTCATTTCTCGTGTCGGTCGAGAAACCTGTTACATTTGTGGACCATCATTCCCTCCAAAGATTAATGCGACGATAGATTCATTTAGGACAGTGGATAGGTGAACTGGTTCATGGATGAATTGAAGTTGGAAGGAAAGCTTGGAGATTGATAGTGGGTGGGATGCTATCCAGTGCTAGTACAGTTATGCAATTCAAAGTTTACTCAGATAGTTAAGCGTTTACTAAGGTGGTCTGTTTACCTGAACTATTTTAGAATAAGCACCATCTGAGTCACGGGGTAGAGAAATAGCATTTTCATTTTCTTCTCCCGATTGGGTACTTCTGACATAGACGTATCGAGCTGTAGTGAACTAGGAGTTCCAGGCCCACCTCTAGTCTGTCATTTATTTTTAGTTTATCTCAATTATGGAAAGTGTTGTTTCGGTAAACGAGGCGGTAAGTCCCACGACATACTGTCAGAAGCTTCCAGCCTTACCCTGAGCAACCCTCCACTATCGATCCTCTTTTGGTTGAGTCTACGGGACGTGGAGAAGTGAACTTACGGTCGGACCTTCGTTCCCAAGACCAGTGGTGTGTCCTTCGAGTACATCTCCACCGGTGTGCATTTACCGGTATGTCCGAGTATACCAATCGGTCATCGGTTACTTGGCATCGATAAAACGGCTTCGAGCAGCCGCTCGGCGATACACCGGCATCCAGCAAACCGTCATCGATAACTTGGCACCGACTCACCAGCATACACCAACCCATCAATGGTAACTCAGCACCGATCCACCTACATCAACCAACCAGCACTGATTCACCGTACCCATAAATCAACTAGTCACAGAATCACCGTACTCATCAACCGTCTACCGTGATCCACTATATACCGAATCCCTGTCCGCCTCACCAACCACGTTGTGCGCAGCTAACGACACACGCTATTCATCGTACGCGACTCGATACCCCTTTCGCTTGTGTGTGTCCGACCTAAAATAACACCATCAACTCACTGTATTCTTACTAGTACAGGAAGTGGGACCTCTACTCGACTCTGGATTGACTGAGCAATACCCAAGTCTTCGATAAAACCCAACTCACACCTAGAATGACTCCCTGATACTGGCTTAGTAAGATTAGTATATGCCGTCTGTTCTCCTCGACAGTTTGTTATTGTGGCGGCAGGCTGAGAGGAGTATCACGGATAGGGACGGTTTTTTGATGAAATGATTAAGGTCCTCTCTGGTAGTACTAGCCCCTCTGCATTGGCAACAATCTGTTTGACCTCGAGCTCACAGAATTTAGTTAATTTTCGACCGATTCGATTTGGCGGACCTAGGCCACTCATGTAATAATACAAGCTCGATTTGTAAGAAAATGGAGCTAATGCTAATTTTACTACGAAATTTTCTCTTCCGGACCGAGCTTTTATCACTTAGAGAGAAATTAACTCGTACCTACATATATACCTAATGAGTTGCGTTGAAAACATAGACCCATAATCATAGTCGTTGCTTAACATGTGTTTTAATTAAAGTCCTTACTTTACTTGAAAATACATTTAAAATGTTGGTCAATCATTGTTATATTAAACAAAGATTTTAGCTAAAATGAAATGTAACAGGGTTCCCTTATGAAAAAAAATTTAATTGGTTGGTGGTATGAAGACATTTTTTATGTTTTGCACCCTGTGTCAGCTATTTTATTCACATACCAAAGTATACTATGGTATGGTATATGTCTTGGAGTAAGCAATGTCACAAACACAACCATAGACACATACTGTGATTTTAAAATGTTAATATGACGTTTTCGTTATTTTAAAATTAAAACTTCGTCTTGGGGCCGTTTTCTCGACGACGTGCTAATATTTATCTCTTCTTTAAACAAAATTTTGTTTTCTCTAGTGCTCCTTAGCATTTTCTCGTCGACAAATTTAACAGGCAGCTGATTGCCAATTGTAATTATTTAGGGCAAAAAAGTTATAAAACTTGCATTCGACGAAGAATTTGAGGAAACCAGTGAGCGCAGTATAGCCAATAAGACTTTTCACAACCGTTTCCTTTACTGTTAAGAATACAAACACACATTTTCACAAATTATATTCCGAAGTAAATTGCCAAAATTTTATTAAATTTTTGTACTTTTACAGCTGTTTTTGACATTCCCTTTCCTTCCGTTCGCAGTGCTGCCATCTTTTCGAAAATTTTTTACAGGAGGTTGAGAAAATGAAGTAGAATTTATCTTGTCGACAAATATATCCGCCGGTTGGCTAATCCTGCCTTTAACAGGAAGTCAAGAAAACGGCCCTTAGACATAAAATGTATTTTAAGTTGACTATAACAGACATGAAATAATGTTTATTTTAGATCCATGTTCAAGTAGATAAAACTCAATTTTATTTTGACTATGATTGATAATTTTTATCGAGCATCGGATTTTTTATTTTATGGAATTACTTGCAATTTATATTTCGTAATCGAATGATTCATTTAATGTAAAACTGAAAAACCCCTAACATTTTCAATAATCATTCTCATGACATCAGCCGCTAGTGCGGTCATAGAAAATCGAATCTATATCTGGTAATGTTTAAAAAAAAATATTATAAAATGCAAAACAAATTTAATTCATTGCATAGATTCGCTCAGAATTGAGGTTAATGCTAAATGATTCATTAACAAAACAAAGCAAAAACTTTAGACTTGAAAGTGACAGCAACAAATGCAACTAATTAGCATTTCAATCAGCAGCAAACCAAAGCGACGACAGTAAATAGTTAAAATATAATAAGTGAGCAATTAAAACTATTTGATACTGCTAAAATTGGATGGGGTATGTACGAGTATGCACACGCGAGTGAGCTGCACATTCATAAATTAGCGTAATTTGTATTACCAACAAAAAGTTTGCGTCTCATATAAGGTTCATTGTATTTGCTCTATTGGCTTATACTTCTAAGATCAGGACTGAATTCTGTGCTGTTGTTTATCTACAAGGTGGCGCAAAAGTAATCCTCCTATCAGAAAATGCTATAAATTTTGCGATTGGCCCCTAAAGTCAGTTCTGTTTTGACATTTGTGTAGTAAACACATGCGAAATACACGTTAATAAACAATGTTACGCTACACTGCTCCAGAACGCGGAATATTGCTGACTATTTATTTGACCAATAATCGGTCGGGGCCAAACGGTTACTGTGAATGGTGAGCGCTACAGAGCAATGATCAACGAGTTCTTTTTGCCGCAACTTGATGAATTGGGATTGGAAAACATGTGGTTCCAACAAGACGGTGCAACAGCACACACTGCACGTGCCACAACCGATATGCTGAACATCGGAAGCTTACTTTTGCGCCACCTTGTAGTTTATGTATAAGGAGGATGGGCATTGTGAAGTAAGGCTCACATAAGGTATTATTCAAGGAGAGTAAACTGAATTTAATTACATTAGGACTTGGGCTACCTATCTTCGTCATCGGTTTTAAGTCCTAGTTTCGTTGGATAGCCATTTTCTTATACCTAGTAGTGCTACGCACACAAGGTATATTAACTTTAGTCGCCTAACCGTGGTATGTAACGGCATGAACGGATCAAGATAGATATTGCCTTATATATATCAAAATGTTCAGGAGGAAAAAAGAAATTGATTGAGCCATGTCCGTCCATACGTCCTTCTGTTAGCACGATAGCTTGAGTAAATTTTGAGATATCTTAATGAAATTTGGTACACAGGTTCCTTGGCCCCTATCTCCGAGCGCTATTTAAAATGGGCGAAAAGATGAGAGCCACGCCCACTTTTTGTATTTAGAATATTTTCGAAAAGACCAAAACAGGATAAAATTTCGTGTGTAAAAAAAAAAACAGTTAAAAATCGATCCAAAGTCTTTCACATAGGCGGACAGACGGACACTACGACCTTTATACTTTATACATAAAAAAAAAAATTCTGACGTGTTTTTTTATTTTTATACCTTTCATGAACATGAAATGGTATTATAACTTTGGTATGAGAAGAAGAAGAGACAGACCCACCAATAGGTATACCGAAATGATCAGGGCGATGAGCTGAATCGATTTAGCCATGTCTGTCTGGCCGTCTGTCTGTTTGTACGCAAACTGGTCCCTCAGTTTTTGAGATATCTTGATGAAGTTTGGTATAGAGCCGCCATTTTACATGAGATTAATCATTCCTCGGAGTCAGCAAGATCGGAGCAATACAACGCATAGCTCCCATACAATCGATAGTTTCGATAAAAGGTTTTTGGGCTATATATTTTGCAATTAAAAAGCTAAGAAAACAAAATTTTGCAGGTTTGGTACTTAGTATGTATGTAATGTGTGTAGTGAATATGAGCCAGATCGGACCTACATAACATATAGCTCCCATACAATCGATAGTTTCGATAAATGAGGTTTGGGATATGTATCTTAAAATTGTCAGTTTTGCAGAGTTTTTACTAATTGTGAGTAAGGATCGGACACTTAAACCATGATGCGTATTCATGAAAGGTATAAAGTCTTCGGCACAGTCGAAGACAGCTCTTTCCTTACTTGTGTTTTTTTTTTTTCATTACTTTACCCTTCAAAACTCATAACATAAGTGTTTTTTTTGAAAAAAATCAGCTGGCTTTATAATAAGAACTGAAAATTTTTATGATAGACCTGCGTAAATTGGTATGCCATAATAGATCACTACTAGGTATATAATGTTCGGTTCTACCCGAACTTAGATTTCCATTCTTTTTTTTTTTTGTAATTTTAGTTACATGGAAACCACGTTAAAACATCTTAAGTGGCAACACTTGAAGATAAATCAGCCACGTAAATCATACTAAGTGGCAACATCTATCTTGAAATTCTTGGAATGTTGTACACTATATTCATATCGAATCACACGATAGGAAGTCAAATTTTTTGTGGCTCCATTTTATTTCGAATGACTCGGAGAGGTACTTCCCAAGCCCTATTGGATTTGTTGGTATTTTTAAAAATACAATGCATTTTCTCTACAAAGTTTTCATCTCACATTATTGAACAGCCAGAAGAGTGCCTGCCATTGCTTAGCAATGAAGATAGTTTCCTCTATAAAAGGACTCCGTTTTGTTCCTGCAGGAATTCGCCTTTGAAAACTCGCGTCATATGTCCGATTTACCAAAAAAAAAAATAGTCGCGTAGTACTTCATCTGAGCTCGTCGAGGATTTGTTTACAGAAAGCAAGTGCTAGATCAGAGTGGGAAAAAATGTCAACCCAGAGACGAGCGCATATCAACGCTACCACAAAACAATGGTAGACTGCTTCTGGGACAATGGAGCTGTATCTATCCGTCGATGTATAAGAGAAATGAACATTTTTCATCTTTAAGTGACCCCTGGATACTTCAGAATTAAGGAAATCCTTAGGCAATAGGCTGACTCGGGAATCTTCATTGCGTACAGCTACTTACGCCATTTTTTGTTGTGTCTCCCTGCACTATATGTGCTCATACTTTAATTTATTCATTTTGCAATTTGTTTAATTAGTTTTTCATTTAAATGAAATAACTCAAAAAATGATTCGAATTTTTACAGCTTTTTAATTGAATCACATTGGCAGTGCAACATTGCAGTTTGCGCAAGTGAATTGGTTTACTCTATCGCCATCTCTTTTTTTCTTACCAACATATATCGTAGCATCGCTTCCAAGGGGAAATCCTTGAGGAGCAAATCATGCTGTTATTATTAAATCATATTGCGCTACACTTGACCTTCAAAATATTTCAAAAACGTTTTACAATAACAAACATTTCAATTCTAATAGCCACCATGCAATGAAATCAATGAAGCAACTTTTGAAAAATTTTCGCGTGAATTTGAAGCATTTCAATGCTGAACACGTGAAAAAGTCAAAAGCTTGGGTAAATGGCTCTTGTTTTTGTTGCTTCAACACTTTAAATCGCACTTGTGGCTGTTGAACGAAATGTTGTTGTTGTAAGTATGCCAAGATTTACATACACAAGCGATATTGTTTATTATATTGGCATGATCTGCGAACTGAATCAATTTTATAAGTACCCTGTAGGAAATCCAAACTTAGTTTTTATAATTTTTGTGATTCACTGACAACATCAAAGGTTTAAGTTTATTTCTATTTAAATATAAGATAGGAGTACTGAGCTTTGCTGCACGGGTTTTTAAGGTTGCGGCACAATTTGGTTTGTTCTATATACTTATCAGTGGAGGACATTTTAACTGGCCACTCCAATGTAGGAAAACTTTAATTGTTGTATATTACCTACAAAAATTTAAATTCGAAATAAAAGCAGATATGCAAATAAATGAATAGTACATGGGCGAACGAGCTTTGCTCGGCATTTTCATTGGTTGCCATACAATTTAGTTTGCTTTAGATACTCATCAGTAAAGATATTCTAGTTGTTGGCATGAATAATTTTACTTACCAGCAGTGAAGCTTTTCGAAAAAAAAATTAAATTGATAATAGAAATATGTTTAACTTTTTTTAATGGTAACAAAGTTTCTCTTTTTCTTTTATGGCGCGATATACAACAGGTATATCATCATAAACCTCCTAAGAGATTTTTGCGCCAAGCTTCTCTTCCAATTTGTGGTGTGCCGATTTGAATTTTCCCTACAAATTGGTGGGACCTACAGTTTTTTGCCGACTCCGAACGGCATCTACAAAGGAGACGAATTTTTGCTGAGAAGCCTGTCATGGCAGAAATACACTCGGAGAGTTTGCCAAACCACTGCCGAGGGGCGACCCCGTTTTGAAAAACTTTTTTCAAATCACTTTTGATGTTACCTGTACCAGGGCTCGAACCATGGACCTTCGGTGTGGTAGGCCGGTAACACTACCTCCACACCACGGCGGCCGCCAAAGTTTAAATAAACATAATTACTCCTTGGTGGCTGCAAAAAAAGTTTTCCCCATATTTTCGGCAAGTCTTTACAAGATTTTTTGCTGAATTGTATGGTTAGAGGATGTCGATTGTTATCAAATAGTCGAGAAAGAATAGGGTCAGTGCTCCACATATTCGTCCGCATTCTTTGATTTCTTCTTTATTTTTCAAGATAGAATTATCCAAAACTTCTTATATTTAATTAATATGAAATCTAAACCAACACTTCCTTCCCTACCATGTTCCTAATATGTCTCTAATTTTCTTTCGGAAGTATTACTTTTATCGTATTTGGTCGCTTAACTCTTGAAAACGCTACATATAATATACCCTGCATGAATATCAATAAATTTAGCCTCACTCCGACAAACTCAAAAGTTTGTCCCTGAGCTTTATGCGCAGTAATGGCAAATGTTGGCCTTACTGGAAATTGATGCCCTAGCATGGGGCCCCTTGGATTGTTGTGATTATTGGTGTGTGTGCTTCTTTGCCGGATTTTTTTTTATCGAATAAAAGTGGCAACCCTGCTTCGAAATGTGTTTTTAATACGTAGGAAAATACCTTTCGTTTGATCTTGGCATATTTAATTTTATTAAAAAAAATTCAGATGGGTGACAACTCCGTAAAAACATCCTATATGGCAACACCTAGATCAAAATTCTTCATCCAAATCGGTTTAGCCATTTTCGAGATATTCTGAATATACAAATATAAAAGAATAGCTCGTTAAAAGTTATAAGATATAATAAGCTCAGATGGCAAACCTACTTAGAATACTTGATTTTATTTCATTTGAAAAAAATTCAATTAAGTGTCAACCCCGTAAAGACCTTCTGTGTCCCAACACTTAGGTAAACATTTTTAGAATGTGTTACACTATGTACATACCAAATTTCAACCAAATCGGTTGAGCGGTTTTCGAGATGGTCTGGATATACAAGAATAGCGCGTTTAAAGTTATAAGATTATAATATGAGGTGGCAGCCCAGGGTGGTAAATATTTCCGTAAAATTCTACGCAGCCTACCTTTCGTTTGGTGCCTTTATTAGCATATCTCATTTCATCAAAGAAAATCCGTGACCACTGCAAAGTCAGTTCTGAAAGATTACATTTAGCCATCACTGTGTTGATATTCCTAGGCAATTGATTTTTCTTTTTGTCTAGGGCCTTTCACCAGACTAGATTTCCCTGCCCATCTCGAGATATGCATATAATAGGTGAGAGCACCTCTCTCTGAGGAATGCTTCACAAATTTATTTTACTTAAGAAAAATGTGCCCAAAGCTGAGTTGACAATCCTATCTTTAAGGACCATTCATTTAAATGTCGAGGAAGCCTGCTTGGGTGTACTCCATGTAATTCAGAGATTTTTCAACAACACTAACTATCTAGTGAAGGGCGATTTGAAAGGGATTTCTCTTCCCCTAGGGATATTAAGCTACATCGACGGGCCTAGACTTGGTGCGAGGCCCTGTTACAGGACTGTAGCGTTCAAAAGAGTCGGTAAGTATATTAGTATATCGAGCCCTAACCGCAATTTCGGCGTAACCAACAAAAGATATCGATAGGTTTGTTTATTTTAAACCATCTCACAAAATATCAGAACTGTAATAAGTAGCATTGCTAAAATAAAGCAAGGAAAATTGTGATGTAACTAAAATTTTGCCTTTTTTATATTTGTAAACTAAAAAACTTTCTTCGGTAAAATTATAGTTTTTCACGTTACAAAAAACTACGGTGAAGATAATGTTAATTAGGTTAGTAGTAAGAAGATAGCCAAAACTGGAGTAGGCTGTTTGGCTGGTAACTGTTAATTATGATGCTTAGTGGTGTTTCATTTTTCTGAGGGAGCAGGTAGTGTGCCTCAATGTTATTTTGCACTTTGTTTTTTCCAAGATTTGGCAAAGTGTGAAGTTCAACTACACATACTTTCAGAGTTCTCCAAAAGACGTGCTCATTTATTTCACAATCACAATGAATTGTTTAGCTTCTGATTGAGGTGTTAACTTTGCAATATCCCGTGACACTTGGCGTTACCTTTACGGCGACATTTTACCGAACAAATTCTTATAAAAGGTCTAATTTACTGTATCTAAGTCCCTGAACGCTTATACTACTTCAGACGAGAAAAAGTTAATCGCCCCTGCGGGTTAGGGGCTTAGAATATGCCCGATGTAGGCATACCGGCCGTAAGAGGCGACTAATATGCACAGATGTAATGACGTGCAACTCGATGGTTGATCTACGGATATGATGCCTCTCACCTCTCATTACCCACCTTATCCTTCCTTACGGAAGTAGGGATGACATGACCTAGAATATTTCACTGGTCATAAATCGCTAAAACGACAGTCGGGCAGTACCGCAAGGGAGTACCGGAGCATACCGGGTTCAAATCCGGCCAAGGACTGTTAATTCGACAACACTCCCCAAAACCTTCGGGGAGTATTATTATCGTTACCACAACAGAAAAAGTTAATAATTGCATGGTATGGTGTTAAGAGACTAAGCGTCCCCTGGGCTCGGCTCGGCTCAAGACGACCCCTCAATTCGTGCACTTCGATTCATTCCCTATCTTCTTTTCAACAATGTATACATGTAGGACCCACCCCTTTACTATACTGATAAAGTGGGATATTGATAGAAATGTTTTTTCGGCCGAAGTACCTTCACCTATGTATTAAGACAACCTGACTGCCGAAAGAACTGTTTTGCACACAATCTTATTTTTTGACTTTTGAATTTCAGCCAAGCAATTACTAGGTTGACAGATCCAAAGAACTGACAGCTACAACAGCAAAAACGGCACACAACTTTGATTCCACATTTACCACACGAATAGTTTATACAAAAATTAATGCATATAACGAAAAGTGATTTGACACTGAATATTGTTATTAAATTCTTCAAAAGCAAATCTAAGAAAATATATTCATCCCTCCTTGTTGCTCCACAGCTAAAAATAAATTGGAAACATCGCGCTTTTGCACGCGCACACGCCATTGCTCATAGCGAAAAACACACGTGCAAGCGGCTCGCAACGCCCACCGAATCGTTTTGTTGTTTAAAATAAATTTATGTAGATTTTCCAGCGTCGCCTGCATCAACAAACGACACAGTGGCACATATTCGTGCCGCATTCGCACGCCTGCCGAGACTACTTAACTTAAAATAACAGCCAGTCAGCTAAGAAGCAATCAGCGAGATAGAGTGCATTGCCCCCTAAGTTAAGTAGGTATTAGAGATGACAATTTTTAGAATTTTAATAATCCCGGCATTTTTATGATTTGATTTTACAGTACTGAGATCTCGCGCATTGTCAAGGGATGACGGAAAATCGTTCCAGAAAAAATTGTCGCATAAGTGCACAAAATGAATTAAAGTTTTGAAAAATATTTCACGTCAGCAAAACAATTTTAGATAAATTAAAGTCAAATAAGTTACACATTTTAAGTTTTCACCAACATTTTTCCAATCCCGTAAATCCCCGACTTGTAAAAACTAAATACCGGGATTTTCGATATCTGAGAAGTGTGTGCATTGGCATTCCTACTAGGTGTGCGTTTATGCCGAGACGATTTGTTACAAAATTTTATTTGCCCAAAAATTTATTTGATTTTTTGTTGTTTGCATAAATTTGTTGCTTATTTGCGTAATTTTCTTACTTTGCATAAATGTGCTTATGATAAAAATGCGTTTAGTGATTTTCGTTAAATTGTTTTTGCTTTAGCTTGGCAGTGATGGTTTAGGTTCAATCTTGGAAGTTTGGTTTGAAATTTTATTTATGTTTTTGATTACTTGTATATTTGTTTATTGATGTATAATTTGGTTATTATTTTATTTTGAAGGTAGACAGCTTTTATTTGCTCTACCATGATTTTCGTTTGGTTTTCTCACTTTTGCATAATTTTATTTATTTTGCATTTGTTTGTGTTCCATTTCTTTGGAAATTTAATTTCTTTATTTACCTTCGATCAACTACTTTTATTGCATATCATAAATAACTTGAGCCAATGTTTCGTTGAGGTGGTGCGTATGAGTAATATATTCACGGAAATCTTCAAATATTACGTTAGTGATGTAACTGATCTTTGACTACGAATTCGAATCACCGGGCCTTCCAATTGAGTAAAGCTTTGGACTCCGGTTTCGGCGTTGCTGTTTAGAGTGTAAGTTATAAAGAAAATCGATTGAGAATTGACCAAAAAAAATTCTTTTTTGAAACTTACGTTAGCATCAGTAATCGAAAGTCAAAATACGGATCTGAGCTACTCTTAAAAGAAACTCTTAATTTTATTTTATTTTCATTATTTTGGACTAAATTTGAGTTCCTTGTACTATACGTACTTCGATTTTCTATTTCGCTTCCGACTCCACGCATGGAAATTTGAAAAATCAGATTCCGGTTCCGGTTTCGGTACTCACTTCCGTAACACCCCTATGCAGATTAAGCAACTCGGTTACTATAACTGATGACTCAGAGCACTAGATAACATAACGGAATATATTATTGGTGTAAAAATATCTCCGAATCGTTTCTGGTCGCAGCTGCTGAAGAACCAGGATACCGGTGACCTCACAAAAAAAATCACTTTATGATGAAGAGAGAAATGCAAAGATTTGACGTTGCCTGCAAGGAATAAAAAAGTAAACAATTCAATTAAAAATTTTGGTTTATTTATGAAAACAAACAAGTAAGGAAAGGGCTGTCTTCGACTGTGCCGAAGACTTTATACATTTCATGAATACGCATCACGGTTTTAAGTGTCCGATCCTTACTCACAATTAGTAAACACTCCGCAAAACAGATAATTTAAAGATACATAGCCCAACCCCCATTCATCGGAACAATCGATATGTTATGTAGGTCCGTTCTGGCTGATTTTCACTACACACATTACATACATAATAAGTACCAAACCTGCCAAATTTTACGTTCCTAGCTTTTTAATTGGAAAATGTATAGCCCAAAACCTATTTATCGAAACTATCGATTGTATGGGAGCTATGCGAATGATTAATCTCATGCAAAATGGCGGCTCTATACCAAATTTCATCAAGATATCTCAAAAACTGAGGGACTAGTTTGCGTACAAACAGACAGACGGACATGGCTAAATCGACTCAGCTCATCGCCCTGATCATTTCGGTATTCTTATTAGTGGATCTTACTCTTCTTCTTCTCATACTTACAAACATCGGACCAAAGTTATAATACCATTTCATGTTCATGAACGGTATAAAAATAATGACAATAATAAACTGGTGTAGTAAATTTACGAACGACACTAAACACTGAGGATGGCGGAACGCCAAAACCGTTTTGGTGCAAAGCGAAATTTGACACATCGCAAATTTATTTGTATCATTCATACCTGTTATGTAATGATTACTAAACGTAACCATTACTGGCTTGATTGCTTACTTTTCAAAAAAGCCTACTATTGATTGATTATGCATTGCTTTCGGTTTTTATGAATATTTTAATGATTAGTTAAAAATAAAATTAAAAAGAACCAAAAAAAAAAAAATTCAAAAATAATCAAAAAAAAATATTGTTATTACTTTGGGCGGTTTTTGATTACTTTTTGGAATTGTTACAAACATAAGCACATGCGGCAAAATAATCAAAAGCAATGAAAAACAATCACCAACTTTTGTTGTCAACAAATTTTGTTTTGATTGTTTTTCATTACTTTGAAATTTTTGAATTTTTTTCATAATTTTTTTTTCCCCTCCAATGGTAATCAAATAGTTATTGCGGATTTTTTAAAACAATTAAAATAAACATTATTGATTGAAAGTGCCTTCCAATTAATTGGTCACTCATTCCTAATGGGAATTTAACAGGTCTGGTTCTCTCGTCATTCAAATTCATTTGGAAATCATTCGTCGGCTTAATTAATGTTCTAGACTTTTTGTAGTAGTTTAAAAATTTTTTCTTTTGAGTAAGATTTAAAACCTAATCGAATAAAACGTTTTAAGTCTTGGCATGGTTTTTAAATTTAAAGTGCTGCAGATAAAAATATTTTTTTTTTAAAATTTCTGTTTAATTTCTTGTGGCAAAAATTCTAGTTTAAACTTCACTTTCTCCAGAACTAGAATAGTTTAAATTCTTAATCAAATCTGTTTTGGACATATATGTATGTAATCTAAAAATTTGCTAACTTATGCTGTCATTTGTATGAGGGTATTTTTATTCAAAATATCTTACTGGATATATAACATGAAGTTATTAAAATAGCCTTCTTAAAATGCAATACCATATAAGATTATTACTATGTACATATATAGTGACCGTTTTTAATTGTCATTTCGATGCTAGTTAACATTTGTTTTTGCTCGCCTAAAAAAATGTTTAAAGTGTAGATAACAAAAAATAAGGAAGCAGAAAAAGCTATAAGGACTTATAATTTGTTTTGATATCGCGCAAGCGACACTTGAAAAATAAAAATTTTATTTACTTTATTTTTAAAATTAAAGATTAATTTTGTCGTTTTATTCATAAATGGCTAGGTGATTACCAAACAAAATCGGCTAATGTTCGAATTCAAACAAGATTTGACTTTTTTTACAACTTTTATAAATTTTTTATTTTTTTTGTGAAAATCAAATCGTCCAGTTCGCAACCAAGATTTTGGATCTTCCACTGTATTTATGTATCATGTTGCATATATATACTATCTGTAGTCTTTGCCAGCTTGCTGCATGCTGCTACTCATATGAGCGTGTACGGAAGTTCATCAAATTCAATCAAAGAATAGTTTCTAAACAAACCAAAGCGCACCGATAAAATCAAATACGGAAGGGCAATAACCAGGACAATTACATTTTAGAGTTTTTCTTACGCCAGTGAAACGTTTCCTAGCTGAGTTTGCTTATAGCAACTGCAAGAGTCGTTCGACCAATGTTTGCCATGCACTGCAGTCCTATACTAAAAGTTTTTGAAATAACAACAAAAACCGACTAATGGTTCTATCAAATTAGATTGCTCATGTGCATTACACTTACAACATACAAAATTTATCAACCTCTTTGCCATTTGGAGTTTAATTTGATTTTGCAACAATACAGTTTGTGGCATGCCAAGTACTCGTTACATTGGATGCTACCTACATATGATACGAAGGCTAACTTCTGCGACTAATGGGCCAGCAATCAGCCAGAGACCAAATGCTTGCTTGATTCAATAATCAAGGAATGCAATGCAACGACGATGCAACATTGAACTTGATATTAAATGAGATCAGCAAAAATGGCATACGAGTATAAGTATGTTGTTGTGGTAATCCAGCTGACAGACAATGAAGACAGTTGAGGATTAAAGCGGAAAGTGCTGATGATGGCGTTGGCTGCAACATCAGTAGCTTCCACATAATACTTAAAATTGATATATTAAAAATGATTATACTTGTGTCTCAATATAAGTGGGTGTATGTGAAAAAATGTATAAATTAGGGTGGGTGAAATATATTTTCTATTTCCCAAAAATAAAAACCGTACTGATCTGTGGTCGAGTTTTGTTTAAAAAGCTTATAGTTGACATAATAATAATAATAATTTTTCAGAACTAAATTAAACACATCTTTTTCGTTCGAGCTATGGCGTTCTATGTTTGTGGAATAATCCACTACAAAAGGGGCGAGCTCACGCCCATTTTCGAGAAATTGTTATTTTTCAAATTATTTCGTACACGGAAGGTAAATAGAGTTGATGTAAATGTTTTTTTCGTTGAGCGATTGAATATTATATTCGCTTATGATCTTTTAAAAAAAATATTATCTAAAAAAATATTATCCAAAATATTTGATACCTAAAAAGTGGGCGTGGCTATCTCGAGACTGTGGCCTTTTAAAGTAGCGTTACGGGAAAACTGCCAAGGGACTCTGTGTGCCAAATTTTTAAGTTCTACCTCAAAATATTGCCAAGTTAACGTGTTCATAGACGGACTGAATCACAGACGGACATGGATTAACCGACCCCTCTTTTCCTCCTGAACACTTTGATATAATACTTATAGGTAAATAAAGCGTAAAACATTTTTTTGAATTCTAAACCGAGCATTTTAGGTGATTGGCTTGGCTTTTAAATAAAAACTTGAACAAATGCGGTAGCTGCAATGAAAGAAATTTTTAAAGGGGTTCTAGAATTTGAAGGGTGTCCTACGAAAGAAAATGGAAATCCAAAAATTAAAAAAAACTTCGTTTTATGTTGTAATTTAATTATAACTGTTAAGAAATATATGGCAACATCGTAGCTGGTATAAAACATATGTAATTGATGGGGGACGTCTTTCCGGTCCTTTTTTGACATTGCCATTTTTGCGTTGTTGACATTTACTTGAGCAAAGGAAAGACAGTGGATTTATCAAAACGTGTAAAACCTAAATCAAAAAAATAAGGATACATCCCTTGGTTACTAAAGTAAGTTAGTAAAGAATTGTATTGTATTCTCCACTTTATACACTATTACAATGTACTATTATTGAACAATAAAATTACTTTAGAGATTTCAAACGACATACAATAACACTATTGCGTTCTGAAAATTTGGATTTGGGATTACCTTGGCTTCGATAACAATAACTATTATTTTTTTATTGGACAATCGGGTGGGTCCCCTCAAAATTTTGATACATGTTTTTTAATATTTTTTTTTTATAAAGTAAAAATTCTACCGCCATGCTAGGAAAAGAGTTTCAACCCACCCTAGTGTTTATATCAACTCATATTTTTTGCCAAAGTCTTTACCGACCAGCGGGAGAGTCTTGTCTATTGCTAAACTGATCGCTCGTCATGTGGCGCAAATGCAACAAGCATAAAATATTTACAGAAATTGATATCATCATTCACATACTCAGCATCATCTGTGCATCCAGAAAAGGCCCGTCCGAAGCATGAAATGGTGCAAGTAACAGAGCATACTAAAGAAAACATTTTAATTTTTTTTTATTCTCTGCTTTATCTACCAACAAGTGCTTTCGATTTTTGTGCTGGAGTAAGTACTGAGCACATAAATAAAATAAAAAATTTAAATTTTTTCACTCTAAACTTTGGTTAGTTGCCAACTGAACCTGTGCTCGATGTAGTGTGCCCGTCTAGCGATGCCACTGTCTGATGTTGATGCCACTGTCTACCAAGCAATAACTTATTCAATCGGTTTATTGGTATGCTGGTGCACATGCATCAAAGTCACGGTTTTTTTAGAAAGCATTTGGCATTTGGGAAGCTGTATCGATAAAATCAAAAGAAAAAAAATTGCAAGCATGGTAGTACATTTTTATAACCAGTTGCGAATAGACGACATGTAGGTTATGCTATTGTCGGCTGCTCACAAAAGTAAACTTGATCTCGAATGCAGAGATCTCTTTTGGAAAAATATCTGCTTCAACATTTACCTTCAAATTGACTATTGAGTAACAGACACTGCCGTGACTTGGTCAGTGAGGACTTTCTACAAAGACAAACTTAAACTAGAAGCGGTTAGAACGTGGAGGCAGGTTCAAATGGTGTTCTGTTTCACGTACAATGGAAGCTGTTGTTGTCTGAATCTACAAGAAGAGTCTCGTATATTTCTTACATTTCACCAAAAGTGAAAATAATGAGGAGCTGCATGAAGCGTTGTAGCTCTACTGAGTTCTGCAAAGTGGATTAGACAGACAGAAGGCTTGTAGGGTTGAGAAATAAGGACTCCTGATTTTGTAGCTTACAGAGTACCTTATTTTAGGCCGCATTTCGTGACGGCATTAAACGGTCAAATTGGCTTCATAAGGTTGAACGAAAGACTACGAAAAAGTTGTCAGCACAATAGAAGGGCCCATTGTGAATTGAGCATTGGATCGAACTACTTCGTGGATTCAATTATTCTGCTGTCAACTTTACATATAATAAAATTGTAGCAGATCGATGTCTGTGCATTGCATATGTTTAAGAAAAATCGATAGAAGGGACCATTATTAAGCCAATAGCTGCCAAATCAATAGTTTTTAGAATTTTTGTCTGTATGTTTGGTCACGCATCACTCAAAAACTGCTGAATGCAATTGAATGGAGCTCTTATCACTGCATTACTAGACGTCTAACTTAAGATTTAAGATACCATTTGTTCCGATTGCTCTACCAGTTTCGTAGATATCGACCGATATGTGGACCAAGGTGACCCAAAATGTGTTTTGTACTATATGGGTATCAAACGAAAGGTGACAATGGGGGCTACAATAAGCGATGTAATTAAGTTCCATATCATATCTGGTATGGGATATAATGATGATAATCGGACTTAGTCTATTATTAGTTATGAGCGGCAGCGAAGCAGTCCGGGTTTACTAGTCTTTATTAAAAATTTTGCTATCTCGGTAAGGTCATTGCAAAACGGTTGAGCGAGAGAACCAACTATCGGCTACTTTTTCTTAATTTCACTGAGAGCACTTTCGCTGCTCTTCCCATCCCGTCTGACGTACGAGAAGGGGAAAAAGCGTTTCGCTTGGTCATAGCTTCAGCCTCCAATCAATATAGTCCGTCAGGTAGAATTAAGGAGATACGTCCGTACTTCCCCGCAGAGGCAGCAGCCCTGGCTAATGAACGTGACCACGTGCGACGCTTGAACCCTACGGATCTTCAAATTCAAGATCTCAATGCGGAAATCAGACGGCTAGTTGATCAACACAAACGCGCCAAATGGGAGGAGCACCTAAGGTCCTGTAACCTCTCTGCTGGTGTTGGCAAATTATGGTCCACTGTAAAATCCTTGTCTAATCCGACCAAACCGAACGACAAAATATCCATCACCTTTGGTGATAAGATACAGTCGGAACCAAAGAGATGTGCGAGCGCTTTCTGCCGGCAATTTGTACTGCATCCTCCGGTTGACAAGGAAATCAGGCGCGCCATCAGGGAAGCGCACAGACGCAAAAACAACCAAGCGCCCATTGCCATCACCACCACAGAGGTTCGGGAGGCCATACGGGGGTCCAAAAACTCCAAATCTATTGGCCCAGACGGTATATCCATGCTGATGCTAAAACATCTCGGTGATGAGGGAGTAAGGTACCTAACAACCGTCTTCAATCTGTCCATGATCACCTTTGTCATTCCAGAAAGATGGAAACAGGCCAAGGTGGTGCCACTACTAAAGCCCGGCAAGCCGGCTAACGTGGGGGAGTCATATCGACCGATATCACTCCTCTCGCCAGTAGTGAATACCCTGGAGTCGGTCTGGCTCCCTTAATACACCGCAAACCTACGATTAGCCGAACATCAGCATGGATTCCGCAAAATGCATAGCACTACCACCGCGCTAAACGCCATCACCACACAGATAGGTGTCGGTCTCAACCAATCTCGCCCAAATGACAGGACCGTGCTAGTTGCGCTTGACTTGTCGAAAGCTTTTGACACTGTTAATCACGCGCAACTCATTAACGACCTGGAAGATTCAAACCTTCCCCCCTGTCTAAAACGTTGGACCGCCAACTACCTGAGTGGCCGGCAGTCATCGGTAGAATTTAGAGGCGAAAGATCAAAACCACGTAGAATTAAGCAAGGGGTGCCACAGGGTGGTGTCCTATCCCCGCTTCTGTTTAATTATTACATATCGAGGCTCCCTTCCCCACCAGAAGGCGTCTCGATCGTCTCCTACGCCGATGACTGCACGATCCTGGCGACTGGACCCTCCGTCGATGAGCTCTGCTCGAGAATTAATTCTTACCTGCCAACCCTTTCCAGTTTCTTCGCTGCACGGAACCTGACATTGTCACCGACCAAATCCTCGGCCACCTTATTTACGACGTGGACAGCGCAGGCGAACATGGAATTAGACGTCTACGTCGACGGCATTAAGCTTCCGACTGTCTCCTGAGCACCACCTTCATAATGAGGCAAAAATGCTCGATGTTAAAGAGCATTGCGAGATGTTGACCAGACAATTCCTGTTCAACTGCTATAAACCGCAGCACCCGAACAGAAACCTGCTCAACGAAAATCCGCCTCCCAGGAGAATAAGGAGTCACCTCCGTAAGCATTATGACGAGATCCGGCATCACATTTTCTCGCCGTTTGATCCAAAGGTGCACCGGCGGGCCCTCAACCTCATCCACATGGAGTCGGTAAACTCCTTTGTCAGGTCACGCCCAGTGAATGCAGTCCTACAGGCACAAGCTCCACCTGTTGCCGACAAGGAACGCGAACTGCCCAGGGAGACAAGAGTCACGCTGGCCCAACTTAGTTCTGGATACTGTAACAGACTAACCTCTTACCTATCCAGACTGAACCCTGACATGCCAAATTTCTGCCCGGCATGCGGCGTGTCTCCCCACGATACTAACCATCTGTTCATCTGCTCAACTGAGCCCACTCTTCTAACACCAATTTCACTCTGGTCTACCCCTGTTGAAGCCGCGAGGTTTCTTGGACTTCCGTTAGAAGAGCCTGATGACAATGTTGGATGGGGGGTGACATCCTAGGCAGGTTAAGTAGTCGCTACAACAACAACATCGGCTACTTTACCCATTGACTTTCTTTATATTTTTTGATTAAAGGAGACTGGGTCTGTTTATTAACTAATATCGCGCCATCGATTTTTCGATGCGTCAACGTTTTTAGCGGACATTTTTGGGTCGGACTGGGTATACATGAAAGTTTTAAAATCAAATGAAAATTTTTTAGTAGGTCATGAAAAAAACCTTAAAAATCAAAGTCAAAGAAAGAAAATTTCGCAGGCTCGAAAATTAGTTTTTTGGGTATGCGTAGTGGAACTTTTTTTCCTGAGCGCAAAACCTATCAAAAAATCGATGGCGCAAAGGATTCACAACATCGCCAGGAAGAAGCTTAGGACTTGACTGGTTGGGCACAGAATTTCACTTTATGAATACCAAGCTTTGGTTTACATAATCCCTTTTTCATATCAATCCATATGCCCCATGTACTATGAAAATGCCTTATATGTAAATTTTGGACTGGAAATTTCGATCGGAGCAATAAACAGCGTTTCTGGGTTATTAGAAAAGTCAATAAGAAATGACGTAGTAACAGACAAACGGAAACGATAAATGTATACGCCCGATGGTATAGACAGACGAAGCTTTAAATTCCCAACACATGATAAAACGAACAAAAAAAAAGTTCATAATCAAATATAGGAAAGCATTTATGCGTAGCCGACTTAATCCATTTCAGCCAACATTTTGAGCATTTCGAGTCTGCAACGAACTTCATGCTTCTTTAACATTAAAGTAGACATTTCTCTCCTGCCCTACAACTGGGTATAAAAAGTTGCTATGAATGAAAAAATACACCCACAATCATCAAGTTGCATCAAGTTGGTTGAATGAATGACCGAGCTACTGAAGTGGAACACTGGCATTGGCGCAGTCGGCTGTCGCATTTCCAGTAGCACTTACAGTGCGGTCCACTGCACGCCTCAACATCTCAGCTCCTTTCAGCATCAGATTGCTATCGCTAAAACTTTGCCGCACTGCTGCACAGACAAACTGCTGTACTCCTGCGTGTTGCAAGCACAACATGCCCCACTCGAATTGTTGCAACAACAAACAACGCAAGCATTTGCCTGTATATTTGTATTGCATTTGCTGTTTCCTTTCGCTTTTATGTTTAGTTTTGTTTTTGCTATTTTTGAAAAGTCAACCTGTACTTGTGTGTGTGTGTGTGAATCTCTATTTCGCTCGTAGTTTTCATTGTCGTGTTGGTGTTATCAGCGCATTCTTATCGAATGACAGCGAAAATTGTCTACATTGACTATTTCAATTGCTGCTGCTGATGTTGCTGTTGTTGTTGTTGTTGTTGCGAAAAACAGTTATTGCAACGGTTAAGTATTTCTGCAGCAATTGCTTGTTCAAAAATCGATTTATTTATTTACTTCACATTTACTTTGTTTGTTTGACATGCAACATTGGAGTGTGGTGAAAGTTTATTTCGAATTAATTTTACTATCGAGACATTGACTAAGTTGCCAAGTAGTTCGAATGTACTCAAATTCATATAAATAAGTAAAGGAATGCAGCAATTTGTTTGAATTTACTCATGAATGTAGTTGCAAATTCATCGGCAAAGTGGCAAAATGATGTATGGAAGTAATTTCTTGCTTTTCTGCAGCTTAAGCGCTGTTTTAAGA
Source organism: Merzomyia westermanni (assembly GCA_949987695.1). NCBI lineage: Eukaryota > Metazoa > Arthropoda > Insecta > Diptera > Tephritidae > Merzomyia > Merzomyia westermanni. Next base: position 27,561,830 of record OX465291.1, read on the forward strand.
TGGAGTGGGATTTCAGTGGCTTGATTGTGTAAGTTTAAGTTTTTTAAGGAAGTGAAATGAGGGACACTGGATGTACACTTTCAAAGCCTATTGTGTATTATGCGGTGTCTCCATGTGTTTCCCATATCTATGCCCAAGCTCAGACGATTATTATTGCCCAGAACTAGCCTTGGGAGTTTGACGAAGTTATCAATGTTTTTGACTGAATATATGCAGCAGTGAAATCATCGTCTTCTGCAATAGAATACCTCAAAGTAATACTTGAGTACAGAAAGAGACGGAGCCTCGGTGAGACCACTCTGATATACTAGGCTTATAGACGCGCAGAGATTTTTCCATGCGGCCATTTGTCTTGAGGCAAGCGGGGCAATGTAAATGTTTATTTTTCCAAAGGCCGGATTGCGCGCTGTATTTCGGAGCCGTCACGCAAAAATTAATTCCCATTAAAAAGAATCAAACGAAGCCTAGGATGAGGACACGGAAACATAAAAAACACCATAATATTAGGGCAAACTTCTTGCATATCACGTTTCGTTTACCGGCTGGTTATGAACTCGTTAATGCAGAAGCTGACATTATCGTCCTTCAGGAAATACGATGTACGGGTTCAGACATTAGGGCAATCTAACCTTACGACGTCTACTACAGTGGTCTGACAAGAAAGAAGGCAAGCCAAGTCGTAGTGTTGGTCGCCATTCGAAGGCTTTTCCATATAATATTTATCTCCACCTAAGCAAAGCCAGAGGAGATGTACTACGCGAATAAGGTGTGCTATGCAAGGGTGGGAAAATAAGAAGCCTTTGGCTCCGCAGTCGAACATTTAATATCCACAATATAAGAACTCCCAATGGCAACCGTTACCGTAACCGTTTACTTGTAACAGAAGGTTTCAACATAAAAAAATTCACAAAGGCAACTGGGTGTCTTTTGATCGAAAACTGCCAAACTAAATTAGATCGGACCATCATATTGTGGTAGCTAAGATTCCGCAACAAGGGAAGTGCGTATCGTAACGCAAGGAAAGTTTGACGACGAAAACTGTGTACGACACAGACAGCTAATAAATTCTCCACTCCGCTCTAGAAGCTGCTCTATGAGAGCAGATCTAACGGTGTAAAATATCAGCATGAAGCAGATTAGTGGACTTAGAAAAAACCCGCGGTAAGGCAAGACCGGCGTAAAGGGCCACTGGAGTCCATGAGCCGGAGTTTCGATGGGTCAACCAGTCATTCTCAACCCAGTCAGGCTAGTACCAGAAGATTTTGGTACTGGAGCATATCGAATTATTTCCGGCGAATAACTGTCTATAGCCATGAACTCTCCAAACTTTCGGGCGACTACAGAAGAACGCAATAACAATAACAAACAGAAAATACGCCAGTGAGTACTGTCCTCTCTGGCCAAAGAGGAGAAAAATATTCTGTTTTGAGGTCAACGTACATGCGCCTCCAAAGCTACAAGGTTGGGAGTGTGAGAGACTGTTTCTGAGTAAAATCACTCCAATAAATAAGTGCCACTTAAGACTGGTTAGAGAATACCCTGCGGGTTAGGGGTTTAGAATATGCCCGAGGTAGGCATACCGGTCGAAAGAAGCGACTAACATGCACCAAGGTAATGACGTGCAATTCGATGGTTGATCTACAGATATGATGCCTGTCACCTCTCATTACCCAGCTCTCCTTCCTCACGGAAGGAGGGGTAACATGACCTAGAATGTTCCAGTGGTCATACCAAATCGCTACCATGACAGTCGGAGTACCGCAAAGGAGTACCAGAGCGTACCGGATTCATATCCGGCCAAGGACTGTCAGACCGACAGCACTCGCGAGTGTTTTTGTCGTTACAACAACAACAACAGCTGAATAGACAGTTAAAAAGTAAAGTCGCCTGAATGAACAAAGATCACGCTATATAAGTATCTTATCTTATCAGGCCTGATGTATAGCTTAGTGTCGGAAGCGGAAGGGATTACCCTTGGAACAAAGTTCTGATGCCGGCTGGTCCTTTCTATTTCCTGTAACTACCAAAAGTTAATGTTGGGAATTCAATTTAAAATGTTATTGTTGAATTGAAAGAAATGTAGTATTTTATTGTTTCACGGATTGTACATGTTTCACCCCTAGACCTTTGCATTGTATTATCAGTTATAAATATCCATTCATCCATTTGACACTTGCTTACACATCCATTAAGTAATAAACAGCAACAATTGCAACAGACATCTGCTCACAATATTTATGACCACGTTTCACCACATTCTTATTCAATATTATTGGTCATTGTTGCTACAAATTGTTGTTGCGCCGTGGCCACTTATTGCCATTGACTTCATTATTCAATTGTGTCAATTAATGACGAAGTCGACTTTTAAGTTTGTTTTCTTGTTTTTGTGTTTTGTTAGTTCGCACTTCTTGTACCTCGCAACTTTTATTTGCTTCCTTGCATTGCATTTTGGTTTTAATTTTTGAATTTTTATGAATTGTCTTTTGGTGTGACTGACCCTCCCTGTCACATCTTATTGGCGTTGCCATTAAGTAAATGATTTTCAAATTATGGAAATTTATTGTAATTGTTGATGAAGTGCTTCTTTTGAAATTTATTACTCACTTTATTTGAGAAATGGTTGAATGCCATGTTGCTGGTTACGTTCTTCCTTCTTTGAATGGCCACCTAACCGCCTGGGCGACTTTTACCGTCCAACATAGCTGGCCAGTCGTTTCTTCGTTGCGCCAACTGGCGCCAATTGGAAACACCGCGGGATCGCAAATCGGTCTCCACTTGGTCCTTCCATCGGAGTGGTGGTCTCCCTCTTCCTCTGCTTCTACCGGCGGGTGCCGAAAAGAATACCTTCTGGGCTGGAGCATCTTCGCTCATTGGCACAACGTGGCCTGGCCAGCGAAGCCGCTGTGTTTTAATTAGCTGAACTATGTCTGCGTCTGCGTAAAGTTCATACAGCTCATCATTAAATCTTCTTCGGTACTCGCCGTCGCCAACGCGTAGAGGTCCACAAATCTTTCGAAGAACCTTTATCTCGAATACTCCCAGAGCTGCCTCATCAGAAGTTGTTAGTGTCCACGCTTCTGCACCATGTAGGAGAACGGATGCGATGTCACGCCCATTTTCTCTTATCGTCTCTTTTTCTGGAGCAGGTTAATTTCATACAACTCTTTGCCGAATTTCAGTGGCCTAGCATGAATACTGCCTAAGAAATACCCGATTTATATGGAAGGTGGCACGCGCCCTTTCTCCTGCCCCCCGTAAGTACATGTAAATTAGTTTTAGGCCATGATCATTTCTGAAATTGTTTTCAGTGCGTGTTGTAATTTAGTTGTGATCCGTTAATCCCTTTAGGACGCAACTTTACTTATACATACATATATATGCAATTTTAATTGTATGAATCAAATCGTGATATAGTGGGACTTGACCTTTTCCGTTTTGAATAAAATTTGTTGAAGACCTTTCTTCTTTCGAAATTAAGAATTTTTTTTTTTTTATGAAATTTCAAAATTTTACTGTTTTCCTGTTTTTTAAAGTTAAGTTTTTCAATAATTCGGAAACTACTGTAGTTTAAAAAATAAACTTTGACAATTTAAAAAAAAAATTTTGAAATTTTCGATTATTCAAAAATTAAAGTTCGAAATTCACTTTTGAACTAAAATTTGTTTGCATTATACCCCTGATGTACCTAAAAATGTCTCAAAATTTTCAGAATGGGTTTTTTCAAAAATATGAGTTTTTAAATTAAAAAAAAATTTTTTTTTAATTATTTCAACTTCCTAGTCGTGTTCAATTAGATAAACACAAAATTAATCAATCTTGATCACTGACAATTTTTTTTGCTTAAATTTTGAAAAATATGCCTACATTTTTTTCAAAATTTTTTGTTTTTATCTTTTACTAAAACGATACACAGTTTTCAGAGCAACTGTCGTATCGTATCAAACGTATAATACAGAAAAATTTGTCCAAAAATTTAATTGTAAACTTTAGCTTAAAGGATTTTAAAAAATCGAAAATTTCTACAATTAGAAATTAAAAAATTTTTTTTTTTATTTTTTTTATACCTCTAAGTACCCCCTTTAAAAGTGCCAAAGTTTATTTTTTAACTACAGTAGTTTGCTTAATTTTTGAAATTTTAAATTTCCGTTTCTTGAAATTTTTTTATTGTTTTTTTTTTTTCTCGCAGAACTTTGTTTTATGATAAAAGGAAACTCCCCATCAAAATTCATTCAAATGGAAAGAGGTAGACTAAAACTATCTGACGCTTGGCCATGGAAATACCTATTAATAGTTATTATACTCGTAATATACATATTAGAAATTAGGAAAAATGGCTCTAAAATTTTATAGGTTTCCTAATTTTTGGGAAAAGTTTTTTCCAATGTAGCACTTAAATGGCGATTTTTAGAAGTGACTTCAAGGTGCCATTTTGCTGACTTTCACGACTGAAGTTTCTTAATGTATGGTTTTAAGCTGTTTAGCCGATAAAACTAATGCGCCTTCAATTCCCTTTTTTGCCTCTGTTGTCGGATTTAACACACTCGGAGATATTGGTATTCAGGCCAAAATATGTGTGATTTTGTTAGAGTCTAAGTCTTTACCATGGCTTAGATGGTTAGTCATTATTGTTAGTTAATATTTAACTCAAAATCGCATAAGCGTGTAATTTTGGTAAAATAGTAGTACCAACGCCAGGCCAACATATTCCAGCCCACTTCTACCTATTCCTCTTATGGCAATGATATTTTTATATTAAAAGTTAAAAAATCAGTTTATAGCCACGCTCCCTTTTATTAAGCACTAACTCTACCCAATTTCACATTAGATCTTGCGGAAGCTTAATTCAAATTTGGTACTGGTCATGTCTGATGTTTTAATGTAACCAGATGCAATTGAAAATTAAAATTTTTCGAAGGTTCAAATACATCCATTACCGCTATTGTAGTCAATATGATCTGAGCACAATTTCATCAGTTGTTTATTGTATGGTATCACAAATTTCGTAAAAGGAAGATTTTCAGTTACATCTGTTTATAATAAAACATGTTCAGGTACACATTAATCATTTGTTCGTTGAGTAGGATAGCACAACATTTCACAGCTAGCTATATATTATTCGGTATAACCTGAACTTCGGTTACCTTACTTGCTTTGCATTGGGTTTGGCAAAATTAAGATTTCTCAACAAACCAAAAAATATAAAAAAGCGAATAAAAATTCAAGTGGTAAATCATATAAGTGCTAGCCACTAAGTCAATAATAAATGAGGTACCATTGAACTGCACAAGAAACACTAAGCAACTTAATTGAATATGCAAGAGCTATCGTTATTTTAGTGACAGTCAAATAGCGTAAAATCAATGACGTTCAATGCATAAAACAAATTTGTATGTCTTAAGTATGTATTTGTGGCAGTAACCCGCACACATTTTATGCAGCCCATAAGTCTACCAAACAGTTAGCATTTTATTCATAAATGGAATATGACGAGCCATAAAATAAATCCGCAAAAAGATGATGGACACACGTATACGAATTCAAAGCGCTTAAGTGATAGCGGTTAGGTGATTGCTTTATTGACTTTTGTTTTCTCGTTGCTGGTGGTGGTGCCTAAGCTCACTTCAAAGACTTGTGCGACTACTGAAAAATTGCTTTGAGCCTATACAAACTTAAAGAGCGTAACGGCGTAATACAGTTAATATTTGTAGCGGCTATAAAATTTATTTTTGAAATGTTTACCTAAAAGCGGATTTTTAATTGTTATGTTGATTATGGTATAGAATAGTTCAATGAATGATATCGATTTCTTTGTAGATTCGTCAAAAAAGTGTAGAAGGTAAGAGTTTTTATGACTAAGTTATAGATTTGAAACCGTAGATAACTTCGAAAAAAATGTCAGCCGATAAATTCAAAGAAGAATCGTTCTTGCAATAAGTGCTACTTTAAACTGAGTAGGAAATGGAGACGTAAAGTCCTCACTCGACGAGGAATGATCCAGGCCTGTAAGCCTCTCATACAGACCTGTTAAACTTGATTAGTAATTAGTAAGAAATTAATTAGACGGCTTTTTTAATTGGTCATAATTATAATAATCTACTCGTCCTGCCATATGGTGTAAAGAATTGAAGGCTTAAACTTCAAACAGATAATATGAGTTTATCGAAAGTGTTTGACGTATGTGCTTTAGCAACTGCATGAGAACGAAATTTCCGCGCAAAAATTATTTAGTTGTTTTTATTGCTTGAAAAATACTTCGCCTTGCTTATCTTTTGTTACGGCCGCCCTACGAAATCACTTTTCATGATCCGCAGTTGCGGTTTTTGGGCATCAATAATAAAGAAAAAAGAGAATTAACTTTTCTTCCTCGCTAAGCTTAAGTATACAAATTTAATACTTTTCATCTTTGTTGGTTTCCACTCACAATAAACATTTCATTTAATTCCGTAATTATTAATAGATCTGGAATGTTAGTATAGTTTCAAATGATATAATTTGATAAATAGCGCATGTAGCAACGCACAAAAACCTTATTGACCTATTTCAAAAAAAAAAAAAAAAAACTAGCGCCAGAAGTTTTCAACTCGATTAAGCCGTCAAATGATACTCACTTAATATTTGAATTGTCAATTTAGGAATTAAACAATTAGCCACAGTGACAAGTTTATTATCATGATAATTAATGAAAGTCAAAGCAACAGACTATTTATATTGCACACATACAAACGCCCACACACATACATGCATATATTTGAAATGAAATAGAAATGAAATGGATAAAGCAATTTCACTAAGCAAATTGTCGTTGTCCGTGACAGTTAAAATTGCCAAATCGCTAAACGTAATACAGAAGTTCCCAAAAGCACCAGCAGCAACATCAAGCATATACAAACAAAAACAAATATTTAACCATGAATTTGACATGGAAACAAAATGTTCAACAACTATTGCGAACCAATTAGTGTTTCATTTGTAATTTACATACAAACACACACACACACACGATTCTCAAATGAAATTGAAAAGTCTAAAAGTGACAGCAACTTCTTAAATGCATATAACCACAACATGAGCACAAATACACACATACATATGTCAATAACTATGTAAATGAGCGTTTCAAATCGACAAAGTGCCGTCAACTTAACCTGCTTCAGTTGCAAGAGAGACGAGCAGAAGAGCAAAACAGAAATTGGGACGCGTGAAAGAAGTGGTTGACGTCAAACAGCTGACTTTTTCTAGGCAACCGGCGTTGTGCCTCATTATAAGTGTACACACGTACGCACTTACATATGTATGTATGTATGTACGCATGTGTGTAAGAGCAAATAATGCTAATGTGCCACTTGCAACATGTCTATGCCATTCATCTTCGAGAGATTCGTTTACTTGCATTGTTGTTGTATTGTGGTGTTGAAATGTTATCATAAGAGGGGCACACGCTCTTGGATACTTGAATGTTGGAAATGTGCAAGTGGTTTTATTTTGTTTTCTTTCTTCGTGGAATTTCACACGATCGAAACCACTGATTTTGATATTTGGGAATAACTGAATGTGTAAAAATACTTGGCATTACTTTAATACGACAGGAATTCCTAGGAGTGCAATTATTATTTGCTTCCCGAGCTACCTCTATATATTTGCCAGTGTGACCAGGTAAGCCTTTTCTAGGCTAGATTTAGTCTTTTTTTGCGCTTTAGCCTCATAATTTTGCTTTAGCTTCGTGGTTTTTTTCTAGCATTTTTTTTACTCCACCCCTTTTCTGGTCCCAACACCATATTTTTCATACAACTTCGAGGAATATATAAGACTAAAGTTGAATAAAGGTAGTATTGATGACGAAATACAGAAAATTATTCGTAAAAATTGTCAACTATTTTTAATGTTTTAATTTTAAGTTGATAACCCAATGGCGATATCACCTACCTGACAAGATGAACACTTTACAAAATATAAATTTTTTTCAGTTGATAACGCTAGTCAACAAGAGAAATTACTTTAAAGTCTAACTATTTAATTTCTATGTATTATGGCCCCCTAAGTACAAAAACACACAAAATTTAAAATTCTATGCATACGATTTTTTTTTCTTTTTCTAAAATCACGAATTTTCACGGAGGTCTTTCCTTTATTTTATCATGTCTTGGAAATTACTTATCTAAATTCGTTGAGAGAAACAGCAGTGGATTCACCGCAAAATTTTCTTCAAGTCTTGATAAGATTATACGATCGACGTTTGTGGAGTTATTCATATAAAAATGTAAATTTTTTTTATTTTTCAAAAATTCACAAAAAATTGAAGGTTTTAATAGCTTACCATTTATATTTCACGGTCTTAAAACTGTAAACATTATAAATAATTGAAACCCTATTTCGTGAAAATACATGAATAAATGTTGGTTTTATTGACAATAAAGTGAAAATACCCAATCTAGCGAAAATTTTGCATATCAAGCCTATTATTGTTTTTGACAAACAAATTATTTAGGTATGACATTTTGCTCAACTTTGTCTTTTTAAAGCTTACTACGGGCATCGCCAGAAATGAGAAAACTCCACAATGACACCCTAGAAATTTTTCCCCGTCGATTTTTCTTAAGGCAAAACGCAGATCATAAGAAAAAATGCATCATACTGTATGGAAAATTTAAGTTGCTAACGCGGGTTTTCGTAAGAAAGAAATATGGTCATATGTATTTGTTATCAAATATATACAACTTTTTCCTTGAGGCATTTCTTGCGACGTTCTTAGAATGCTTAAATCATAAAAACAAAAAAATCAAATTATCACTCCGTCATAGAAACTGTTATACCTACCTACTGAACATCCCAGCCTGCACAGGCCAGTTCCACTAGCATATGAAGTTTTTTTGAAAACCCTTTCGCAGGTAGTGGTTAAAAAATTTACAAACTCATTAGATGCCTGGCCTGTATGGTATATTGTCGCCGATTGTGACAAACTTAACGAAAAAACAACTAAGGACGGCGCTGTCTTCGGCTGTGCCTAAGGCTTTCATGAATACGTGCAAACTTGAATACGCATTGTTTAAAGTTCTCTAAAACCTTGTCAGCAATACATTTAATTTTCTTTTACCATCTATAAGCAAATATCTCACCAAGTTTAAAGTTTTTATATTTCAAAATGAGGGATAAATGGCCATAATCCTCTTATCTGAACGATCGGTTGTATGGGATATATACTATATATAGCTCCGATCTGCTGACTTTTTTACGAAACCTTTTACTATCCATAAGAAAATATCTCCCCAAGCTTACTTTTAAAATGAGGGAGAAATGGCCATAATCCTCTTATCTGAACGACCGGTTGTATGGGATACATACTATATATAGCTCCGATCTGCTGACTTTTTTACGAAACCTTTTACTATCCATAAGAAAATATCTCCCCAAGCTTCTAGTTTTAATCTTTTAAAATGAGGGAGAAATGGCCATAATCCTCTTATCTGAACGACCGGTTGTATGGGATACATACTATATATAGCTCCGATCTGCTGACTTTTTTACGAAACCTTTTACTATCCATAAGAAAATATCTCCCCAAGCTTCTAGTCTTAATCTTTTAAAATGAGGGAGAAATGGCCATAATCCTCTTATCTGAACGACCGGTTGTATGGGATACATACTATATATAGCTCCGATCTGCTGACTTTTTTACGAAACCTTTTACTATCCATAAGAAAATATCTCCCCAAGCTTCTAGTTTTAATCTTTTAAAATGAGGGAGAAATGGCCATAATCCTCTTATCTGAACGATCGGTTGTATGGGATACATACTATATATAGCTCCGATCTGCTGACTTTTTTACGAAACCTTTTACTATCCATAAGAAAATATCTCCCCAAGCTTCTAGTCTTAATCTTTTAAAATGAGGGAGAAATGGCCATAATCCTCTTATCTGAACGACCGGTTGTATGGGATACATACTATATATAGCTCCGATCTGCTGACTTTTTTACGAAACCTTTTACTATCCATAAGAAAATATCTCCCCAAGCTTCTAGTTTTAATCTTTTAAAATGAGGGAGAAATGGCCATAATCCTCTTATCTGAACGATCGGTTGTATGGGATACATACTATATATAGCTCCGATCTGCTGACTTTTTTACGAAACCTTTTACTATCCATAAGAAAATATCTCCCCAAGCTTCTAGTCTTAATCTTTTAAAATGAGGGAGAAATGGCCATAATCCTCTTATCTGAACGACCGGTTGTATGGGATATATACTATATATAGCTCCGAAATAAGCGATTTTTTTACCAAATTTTTCATTGTCTGTAAGCAAATATCTCACCAAGTTTCAAGTTTTAATCTTCCAAAATGAGGGATAAATGGCCATAGTCCTCTTATCTGAGCGATCGGTTGTATGGGATATATACTATATATAGCTCCGATATTGGTAATTTTTTTACGAAATCTTTTGCTACCCATAAGAAAATATCTCACCAAGTTTCAAGTTTTAATCTTTAAAAATGAGGGAGAAATGGTCATAATCTTCTTATTTGAACGATCGGTTGTATGGGAGATATATGCTATAGTGACCTGATTATACCGGATCCGACAAATGTCTAATATAATACAAAAGTACATCCGTGTGCCAAATTTCATCGAGATATCTCAAAAATTGAGGGACTAGTTTGCGTTCAAACAGACGGACGGACGGACAGACGGACATGGTTGTATCAACTCAGTTCATCTATCTCTTATATTTCTAAACGTTACAAACATCGGACCAAAGTTAATACACCATTTCATGTTCATGAAAGGTATAAAAAGATACATACTTTTGAAAATCGAAGTGGCCTGCGACTATTTAAAGTAATTCACTTAGTTCATTCAATGTTATTTAACTAGCATTCCTGATCGCGAAAAGTCAAGTTCTCAACAACAGCAAAAAACTATTAATTGGTTAGTGAATTTTAAAAAAATGAATAATAACAGTAGAAAATTTGTCTGCAAAAATGACCCGAATATATTTTGTTATGGATGTGGTCTTTAAACTACAGCAAAAGGGCGGAGAAATTTCACTATTTCACTACAAAATTCATATAAGGATTATTTTAAATAGATGTTGAGAATTTGATCCAATATTGGACGCCAAATTCAATTTGTGATAGCTGTATATATATTTTAAAGAAATGGAAATCCTACCCTCAGTAAGTAACAATTACATTTATTAATTAAAAATATTTGTGATACTCATTTTTCACAGAGAAAACATCCAAATTGTAAAACCTATGATGTGAAGAGAAACATGTGATCATGATGCTAACTGTTACTTTTGTTTAAGTAAAAAAATAGGATTTGGAAAGCATATGATTTGGTCTTATCCCATGATTTAAGCTGGTGGTTTTACTCTTCCCGTGCTACATTCAGATGGAGTTCCACGTCCTGAAAATCACATAATACGTACATTGAAGTTCCTCCTTCGCCTATTTCTTCGTCTTCAAAAATCTCCAGCGTATCAGATGGATTTTGCCCAAAGCCTCTGACACAGTCCTTGTTAAACGATCTTATAAGAGACCTAGAGCTCCCAAAAGATAAGCCAGAGCTACTTGCATCCCGTTTAAAAGAAAGAAATTTATTAGAAAAACAGGTTACGATAACTACATACCTATCGTTTTTTAATTTTATTTAATTTAATTTAATTGGTTTCTTATACGAGAATCAAATTCATAAAATTGCAGTAGACAAGCAAAAAGTAGAAACTATTTTTAAATATTTCAAGTACTAAATTTTGTAGAATTTCTTTAATAAAGGTATCTTAAATACTAAAAAAAAATAAAATACGAAATAAACAAAAATATTAAAAATACGTATTTTCCCTTCATTCACTTAATTGTTAATAATACTACCGTTTATCCATGGGTTTTCATGAAATAAAGCTTGCCTTATTTGGAATGTTGACAGGTTTACGATCATCTAATAAAAGTTGTAAGTTTTTGTCTCTTTCGATTTTTTACGAATTAAAGAAGAAAAAAAAAAATGGAAATTTTTAATACAAAAAATCGATTTTTTTATAATGCGATGCAAATAACTCTGAAACCAATAAGTATTTAAAAAAATGGCATTTAAATAATTTTAACGTTTCATTTGCTATTATATGTTGTTTTCTGCAACAAAATCGGACAACCCGTTCCAGAGATATGATAAAATCAATGGATTTCCCTTTTCAAAAAAGCCAAATTTTTGAAAACAAAAAAAAAATACAAAAACGTATTCATAGAATTTAAAATTTCGATCATTTTTATAATTAGGGGACTATAGCAAATAAAAAAAAAAATAGTGGTGATCCAGGGTAATGCAAAAAGTTAAATTTTGTAGAGCAGTGTAATTCTTTGAAAGTTACAAAGCCGTTTTCTCACTTTCAAAAAGAAAGGCTAGGTATTCTCCAAGTCAAGTGTAAGCTATACCATAGAATTTTGGGCGGAAGCGAGAACATAAAAATTAATTAAACGAACCCACTTTTTAGAACTGGTCGAATTCATATTTAACTTTTTGGTAATACCTTTCAGTAATGCGGAGGTTGAAAGAAATTTTAATGCCATTAATATTTAAAAAACTAAGTTAAGGAACAAATTAACAATTAAAATGCTTAACTCGCTGCTTAATATTAGATGTTCGTTAAAAAGCTTATCCACATGTTGCATTAATTTTGAAATTACCGTGATCTCATATCTATGATAAATACCCAAACTTTGGACGCAGACTCAAGCTCTTCTGATTCATCAGAAGAAGAAAATATTATAAAATTAATTAGTTTGTAGTGATTTTTCTATAGTATGTATTTCTTTGAAAAAATTCCGAGTCAAGGAAAATGTGCCTGATATGATAGAATAGTTCCCTTAAGTATGTTTACAACTTTATATGCAAAAAGTTTAAACTAAAATTAAAAATTTGAAATGGATTTCGTAAAAAAATGTCTGACTTTTTTTATCTCCATTTTTTCTTAATTTTAGCCTTTTCTAATCTTTTTTTTTGCCGATTCAGCCTCTTTTTTTTCTATCACCTGGTCACACTGATCTATGCCTTTATTTTTATCTTCATCTAAATCGTGATTTTTATTTAGGTTTTGATTTTGATATTTATCATAACCTTAATCCTCATTTTTATCTTCATCTTCATCTCCCTCTCCCTCTGTCTCTTCCTCTTCCTCTCCCTCTGTCTCTCCCTCTTACTCTCATTCTCTTAAACTCATTCCCTCTAACTAAATCAAAATTTGTACGAGAATTACGAAGTTTCTCTCTGCCCTAATTCTTCATTGACTTCTGTTTGGCAATGAGAATACTTAATAAAGAATTATAATTCCATAACTCGTTTACGAATAGTTTTGTTTTTTCAAATAAGTGCTCATATTTTGGATTTAAACGAAAAAATACAACATTACATTTTAATATCCAATCAAAGATAATTAAATTATCAAACACTTTCAAATGGTCATTATATCAATTAGGAAATTTGCATTTCTGAATATTTAAAATATTTTTTTTTTTTTTTTGTATTCAGCGTAACTAGTTGCTTTCTATGATGTCACTCTGTACCAAAGTTTCCTAGTTTTGGAAACAACTTTAACAAATACAAATTTCGTTATTTGATCAAAAGCGAGCCGATTTTTAATAGCCATCTGGAAAAATTTTGTTAATCATTATTTAAAGGCTCTTAAGTGAAATCGTTATGCGACGTTTATCTCAACGTATGAGATCATATAAGATTGCTAATAGACAAAGTTACTTAATGCCAAATAAATGTTAGCAAAAATACTTATTTAATTACTTGATAGGAACTTAAAATGAAGAGAGGAACGTTTTCCACCTTTTCTGTTTCCGAATTGAGCACCAGTAGGAGTTCCTTCATGGTTGGGTAAAACGAGTCACACTCGCCCAACTTCGAACTGGATACTGTAAAAGATTAAACTCTTACTTATCGAGACTGAAACCTAGCATGCCAAATGTTTGCCCATGTTTGGTCATCTGTTCACCTGCTCGACGGAGCACAGTCTGCTAACACCAACTTCACTCTTGTCCTACTCTATTGAAATCGCTAGGTTTCTGGGCCTTACGTTAGAAGAAGTTGATGATAATGATAGGTAAGGAGAGTGAGGATTAGACAGCGTGAAGCATTGATACAATAACGAGAAATCCAATAGCGCCCATAAGCCCACGTCCGGAGGCATTTAACAGGTAATAACCCACCTCTTGCGCACTTAGTTAGGACCACGTTCTTCTCTTGCTGCATAGTTCATTGATTGCCGCAGGAATACCTTCTGAGCCGGAGCATCTGTATCCATTTGCAATGCGGCCAGCTTAAGCTCGTGCACAGCAACACAAATGTATATACATGAATAGCCCGCAAACTCACACAAATATAGGGTGTTTTTTTTACAGGTTTGTTTTTCGAATAGAGATAAAACTGGCATTTTGTGGTCAAATCTGGCAACTCTAATGTCACTTATGTTCAGTTTGGTTTGCCATTTCATCATGAACAGGTTGACAAAAGAACAACGCTTGCAAATCGTGCAAATTTATTTCGAAAATAATGGTTCAGTTCGCGAAGTTTACCGTGAGCTCCGACCATTTTATGGTCGACATAATCGTCCATCAGAGCAATTAATTCGGTTAACCATGGATCGTTTTCGCACTACGTTTACTCTATGTGATAATACGCATCCGCAGAGACGTCGAACAGTGCGCACCGAAGAAACAATTGCCGCTGTAGAGCAAAGTGTTGAAGAGGACCCGAATGAATCGATTCGCCACCGTGCACAGCAATTGGAGCTTTGTCCATCAACTTTATGGAAGATTTTGCGCAAAGATCTTGGCTTGCGACCTTACAAGATCCAGCTTGTGCAAGAATTAAAGCCGCGAGACCATGCAATGCGTCGTGATTTTGGTGTATGGGCCGAAAATGAGATTGATTTCGATGCTGATTTTCATCGCAAAATTTTGTTCAGTGATGAGGCTCATTTTTGGTTGAATGGCTACGTCAACAAGCAAAATTGCCGCATTTGGAGTGAAGAGAATCCACATGAGACCCTTGAAACGCCATTACATCCACAAAAACTGACTGTTTGGTGTGCTCTATGGGCTGGTGGAGTCATTGGGCCATACTTCTTCCGCAATAATGCTGGAGAGGCAGCTACCGTTAATGGAGACCGGTATAGAGCCATGATAACCGACTATTTTGTTCCCGAATTGGATGGCATGAATGTGGATGAGTTGTGGTTCCAACAAGACGGCGCTACATGCCACACAGCGCACGTCACAATCGATTTATTGAAGGAAACATTCGATGAGCGCATAATTTCGCGGAATGGACCTGTCAATTGGCCACCAAGGTCGTGTGATTTGACACCATTGGATTATT
This sequence comes from Merzomyia westermanni, assembly GCA_949987695.1. Classification (NCBI taxonomy): domain Eukaryota; kingdom Metazoa; phylum Arthropoda; class Insecta; order Diptera; family Tephritidae; genus Merzomyia; species Merzomyia westermanni. The sequence goes on from OX465291.1 coordinate 27,577,214, forward strand.
TTCTTTGGGGATATGTGAAGTCGCTCGTCTACACCAACAAACCAGAAACGTTAGGGGAATTGGAAGCCAACATTCGTGGCGTTATTGCCGACATACGGCCCCATATGCTCGAAAAAGTGGTTGAAAATTGGACCTGTAGAATTGGCTTTATTCGAGCCAGCCACGGCGGCCACATGCCCGAAATCATATTTAAACATTAATGGCATAAAATTATCCTTCCAATAAAGCCAAATTGATGGACCTTAAAACGATTTTCTTGTGTTTTATTTCAATTCGAAGTTCTATACCCCTAAAAAAACACCCTTTATATACAAATTCCCTGTACAAAAGGTACATATGTTGACAGTTCATACGGGATTTCCATTTTCAACAATAAAAAATTTGCATGAAGCTATGCCGAAAATGTGAGATCATACATACATGAATAAGTTAGTGTAGTTGTAATTTTGTATAAGTTTGTTTTGTTGTTCTCCTGCTAGTATGTTTGTGTAAGCCACAGTCGTGTAATTACAACGAGTGGCATTTTTAATTTATGTCGCCATTACATTTCACTAATAGTGGCAGTAAATTAACGTCACTATGACATGACTACATCCTTAGCAATACAACAACAAAACAACGTGCAACATATTTACAACAACAGTGGCTTGCAATCAATGAGAATTGAATGACATCAATGGAGAGCACATCAAATTGTTAGTAAAAAATTTGGAACAGCTCATTTGGGTCTACAGAACTCATGATGTTATATGTGTGAATAGGTATCTTGCAGTGAAACATCATACCTGTCAGGAAACATAAAACTATTCAACGATTATTCTAACTGAGATCCAACTATACCAAAAAGTACCAAACTTGTACCCATAGTAATTTAAAGTTCAGCAATCCGCTGACATATCCAGTTTTGTTTAATAAATACAAAAACAGAAAAAAGATTTCTTTTTTAATTTTAGTAAACTTTTTTAATTTTATTTTGTTTTATTTTTTTTAATTAAATTAAAAAAAAAATTAAAAAAATTTTTTTATTTCTTTTATTTTATTTTATCTTATTTTATTTTATTTTATTTTATTTTATTTTATTTTATTTTATTTTATTTCATTTTATTTTACTTTATTTTATTTTATTTTACTTTATTTTATTTTATTTTATTTGGTTATTTTTTATTTTATTTTATTTTATTTGGTTTTATTTTATTTTATTTTATTTTATTTTATTTTATTTTATTTTATTTTATTTTATTTTATTTTATTTTATTTCATTTTATTTTATTTTGTTTTATTTTATTTTATTTTATTTTATTTTATTTATTTTATTATATTTTATTTTATTTTATTTTACAATATTTTATTTTATTTTGTTTTAGTGATTGTTGTTGGAGCAAAGCTCGAATTTTTATGTTTGTTTGTTATGTGATATTAGAGGAAAAATTACAACGATATGCAAAGATTTCTTTTTTAGTTTTAATAAACTTTTTTAATTTTATTTCGTTTTATTTCTTTTAATTAAATTAAAAAAAAAAATTTTTTAATTTTTTTGTTTCTTTTATTTTACTTTATCTTATTTTATTTAATTTCATTTTATTTTACTTTATTTTATTTTATTTTATTTTATTTTATTTTATTTTATTTTATTTTATTTTATTTTATTTTATTTTATTTTATTTTATTTTATTTTATTTTATTTTATTTTATTTTATTTTATTTGGTTTTATTTTATTTTATTTTATTTTATTTGGTTTTATTTTATTTTATTTTATTTCATTTTATTTTATTTTATTTTATTTTATTTTATTTTATTTTATTTTATTTTATTTTATTTTATTTTATTTTATTTTGTTTTATTTTATTTATTTTATTATATTTTATGTTATTTTATTTTATTTTATTTTATTTTATTTTATTTTATTTTATTTTGTTTTAGTGATTGTTGTTGGAGCAAAGCTCGAATTTTTATGTTTGTTTGTTAAGTGATATTAGAGGAAAAATTACAACGATATGCAAAGATTTCTTTTTTAGTTTTAATAAACTTTTTTAATTTTATTTCGTTTTATTTTTTTTTAATTAAATTTAAAAAAAATTTTTTTATTTGTTTTATTTTATTTTATCTTATTTTATTTTATTTCATTTTATTTTACTTTATTTAATTTAATTTAATTTTATTTTATTTTGTTTTGTTTTATTTTATTTTATTTTATTTTATTTTATTTTATTTTATTTTATTATATATCATTTTATTTTATTTTATTTCATTTTATTTCGCAAGTTTAGCACTGTTTTACCTGAACCTTTGCCAATATAAATTACGTACTATTTGAACTAGTTTGATATTGTTACATTTCTGTCCGAAATCTTACAACTGACATCTCCTATGACATCTCAGTCTACTTTTTTAAACCTAATTTTAAGGTGGTTTACAACTTAGTGATTTGACTGCAGGATATGTTCAATACATTTCAATTCTTAACACAATTTCATTTCGTTGCATGTTGCGGTCAATGGATGCCCATTTATTGACGCCCTTAACCACACATCACATCAACGTCACTGTAACTAATATCAAAATTGAAATTTCGCGTCAATGTCAACCGGATACGAAAGGATCCACCAAAAAAGGAATGACTGGCTTCACACTTTGCATTTGTGTGGTTAGAATATGTTATATATTGTATATATATATTTTTGCAGTACGGCGCTTTAGACGCATTAAATTTTGTTAACATTTTATGTAGATATGTCGCTTTAATAAGGATCCTAAAGTTTGAGTTTAAATCTTGCTATAAATCAGTGAAAATTTCTCTTCCATTGAAATCCCCATACCATTCTGTAGAGCGGACAAATATACAGATAGACAGACAAAAGCTATAAGCCCGTTTTGCTTATATTAGCCCAGTCGTCCTGTTTTCATTTTATTATATGCACAGATAGCCTCTGCGCTCATATTTACAAACATACATGCATTCCTATTAATTTACAGATATTCCTTTTCCTTAACATATTTCCTTTTCCTAGTAAACTAATTGATACATGAGATTTTCAGTATCTTAGACTTCCTGCACTTGAAGTCCTTTGGCTCACTATTACCTTTACCACAATTATACATATTTTGTGGTTTCCTTGACTTTAAGAAGGACGACAGTCCTGTTTGCGGTTGGTCTAGGCTTAAATTTAAATAACCACAAAAGCTATATATATTTACAATATTAAACTCAAATAGGCATTGTTTATTGATGTAAAGACTTCAAAGTAGATTAGGCTTGCTACGGAAGTCAGTTGATCGGAACCGCAATAGGATCCGGACTTTTCAAATCGGTTTATCCGAATCGAAATCGGTTGGTATAGCTAAGTTTCTTTAACTGAATTCTTAATCTGAATAGGAATTCGAAAATTTGAGAAAACTTTATAATTCCACCCTCTGAGCCTTCCCCGCCGGTCAAATCTGGTGAGTTTCTGTTGCATTCGAATCCTCACAACTACGCCTAAATCACTTTTTTATAGAACAAACTGGCGAATTCAAAACGACGACGAGGTAGGGAGTGGACCCCCCGATTGGCTTTTCTCTAGCTTCGAATTTTTGAGTAAAGATTCAAGTTCAAAGCTAGACCCTTTTCACCATAATCATTAGAGCACTATCAGAAAAATAATTCATAAAAGATTGTTGTTGTAAAAGTGATGACTTTTTCTGAAGTTTTGGGAACTGTTACAGATATGGGCAATGCTTTGGTGGAATAAATCCGGTACTCTCCGGTACTAATACCGTCTGCTGTTAGCCCGCCTGCCGTGGGATCGCTGCATTTGACCAGTTAAACCTTCGGGTTATTTTACTGCTCTTATATTTTAAACCCCTAACCCCCTGGAGGACGGAAGTTTCTTGCCATGGCTGATGGTTGGACTCTCAGAATTCGTTGTGTTTGCGATTAAAAATACCCTATCTTAAAGTATTTTTCAAAAATTCCCTATCCCAACTGAATATGTATTGCATTTATATTTATATAGGGTATTTTTGACGGTTTGTCTTGCAATGAAATTCTGAGACAGCGATTAAAAAAATTCTGGGTTACTGCGTTTAAAAAAAAAAAAAAAAATTTTTATATAGGCTTTTTGAAGCAAATTTTTGAATACTGCCTTCTTCAATATAATTCTGACAAAGCGAGTTTTTGAAAAAAAAAAAAATTGAAAGATAAGTCCTTCTTCAAAAGTTTTTTGTTATGTGCCTCTTTCGAGATATTCGCATTTAGAGTTACTTGAAGTGCCATGCATCTTTGCGAACTTTTCTCTCGAATACTCCAGGGGTCAACTCTTGTTCTTTTACACTTTCCAGTGCCTAAGAGATGATGGATTACCCCCAGCTTTTTAATTTTTTAGCCTGGATATCCTCACATCTTATACGTCGGGTGGTGGGACGTTTCTTCCATCGTCATTTATTGGTGTATCGGGTTCGTTATATCCCTAGAAATTCAGCTACAGGGATAGGTGATCCCTCCAAATCTTTAGTACGGACTGAATTTCGGTTACCAGGCCTCCGTTAATGTCCCTGCAGGGGTTTTTCCGATTTTGAAACCTTCCATTATCCCACATTTTTTCTACTGAATACTTCGGTTAAGAGATTTTGTATCTGTCTTCACCAATTCGTTCAGTCCCAGCAGCGCTATGAATATATAATCGACTAATTATTTTGATTTTTTGATAAATCGATTACAGTAATTACATATTTTGAGTCCATCTATGAAAAACAATCCATTATTTTCTTTAATAGTATATTTTTCATAAACCGAGCTATCTATAAAGAAAAATAAATCGATTATTGAGTAATACGTTTTTGCTGACTCGAGGTCACATCCCTAATTTTAAGTGACTCCCAACTTCCCTTTATTGGCATAGAGTTCAACAAAAGGTAGGTACACCGCCAGGTTTCCTTCCTATTATTCGGAAAAAAAATATTCTCAGTGTTATAACAATAATTTACATTTTTTCAGTAACATTATATGTATTTTATCACAACAAGGAAAGTTTTTCCCATAGTAAAAGAACAGCATGCCAGTCTTCCTACGAAATTAAGACTTAATTGCAGGTGCAATTGTCCTTTTCTCGACAAACACACACACAAATATATCCTGTAAGTTCCAAATAGTGTATTTGTATTACGTTTTTGCAAAGTCAATTGAGATTCACAGCTCGTGCCCACTTTTCACCCCTCAAGCGCATAGCAGTAGATGCCGGAAAGTCATTTGGTGTGTTGGTCATATTTGTGGTTTTGCAAGCAACAAATCAATGTGTGCGTTATTGTTGCTGTTGTTGTATTTATTGATGTTTTTGTTGTAGCAAAGATATATTTACATACCACATAGCGAAGCAGAAGAACTAGTTTGAAAAATATTGCTTTACCACTAGATTCTTCTGTGTGAAATCTAACTAGTCCGAAAAAGTTCAAACTTATGCCAGTTACAAATCAAAAAACGTAAATTAAAAAGCTGTCCTCACCGCTCTTTTATAAATGTGATAGAAGGTTTAAGCCAGTGATTGTTAAAGCGAGCTCTACACCGTTTAGTACAGTGGTCAGAAGAAAGGAAATCGAAGTCGTGTTGGAAAAAAGACTATATCGCTTAGTAGAATTTTTAAGAATTTTCGGGTGTCTCGCTACGTTCGAAATCAATGTAGCCTTCTTCAAAGCATAGTTTTTTTGAGTCGACGTGCAGCCAGACGCAAAGCACTCCTTCTATAGAAAGAAAATACAACCGAAGCTCGGACTTGTGTAAAAAAATTGTTGTTAGTTTTACGGTAGGAAAACTTGGTCTGCACGATGTGACACATCTCAAAGGAGGTACTAGGTTCCAGAATGATACAAGAAAAAACTTGGCTTTATCAGCGTAGCAAATGTGTTTTCTCTTTCGGGATGTCTGCTAGTTCATATAGGGCAAAGAAGGAAGGGAGTTGTCGATCACTGCCGTGGGAAGACCCCGTTTTGAAATTTTTTTTCTAAAACAGTTTGTTGTTACTTGTGCCAAAAATGGGATCATACGACGGGATCGCCTTAAAGGGCCGACTACTACTAGTTGTGAACCAGTTCGCTTGACTACAGGGTGCCTACACTCATACATATATACAAATGCACGTGTTTGACGTAAATCGTCTGTCGGTTGCGAGACACAAATATGAATGGTCTCAAATAACAACCGACTGCCCGCTAAATGCTTAGTAAACAACAACAATAGCAATACTAATAACAACAAAAATAGTAAAAACAACAAACCAATTGTAAGCTCGTTTGAATATATCCGAATTCGTATGTATGTATGTATGCAATATAAAAACCCTACATATTTCGGACTACCATAAAACTGAAGTCAATTTGCAACACCACTAAACTACCGTTCACTACAAGCAGTGAATGCCACATACGTTTCCCTTAGTGGTGTAGTCGCTTGTGTGCGATAGCCGAAATGTATACCCAAATCCGAAAGGACTAAACGGGTTTAGCAACTTGAAATTGCGAACTAGCGGTAAATCAATGAAGTGTGAGGGAAATGTGTAGGGGTATGGGTTCAAAATTTACACCTTCCAATATCTGAAGAGGGGTGGCTATTGATGCAAGTTTTTTTCGTGGTTATATTGTTTCACATTTAAGCGTTTGCCTGTCTGCCGCTGTACTCAATTGTGGTCGTGTACTTTATATGCCACATGCGTTATGGACAATTAAATTGCGAGCTTCTATTGCAATTTTGTAGCAAAGACACTGCAAATGTAGAAACGCTTGGAGTTTACTAGAGAGAGCATATAACCAGTTGTGCTTAGGGTACATAGTTCTGAAATACGAACATATTTTTTTTTTCTTATTTTTTTTAAGGATAACGTGCTTCTGATTGAAATCTAACTGTAAACGGCGGCAACTATACACCTGACCAAAACTGATTTAAAGATAACACGTTTCTAGTTTTTGGGGAAATGAGTATGATGCAAATTGTTTAAATTTTGAATCAATAGGAATTAAAAAAAAAAAGCTCTTACTAAGTTTTTTATTTTTGGTTTACTTGTGAAAAATCGGCTTTTAATTAAAATAATAAATTGTTGTTCAAAGATCGATTATTTGCAAGAAAAATGCCTGTTCGATTTATTAACAAAACTATATTATTTATAGGGATGTAACATCGAGTCAAATAAATGTCTTACTAAGCTCTCGAATTTTTTGTTTACCGATACATTGAAAGAAAATAGTAGATTGCTGTTCAAAGATCCATTATTTGCAAGAAAAATGGCTGCTCGATTTTTTAACAAAACTATATTAAGAATATTTAGTTCAACTAAAAATCATTAAAAAAAAATAATTACGAAAAAATAACAAAATAGATGATTCATTTAATTCAGACTCGACTTATTTACATACAAATTTTCAATATTCTTAAAAATTTTATTACAGTAAAAATAATACAAAATAATAAGAGTGAAAAATATTTAAAATATCTTGGTTTCAAAACTAAAATACAAATATATCACTCTAACAAAGAAAATAATTGAATATGAATAGTTATTATAAAAAATATCAGTAAACTGTTAAACATTTGACTTGATTAAGAACGAAATTAACTGACGAAAATTGAGATAATCAAAACGGAAACCGTTTGGTCTTAAAATATAATAAACTTTTCCTTGAACTTTGAGCTTAAATAATAAACCAAATATTAAATAATTGCCACAAATGCTCAGTGTTAGCTAACATTGAACTAGAATCAAGTTTGACAAGAAGTGATCAATACGAAACTAAGTGTTTTCACCTTTAGTGTGAACTAAGTTCTACAAACTCTTCAATCTTCGCACAGATGGTAGTATTTACAAAACTTCGTTCAAAATGTACAGTTCTCATAATCGGGTTATTAAAAATTGAAAGCAAAAGTAAAATCCAATCATTTATTGACAACCCTTTATCTACACACAAAAGGATGTTTTGCGAAGAGTTCAATGGATTCAAAAGCTTTAAGGTAGGAAAAAATCTAGGCCCTTACTCTGATTACCGAAAGAAAATGAGTGCGCTTTCGAGTAATTCGTATTCTGTAAAAAATGTTCGACTAGAACCCATTCGTTGTTCGAGTTCCATTCGGATTTGATTTATCTCCCTATCGATTGTAGACAATTTGGTAGTAAATATTTTCAAAATATATGCCAAAATGGTCGAAACTAAGAAAATTTTATTCGACAACAATCTATGTATTTTCTTATGATTATAATAAATAAAACAGTTACGTGTTTTTTTTTCATCAAGAAATCATTCCTATCTCAAATCTCTTTCTGGAAGCAATCGCTCTTGATAGAAAATAATTTAAGAATTAAAAGGAAAAAATTTGAAAAATTCAACAAAAAAAAAAAAACAACTTCTACATTAGAAGTATTTATATAGTATTTAAGAAAATAAAATTAAAAATAAAATTAAAATAGCATGACTATAAACGAGCTCAAGGCCAATAATAATAATTTTTCTTTTTATTTATGAAAATTAATATTGTTTTAATTTTTTTCATTATTATTTTAAATAAATTATTAAAAGTTTTTATTAGAATAGAATAGGAAAAATTTTAAAGACATCCGCCATAGCTTTTCTTATAGATCCATTTCGGATCATAAATAAAAAGAAAAATTATTATTATTGGCCTTGAGCTCGTTTATAGTCAAGGTACTTTGCAAATGTACCGGCCATAAAAAACAACAATTCAATTCAAAAAAATATATTAAAAATTAATTGTGCTAGGACCTATGTTCGAATCTGCGACCACATCCTTTGTAGTCCGGATGCTTGACACCTACCCTACTCCGACATGTAAAGCAGCGCTGTCTAATATTGCACTTAAAGTGTATGTAATGTGTTTTTATATTTTGCTTGTGATGCCTTCTTTCAAAGTAAACTCGAACGAACTACAGAGTGCCTTTGTGTATTAGAATCGCTTTTTGCTTTCGAGTAGCACAGTTTTTGAATAGAACTACAGAGTAAAGGCCCTGCTCTTATCCGCAGATGAAGTTCTACTATTAGTCCAACTAAAATTGTAAGAGAACCTCGTTCTGAATCTGAAAATATATGTTTCAAGAATGTATTAATTTTCGAAAATATGTAGGTGTCTCCCCACTCTTTCTAGCTATCATGTTGCTTCCTCTTTCCAGTAGTGACTTAATCAATACACATTCTTACCATCTCAAGAAAGCTCTTACACTAAGCCAATAGTGAAAGCATATTCATGTCTTTACAATCATCACCGTCTAAAGTTTTGTTATAATTTTTCAAAATTAAAAATAATAAATTATATTGCTATACCCAGACGTACTGCGGGGTATAGGATGTTTGGTTTCGCACTCAACTTAGACTTCGTTACTTGCTTTAATTGTTCTGTGCAATATTTTTCGCGAATTTCATGTATTCGTTGTAGAAATCAATCTACTTGGTTGGAAGCGTTTTATACATGCAGAAGATTTAATTGCGGTACAAATTTACTGTTTTTTGATGGCAAGCCACGTTATGTAGATACATAAGGACATTCGTGCTTTGTTTGAATGTACGTGGAAGTGCGCGTATGAGTGGTTGGATTTATGTATTGAACTTTATTTTATTGGCAATTTTAACGTGTTAAATTTATGACATAACAAAAAATTTATTTTCAATTTCTCTTTGCAGTGGCAGCATTTTCAGAAATAAGAACGAGTGCAGTAGGAAACAAGCCCAAATAAAGGAGAACGAAAACAGTATTGGAGGAAAAATGTTTACAATATTTGCTTTTTTAATTTGTATGGTTAGTTTGCTACCATCTGTATTTTGTATTGATGGCCTTCAAGGACAATCCATTAAAGGTAAGTTAAAGGAATGAGTTTTTTTATAATTTATGTTCACTTTTTTTGTTGTTTAAAAAAGCAAAAGCATAACGCTTTCTCAGAATACGGATGTTCCATATAGAAAACCCTGATTTTTCAAGAGAAATATTTTAATATAAAATACACGTAGAACAAAAGGTATCTTGAATATTTGGAAAGTTGTCAGGGAACTGATACAGAAAACAAAAATTCAGAAAACATTTTTAGCAAAAAGACCAAATTTAGAAACCAAAATTCAAAACTCAAAATGTTGACCAGCTAAGGCTTCAATGCTGACCACTCTTTACATTTCGAGTCATGAATTACTTACATAACACATGTTAAAAAATAACCTTTAGCCGATCGAATACCGGCTTCGTGTTCGGAATAGGCTCCAAATTTTTCACTGCAATTTTTTTGTTTCTAGAAATCGTATTTTCGATAAATTTTCCCGAAAACGGGCATGTATGTTTTTTCGCCTGAGTTTATGGGGGCTCCGAAGTTGACACCACTCGCTTATAACTGCTATACAGCCTAAGCGGTATTTGTCGTTGCGTATCAAGTAAGTTCAAGACATCCTCCATCGGTTTGGTACCATCTCAGTAGAGACATCAATTTACCTCTGCTGTCAAGTTCGGGTGTCAATAGGAAAACCGTCTGGGCAGAACCTTCTTTGTAATACACATAACATGACTCATCCCATGGGGCCTAAGTGCTTTTATTCTCAGCTTGTACTACACAGCGTTAAATTTCCCTTAGTACACACTCCATTACATTTCATCTTCAATTTCACTTGCGATATTCATGCTATGAGGTAGCGATACGTCTTAAGTTTTTATTTATTTTTTTAAGTTAATCATGTGGCTTTTCCTGTTTACTTATGAAAAGTCGTTATACTTTCGGACCGATTTAAGTGCGTTTTTGGTACGCTTCATACGCAATTCTTAATAATGCATCATATTATTTATATTTGACATTAACTTTCAAAGGGAATTCAAAGAAATATGAAAAATAATATTACTCCTTTTTCTGGCTGCAACAGTTTTTTCAACAATAATAATAATTCGTAAAATTTTAAAGATTTCAGACGTGTTAAGTAATGACAATAATCATAATCATTACCGGTTTGATTGATTACTTTTTGGAAAGCATATTAATGATTGACTACCCATTGTTTTCGGGTTTTAATGATTAATTTAAAAAACAATCATGATTTTTTTGGAGTTAAGAAAAAAATGAAGAAAAATCAAAAACAATCAAAAACTATTTTTATTATATATTTATTTATTTGATTAATTTTGATTATTTTTGATTATTTGATTACTTCTGATTGCTTTTTTTTTTATTATTTTTGGTATTGTTTCATACAAACATAGGCACATACATGGAAATATGTATGAGCGATGTATAAAGTTCGTCTTTATAAAAATTTTGTACAAATTAAGCATATATATTAGGGTGGGTCGATTTGTTTGGACCAAAGTTAACCGATATCGCGCCATCGACTTTTCGATAGGTTTTGGGCTTAGGGAAAAAAAGTTCCACTACACATACCCAAAAAAGAATTTTTCGAACCTGCGAAATTTAATTTTTTTGACTTTTTTCGACTTTGATTTTTAAGGGAGTTTTGAGATTTGTTTTGGTCGAAGAATAGACTTTTTCAAAACATGAAAATAAAATTTTTTTTTTCAAAAAACCGTTATCGCCAACGTTTTTAGCGCATAATTTTAAGTGGGGCAGGAAATATGACACAAATTCGTTTTCATCGAAAACATTTTTGCATGTATGCTGAAAAAACCCTTAAGAAAAATGGCGAAGGGTAAATTTTTTGCCCAAAACACTCCCCAAAACCGAAAAAAATATTTGTTTTTTCAAAAAACTGTTATCACGAACGTTTTTAGCGGACATTTTTGGGTCGGACAGGGTATACATGAAAATTTAAAAATCAAATGAAAACTTTTTTAGTAGATCATGAAAAAAACTTTAAAAAGCATAGTCGAAAAAAGTCAAAAAAATTTAATTTCGCAGGCTCAAAAATTGTTTTTTTTGGGTATGCGTAGTGGAACTTTTTTTCCTCGATGGCGCGATATCGGTTAATAAATCGACCCATATACATATGTAATAGTAGCAAGTGAACGCTGAACAAAAATCCAACAATAAATCGTGTAGTCGATTGTAGGAAATAAAGGAATCGGCGGCAACGTTGCAATGGTTTAAGTACAGAAAAATGGCATTATATTCAGTTAAATGTTCTATGATAAGATCGTTTAACAAAAAGCATAGCCATCTCTTCATAAGGTGCGATAAGACCATTACAGCAAACTAACATTTCTCAAATGTTTTATTATAAAGCATATACTCGAACCTCGCAGAATCGTGTAAATAAGGTAAATTTTCTTTCAGTTTTGCATAAGTGCGATAAGAGCAATTTTCGTAGATTCAGATCATATTATTCTCTGAGCATACAAGCGTTCAAAACCTCCCCCCAGAAACTTAGGGATATTAGATGGAATGAACCAGACTTCAGATTGACAATCTTAAATTTTTTAAAAAATCTTTTTTTCATAAGTTTGTAATATAATTATTTAAAAACAAATAATTTTTTTTCTGTTCTGGACCTTACCAAAATCCCTAAGCCTGTGAATTTGCTGTCAAATGTCATTAGTTCTATAGTCAAAAGGAAATAAAGCAAAATAGATAAATATTGCTTTTGGTTATTCGAAGATATGTAAGGCTTTTTATTACTGAAAATTGTATAAACAAATGCGTGTATGTATGTACACAAATATTAAAATAGCTCATGAATAATGGAAATTTCGGAATCTGAAGATTCTCTGCACTCAATTTTTTTAGTGCCAATATTCTTAAAGGAATGATACATTCGCGTTCCTTTTATTGTCTTGGCTTTTTTCAAGCGTGTTTCAAGTTCTTTTTCTTGAGCCTCGTGATCCATTTTGGAAGTAAATTCGAACTGAATATTATCGTAATATTCATTTGCCCACAAAAACAATTGAAAAGGTGTTGTTATTTGGCCATTTAGAGGCCTTTGCAAACTTGCACGACATGCCAACCTTTTCACAGTGCCTCCAACTCCATCACAGGGACCTTTTCCATGTGAGGAGGCAAAAAAATGCCACTCGATCGCAATATTGAAATATGATTCGTAGTGTAATAAATTTGCAAAGTTGAACTTGTTTTTATATTGAGCTGCACATCCGTCAGAGAAAAAAATAATTTTCTTCACATTTCCGATACCAAAAATTAGTTTAAAATGATTTATCATTTTCGTATTAAATAAGTGAACTGCAGCAGTGTTATGATTGCTCGCCTCTGAAATAACTACGAAACATTCGTTCAAAATAGTCATTTCGTTTTTATAATATATAACGTAAGGATGTAGTGTAGCCTGATCATTTGACCAATGGTATGACTGAACTGCATCCTGTATCTTAAAATTGTAATTTTCAGCAAAGTTGAGGGTAACTAAAAACTCTCCATCTTTCAAATTTTCCTTAATATATAACAAATATTGGGCTTGACTCTTGGTTACGTTACGTTACGTTAGATAACTCAAAATCCTTTACTTTATCTTTTTCCATACGACTCTTTAAATCTTTAATTAGATCGTCACGCTCTTGTGCTATTTGTATTTGAAATTCAGCTTCGTTAATTTCTATACTAGCGACTTGACATCTGCTGGGGGCATCGACGTGTCCCATTGATGTACCTCTTCTGTGTTGGATAGTGTAGTGAAAATTATCGAGTTCTAATGCCCATCTTCCTATACGCTTATTTACTTGTTTCTTTGCCAGAGTCATAGCTAATGAATTACAATCTGTAACTATCTTAAATGTAATACCTTCAAGATATACCCTAAACCTTCTTAAAACATAAATTATTGCCAATGTTTTAAGTTCAAAACTGTGATAGCTGCTTTGAGCACTTGATGCCATCTTCGAAAAATATGAAATCGGATGAAATTTATTGTCATCTTGGCGTTGTAACAAAACAGCTCCAAAACTTATTGAACTGGCATCGCAATGAAGCTCTGTTTCTTTAGAAGGATTATAAATTGCTAAAACTGAACTTTCGGTCAACTTCCTTTTCAGTTCTTCAAAAGCAGTGATACATTTTTCATCAAAGTTAAAAGTTGTATATTTTTTAAGCAACTGTTGTAACGGTTTACGATATGCGAAAAAAAATGGCACGAATCGTCTTAAGAAAGAGAAAAGTCCTATGCAATAATGCAACTCCTTTTGATTTTTAGGTACAGGGTAGCACTTTATAGCTTTTACATGAAAATCAGTGAGTGTGATGCCTTTGGAGCTGGCCAAGAAACCCAAGTATTCAATTTCACTATAACCAAACCTTCATTTAGTAAGATTAAGTTTAAGTCCTTTTTCAGAAATACGCTTTAAAACAATGTCTAATAAATTTGCATGTTCCTCAAAGTTTTTAGATGCTATGACTATGTCATCTATGTATATGATTATTTGTTTCGAATCATGAAATACGGCAGGTGCATTTTTTAATCCGAAAGGCATTTTTAAGTATTCGTATTGTCCATTTGGGGTCCGGATCCCACCGAAATGTCCAACTTAGTGACATTTTTTTTATATGTCTACATCTATGTTCTTATTACAACTCACTGCTTTTCTCAAAAACATCATTTTCTCTCTTGTATACCTAAATCTTATTTTTGTCAAACGAATATTAAACTTTGATAGAAAATCCCTTCCCAAGACAACTGGCATGAGCAAACATTCATCAGATAATACAAAGAACTTGATTTCATTTATTTGATTTTTAAAAATAACACAACAATTTAATTCGTATTTAATTGCGAGTCGTTTTCCGCAGACTCCAACAAATTTTGATGCTGATCAAGGTAATCGGACTTCCAGTGTCAAAGAGAGATAAATACTTATTAGTCAGTTATTTTTTTCTCATCTGAGAATTGATTACTTACATAATTATACACATTAACAAAATCATCTTCGGATTGTTAGCATCGAGTACTGCAGCAACCTGTCGCTTCGCCTTCAATATTTTTTTTGGATTTGGACATGAACGATGATCATGTCCCATCTGCCAACATCGGAAGCAGGATCCAATAAGTCTAAGAGGATAAGGGCAGTTAGGCTTAATATGCCCCATCTGCGAACAATTGAAGCATTGTACATCATTCCCTTTATTTGATGGCTTCACTATATCCTTGGTTGAAGTTTTATTACTACTCACTTCATTTTCGCGTTGCAAATATTTACGTTGGTATCTCGATACTAACGTCTTTAACTCATCAATTGTGCGTGCTCCTACCAACAAATTTATATTTACCTGTGAGTGAGCGTCGCAAACTTAAAAAACGAAAACGTTCGTCGGCCTCCACAGTACTCATTACCTCTTCGAATTCTCGAAGAAAAACCCCTACAGGATATGCTAAATCGTCTCCGCTGAACTTTGTCAAAGCATGCTCAACTTCAGTGAAGTTAATTTGGTATCAGTACTTACAGTTGGAGCTTTCGTAGTTTTTTCCAGCTCGCACAAGCGCTTTTTTACGTAATAAATTTAATTCCTCGTCCATCGCAGCGGCACATCAGTAATGTTGACAGCAGTATCCATAACCGGAACACAAGCAGTCGTTTCAGCGGAATCGGTGGAAATATCAGTGGTAGCAGCAGTGTCTTGAATACCAACGGCAGTGACAGAATGATCAACAGTAAGAGTAGTAGTACATTGATTAGCAGTGGTAACAAAAGTAATAGTAGCGGCAGCGGTAGGGATGCAAGTAACTTGAACACTAGTTGCAGCAACGTTAAAGTCAGCGATATTGGCGTTAGTACCTTCGGCGGTGACAATGGGAACATCAAAGGCGGAAAAATTATCAACAGAAGCGGCTGGTAAATAAATATCTGGTTCTTGATCGGCAAATAACTTTCGTGGGGCGCCACTGAATGACGTCTTTTCAGTACCAACCATTTCCAGTGCCATCCTCCTCAGTTGTGATAAAGTTGCAGTTGGTGGAAAATCTATACCCGCACTAGCTAGTAATTGTGCAAAAATCTTCCTTTTTAGACATTTAAAAATTTCGTTCCACACCTGAATCTTTAAAAGATCTTTTTTGCTTGTCACGATCAATCGTAATAATAATTTAATTTTTTTAATATTTCAGAAATATTTCTAAAACTTACAACAATGATTGCTAGAACGCATACCAAACATACAAAGTATAAATTGTACAAAGTATAAATTGCATAAAGTAAAACAATATGTTTAGACATAGTTTACAATGCAACTAAACTGTTGCCTTCATTAAAAGTTAGGAATTCCCCTAAAGAGTGAATTTAAAATTTAAAAGCGGTATTTATTTAATTGCCTTAGAAAAGGTAAAGTTTACCTTCAAAATCAAAAAAATCGAAGTCACTGTCCGTAAAACTTTCTTCGTCAGATTCACTATCAAAACTACCCACAGATATTTGCGATTGGGTTTTTATCGAAAAAATACCGCCTTTTCTGCATCTTTGACATAAATATTCTCCAATTAAATTTGAATAAACACTGTTCCACTTTTCAGTCACTTAAGATATTCCTTTATAAATACTGTTATGTTTTTCTCGTTTTAAGGCATTACAACACGATTTAGGAGGTGACATTTTTGTATTTCACCTAAAAACAATAAAAACTACTAAAAACAAAACTAAATGCACAGGTAAGATGTTTACTTTAACGAGTGCACATATTATTACAATTTAAAAAAAAAAAAACATTCAAAATGTGACATTTGACAATAAAATCCAGGGGCTTATTTTCATTTTTCTTTCTTTTAATGGCAAAAAGTGTGCTTTATAAAGGCGAATGCGCTGTATTACCATACGGTGTATCAGCATTATTTTGACTATAATTCGTAATGTAAAAGTGGGTCGGAATTTTTTTTTGTGGATTTGACTTCCTTGGAGTTGTGCTGTCAAATGACATGTTTAGGGATTTTGGTAAGGTCCAGAACAGAAAAAAAATTATTTGGTTTTAAATAATTGTATTAAAAATTATGAAAAAAAGATTTTTAAAAAAATTTAAGATTGTCAATCTGAAGTCTGGTTCATTCCATCTAATATCCCTAAGTTTCGTTAAAATCGGTTAATGGGTTTAACAGGGGTTTGTTTAAAAAGTTATCGAAATTTTCACATCGCAATAACTTCGATAAAAAAACGATTAAAAAAATCGAAATATGGCGATTAATTATCAAGATGAAATATACTCGTATTAAGTGCATTATGAAAAAAAATTAAGACAGAAATTTTTTTTCTCCTGATTTCAGGAATTCTGACCCACTATCCAAACTACTATCTATTCTACATAGAACCAATTGCGCGGCTACATTATTTTTATATTAGTTTTTTATTTCTTGACAACTCACCTTACTTTTGATTTTAAAAAATTTTTTTTTGATTTTTTTTTTTGATTTTTTTCAAATTCTAATCAATTAGTAATTAAACATTTCTGAAAACAATTAAAATAATCATTAATGATTGAAAAGGCTATTTAACCAATTGATTACTCAATTCTAATAGGAATTTAACACCTCTGGTTGACATTCATAAAATAACCAACAAATCAAGTTTCCCCTTGCTTATTTATTTGTTGTTTTCAATAAAAAAAGTTTTCGTGCAAAAAGAAAAAGTTTTAAAGAGCACCAAATTTACAACCAAAAACTCTATTTTAGACCCTAACGTAACGAATTCAACCACTACTGTGTTGCGTGAAGCCACGCTTAAAACTGTGTTGTATACTTTTCGGCGCAGCATTTATTTTTCTCAGAACAAAGCATATTTCTGTAGCAACAAGTAAAAATTTTCAACAGAGCCTTTTTAAAGTGAATAATTTTAGAGGAAAGTAAGGATTTCAAAACTCAGTTCAAGTAAGTTAGCAGCATTTCAGCGCTCTTTTCTTTCAAAGCTAAAATTAAATATTCTGAGAGATTTAGTGCACTTTTCACAATTTCCGGTTAACGCCAGCCACGGGTTAATTCAGGTAAATAGTTCGTTTAACTGTCAAATTCTCGGTCAATTAGAGTTAACCGGCAAAATGAATAGTTTGGCTTTTTTCCACGGAATTTTGCTATAGAGTTTTGAACTTTCCAAACAACTCTTGATGCTATTCCTGTATGTTTAATTTGCTTATCTTGAGATATGTCACTAATGAGGTAAAGAGAGAGTATTTAATTGATACTAAAGTTGAATTTTGCTGTCAATACAGACATAATAAACTTTTTTTTAATTACTGGAACTGATCTTCACAACGCACACTGAGTTTAGCTGTTATTAACAAATTAAATAAGCAGAGAACGGACCTTCGTTGTGTGGTTTTTAGTGCAAAAAAATATTTAATTTTTGTGCAACAAATGTAGAGAGTTAGCTTGATAAAAGCTCTTAGTACGGAGTAAACGATGCAGGCCGTAACTCAGTATCGTCAGAGCTTTACTTAGGCTGATATTGCTTGTTGTCTGTTTTTTTGAAATTTTGTTGAAATTTTTTTTATCAACTTTATGAAATAAAACTGTAAAAGGTCGATGATGTCTGTACGTAGCGGTTGTTCAAGAAAAATTTGGAGGAGGGTTCACTATTAAGAAAATAAAATCGAAATCAACAGTTTTTTGAATTTTTGTTTGTCCGTCTGTATGTTTGGGCGCGCATCACTCAAAAACTGCTTAATGGAATTGAATAGAGCTTCCTCCATTGCCTTACTAGACGTCCAACTTAACATTTCAGATATCACTTATTTCGGTAACTCGACTCGTTTAATAGATATCGACCAATAAGTGGATAAAGGTAACCTAAAAACAATATGGTTGTCAAACGAAGGTGCTAATGAGTGCTACAATAAGCGATGTGATTAAGTTCCATAACTCAACTGTTTTCGAAAATACATATAATAATTAAAATGGGACTCAGTTTATTACAAGTTCTGAGACGCAGCAAAGCTTGGCCGGGTTTTATAGTTCTTAATGACAACTTTACTTGAGGTGGCTCATTATGGTAGCGGTAAGATATTATTTTTATGAAACTAAAGTGGAGTTTGGTTGTATAAGCGAGTTCTCAGAACGAATATTGAGTTATATGATGACAACAACTAAGTATGTTTCTTCGGGTATTTGTCCACAAAACCTCCAATTTTGAAACAAAAGCATTGTGACTTTTTGTGATGATATAGCCCAGCGGGGCTATATAAACTCACTTTTGGCATAAACTGACTTTGGCTGTTATTGCGAGTCGGTACAGACTGGTAACTGCGTGTTGCTTTACACAAAAAGTAAGCAAAATGTAAACAAAAAAATTTAGAAACATTGAAAATTAAAAAAAAAATGCAGAAAAATAAATTGAAATATGCTTTTATAAAAACATGTACAAAATTGATTGTTACTAAAATTTGAAATTAAGTAAACGATTGTAACAACACATTCTGTGGCAATAAGCGGAAAAAGCCAAACTCAAGATTGGTCGAAAATTAGTTAGTGCCACCATTGTTTTCCCCTTATCCGTATCTTTTATCAGACAAATATTCACGGCTGTAGCTCAAAAGTTGCGGATTTTATGGACAAAAAACCATATCTCCATTCCATACATTTCAACTACAATTTCCACTTTCAACGCGCTCTGCTGAAAAATTAAAAAAAATTACTTTGGTAGTTTTCCCTTAAGGTCACAGAATTATTGTAGCCTGCAATACAATGGAAATTTTGTATGTGCAATTTTTTCGATATTTTTTTATGATCAATAGCAAAGTGAGCTGTAGCATAAACAATTTTTTAGTAGAAAAATATTTACTGGGCCTGTTTTTTGGCAATCTTCAACGAATGTAACTTTTTGCTTCCGCTGGCAATACACATAAACAAAAACAAATAAAATAACCACTTCAAACGTATTTCAAAAAAAAAAGAAAAAAATTTTATATTTTATTCTTTATTTTTACAGATGCTTTCGGTGAATTCTCACTCACTGACATGATCAGCGTACACTCACAAGGCATTGAATATGAGGAGGCTGATGACGGATTTCCCTCATATAAATTCTTCCCGACATCGGATGTTAAGACTTCATATCGCGTCCTTCTGCCAGAGAAGCTTTATGAATTTGCGATATTAGTTAAATTTCTACCGAACAGTCCAAAAGGTGGTTATTTGTTTAGTGTCGTCAATCCGTTGGATACTGTCGTACAATTGGGATTACATCTATCGCCCGTCATCAAAAATGTTTGGAATATCTCATTGCTCTACACGCAATCCGATCAAAATAGTATTAGCCGTAAATTGGTCAGTTATTCTTTGCCCTATCGTGGCAAGGAATGGACTACACTTTCATTTCAGGTACTCAGCGATAAGGTGCTCTTCTACTACGATTGTGAATTGAACGAAACAACGCCGGTGGTAAGAGAACCGCAGGAATTGGTATTCGACTCGGCATCAACTTTATATTTAGCGCAAGCAGGCCTCATATTAACTGGTCACTTTGAGGTAAGTCATTTTGGATGCCAATTTTATTGTTGTATTTTCTGATGTCTGTTTTTGTATCAACGCCTTGTTTGTTTTGGGAAAGTACACATACGCGTGGGAAGATGGGAAAAGTTGATACTTTTTTAATTTAATTGATGTTTGTGATTATATTTCAGCAATCGTAATGCAAGTTCGTCGAAGCACTTAGTGTAATTACTGAGGTTTCACTACTGAAATCGATAAGAGATCAAAGAAGCTTTTTATACTTTATATGCACATGAAAAAATTGTAATCAACAAACTTAAATCAAAAGCAAAAAGCGATTTTTTTTTTTAAATATTTGTATATATGTATATGCGGCCACCGTGGTGTGAAGGTAGTGTTGCCGGCCTACCACACCGAAGGTCCATGGCTCGAGCCCTGGTACAGGTAACATCAAAAGTAATTTGAAAAAAGTTTTTCAAAACGGGGTCGCCCCTCGGCTGTGGTTTGGCAAACTCTCCGAGTGTATTTCTGCCATGACAGGCTTCTCAGCAAAAATTCGTCTCCTTTGCAGATGCCGTTCGGAGTCGGCAAAAAACTGTAGGTCCCACCAATTTGTAGGGAAAATTCAAATCGGCACACCACAAATTGGAAGAGAAGCTTGGCGCAAAAATCTCTTAGGAGGTTTATGATGATATACCTGTTGTACATATATCGCGCCATAGAGATAGAGATAGATATGTATAATTATATTTAATTAGTTTTTTCAAAACAAACACAATGGTCAATGTTGGATGTGAAAATATGATTTGAATTTTTGTGCTGAGAATGCTTGACCTACAATTAATATTCTTTGAACTAAATGCACCACGATTTTTGTAGTGTGAACTAAATGTGTTTTGATTATAAGAAATAGCTAGCTTGGAGGTACATTAGTCTGAACTGAAAAATATGAAATTTCTACGTCAGCAAAATTACTGGCGCTTCAACGTACGCACACACAAAACGCCTCGAGATAGCAGGTAGAGGTGAAAATTTGAGGATAGGCTTACCAACAATTATTTTCAATAAAATTTTCTGTACTCACCATAGTCTCAAAACGTAAAATTTGTCAACAGTGCTATCGAATTCCTATAACCTGCTGATAGGAATTCCAGAGAACTTTACTATAACAATACCATTTCATAAGCAACATATCTACTCTGTGACCTCACTCTTGATAAAAAAACGCAGTTTTAGACAAAACATATTATTTAATGGAAATTACAATAATAAATAATAAAAAATAAAATATAATAAAGCTTGAAAAACTACACGCAGCATAGCCTTATGGGTTAGGCAGCTGCGCTTGCAATCAGAGTGAGTGAGTTCGATTCTCCACAAGATCCTCTAAAATAGCGAAACTATACGAATTAATCTGATGGGAAATCGTGGCTGTTTTCGAAATAGTACTATACTATAGCCTGTATATGTTTGTTGATTTAAGTTTTCCCTCTAATCAAAAATAATAATTAACCAACAATTATTATCAACTGGTCTTGAGCTCGTTAAACTTACAAAAATATGTAAAAACGAACAGACCATAAAACCAACAATCAAATAACAAAAAAATTAAATTAAATTAAATAAAATAAGATAAGATAAAAAAAAATAAAATAAAAAAATGAAATAAAATAAAATAAAACAAAATAAAAAAAATTGAATAATAAAAAAAAAATTAAATAAAATAAAATAAGATAAAATAAAGTGAAAAAATAAAATAAAATAAAATAAAATAAGATAAAATAAAATAAAGTGGAAAAATAAAATAAAATAATGTAAAATAAAATAAAATAAAATAAAATAAAACAAAAGAAAACAAAATAAAATAAAATAGAATAAAAAAAAATAAAATAAAAGAAAACAAAATAAAATAGAATAAAATAAAAAAAATAAAATGAAATAAGATAAAATAAAATAAAATAAAATAAAATAAAATAAAATAAAATAAAATAAAATAAAATAAAATAAAATAAAGTAAAATAAAGTAAAAAAAAATGAAATAAAATAAAATAAAATAAAGTAAAAAATAAAATGAAATAAAATGAAATAAAATAAAATAAAATAAAATGAAATAAAATAAAGTGAAATAAAATAAATTAAAACTAAATAAAGGAAAAGAAAATAAGATATAATAAAATAAAAAAATTGTATAGCAAAGAACGACAATGTATTTAAAAACGGGTGTAATTAATAAAATAACAAAGACGTTTTGGTAAAATCTGGATAATTTCAAACATAATACATGCAACGATTGCACATTTAAAATATTAAACCCGATTTTTCTGGTCACTCTAATACATATTATATGCTTCTTCTTCTTTAAATGGTCATCTAACCGCCTGGGCGATTTTGACCGTCCAACATAGCTCGCCATATTATATGCTTGGTGCTCAAAATTTGTCTAATATGTTTCTGTTCTTACATTGCTTTTTGTTTGTGCCCCAATTTCTTTGCAAAGTTATGAAACTTATTGATGAGCTGAATATTTTAAACTTGACATATGCTACAAATTATGACACTGAATTATATAAAAATAAAATGTTGCGCTATTAAAACGATTTATTTAAATATTTAGAATACTGACAGACCCAGCAGACGTTGTTATGCCCAAAACTTGACTTGCAAAGATATTCCAAATTGTAGTCTCTTGTCTCTTCCCTCTCCATTTGTCACTTCCTATTCATTTTCCCCCTTTATGTTGTTGTTTTTGTAACTACAAAAACACACCCCGCAGGTTTTCGAGAGTGCCGTCGGACTGACAGTCCTTGACCGGATATGAATCCGGTACACTCCGGTACTCCCTTGCGGTACTGCCCAACTGTCGCGGTAGCGATTTGGTATGACAAGTGCAACCTTCTAAGTCATGTCGCCCTAGGGATGTTATCCCTTTATATTCCCTTTCCCTTCTTCTTTTATTTTTCGCTCAAACCCATATTCCTTTCTTCTTTTTTTGCTTCTTCATTTTCCTCCAACATCTTCAGTTCCCATTTACGCTTCCTACTTCCCTTTATTCTGACTTTGCCTTTACTGTTACTGATATGTATACAGTTTCGGAGCTATAACGAATTAACATTGTTTTGGACTTATCGTTAAATGTTTACAAAGTTTTTTATGATATATATTAGACCTAAAATGTATTCGTATATACCTCAATAAATTAATAACTGGAATTTCCGCACATTCTTAGTCGATTTTTTCAAAATATTCCATTTATAGAATGCTTACCGAATTTCAGCAAGATATCCTAAAATTTGCTTAGCACAAGTTACCGACTTAATTTAACCAACATCACAAAATAATGTCTACCTCTATTCGTTTATACCGTTATGCGTCTAAGTCTAAAAAGCAAATAATTTTAAGAAACGAAATGGATAAAAAATCAGCTGATGGACATACATAGACTTCTAAACTGTTTATAGTTTATTCTTAACTGCTCAGAAGTTTACTTTGCCTTCCTAAAAACGGAAATACTTCTTTCAATCATAAAAATAATACTCTTTAGGAGTCTCGGAGTACTCCAACACTTATCCTCAGTCATAATAAAAAGGTGGTCCAATTTACATGGCGATGTCCGTTGATAGGATCACCTAATCCATCGTGGAGTTCTTTGAATACTCCATGGATCACCTAAGTGAGAGTACTCTAATAATGCTCCAAAAGCATTACTACTTTTGAGGACCACCTATTTCCTTTCTCGCTTTGATGTTGAATACTCAATGGAGCAATCTTTTGGCAGCATTTTAAAAGTACTCTCACCTGGTTGCTCCATAGACTACCTTTTTATATGATACTTCATCGTTTTTTACAGGGTTGCTTACAAAAAAAAAAAAAGATATGTGGTAACTAATTATAATAGCAAAAGTCGAGCCAAGATTTAGATATCAGTAGCATTTCTATTAATTTAAATGGCTTTTTGTACAAAAAAAAAAATGTTTTCTTGGTTGAACTATGAAATACATGCATACCTATTACCATGCTATAGGCCTTATAAATTTAAAACTAACAAACAAAACAAAATCATAACGAAAATTACAAAGAGTAATTTTTTTTACAAAATTTTTTCATATTCGAAAGCTTCTCACCACCCTTATTTCCGGATGAAGTAAAGCAAAGCAATTTACCTATTGCAACAACAGCGCCAAAACAATAACAGCGGATACGACGCCACCAGCTTGCATGATATGTGGTTAGAAATAGTGGTTGGCATTTTGAGTGAGAACGCGCAACTGAGAGAAAGAGCGCCAGAGAGCACCCGCACTTAGATTGATTTTGAGTGTAATGCAGGCAACGAGGTGCTGAGTGTGAGTTTTTCTACAAATACAGTAATAATGATTGTAAACCATTGAATGCAAGGGTTGCAAACGTTAGATGGCGCTGAGAGCGTTAAGTGTTGTAGTAAGAGGAAATGTAGAGGGTGAGCAGTTTAGAAAGTGAGTGATACATTATTTGCTTAGAGTGAAATTTTAGGTTACATTTTACTCTTTGCGAGCTCTTTTTAAGGACCTGCCTCAAAATTTCGTTTGCTGAATTGTGAGCTGAATGAGTGAAGCAACGAAATTCCTTTACTGAAACAAATCTCCGTTGAGAAGCAAACGAGTAGCAAAATATGAACTTAAGGTATTTACTTAGTTTAAGGACATTTTTTTTTCACCTACTTTCCAAATTATGTCCATGCGTTCTCTATACTTGTAGCTACACATCGTAAGTTGACTGCTAGCATTCGGCATGCAAACGATTCTTAAACGATTTGTTGAAGAGCTTGTGTTTAATGAATGCCATCTACTCCGAGGGCATGTTACTGCTCGGCACAACAACATTTTTTGCTGAGTACGAATGCAATTCTGTTTGCTGAACTTAGCTTGCTGATTGTAGCATAAAACACGAGCATGAAACGAGCTAGTATTTATGTGTGTAGACTTGTGTATGTGCGCATGTGTGTTTGTGTGTATGTGGTTGTTTTTTTCTAAAAAGTTATGTTCTTTAAGTGCGTTTACCTTAGTCGTGTTAGGTGCTGCAACCGGTTAAGATGTACTAAACGGGAGATTGTCGTCGAATTTTTCGCATATAACGTTTGTGTGTATTGCGTTATTATTGAGCTGCGTTTAAGCGATAAGCGCAACACGAGAAATAGGCAAAAACAACACTACTCACACAGCAGCAAGATTGATTATGCTTAGTGTGAGTTTGGCTTTTTCCCGCCCCCCCCCAAATGATGCGCTCATATAAGTATGTACGTACGTGTGTGTGTGTGTGATTAATACATGCACAAATTTAGTGTCAGTGCAAAGGTGATTAAATAAATTTCATTGTGTGTAGATGCGTGTTGCTTTCAAGCACACTAAGTAAGTGTGTGTGTGTGTTTCAATCAGTTGTATAAAGCTCTGTGTGTTTGGCAACGAAAAAGCAAATAGATGTTGTAAAAGTGCCGAAAGTATTATAATTAGGTTTGTTGCCCTGAAGCTAAAGAAGTGAAAAATGAGCAGGGGTGGGAAAGCAAAATAAGAAGATGAAGCAGAAGATTTGCTATAAAATAATTATGAAATGAGTAAATAAAAAAAAGTTCAACTAAGCCTCATGCATAAGTTTTATTGCCATGGTAAATAAGTGGCAATTTACAAGCATAAGTAAGCGTACTTGTGTTCTTATTTAAGTGAATTTTTATTGAACTGCACGCTTATGAGACAAAAGCACAAACTACTTAAAGAACGAACGCGCGCGGTTGATTAATCGAATACTAAATGCTCATAAAGCACACACACATGCACATAACAAAAGTAGAAGAAGAGTAAAAAAAAAATTAAAAAATTTTGTTAAGAAAAAAATTTTATACGGCGGAAAAGTTTTAAATTTATGCGAAAACTTGCTTGTTGCAGCATTTAAGCGTAAACGTTCCAGTAACCCGGTCAATTAAGTACGGCGTGCGTACGTAAGTAAGTAAAAAGGATTCTCGTGGAATAAGTTTGCAGCAATAAGTGCGCGAAGTAAAATCGAATTGTAAAAAAAAATTTCAAAAAAAATTAAAAATTCTAAGGGAAAAAATTCCAAGAAAAAAATCGAGAAAAAGCCAAGAAATCGCCTCAAACGCCACCGAAATCGAGAAAACGTACAAAGAATAAGTGAAAATCGCAAAACCTATGCAAGCGTCGCGCAATTAAGTAATCGAAATGTACTTGAAAATCATTGCGCTGGAAAATTAACGACAGCGCACAGACAAATTGGCTGCCAACTGGTTGTTGATTACCTGCGAGCGACCAGCAGCAGCCAGAAACGTTACTTATGCGAGTGCAGCAAAAAACAAAAGAGCAAAATTAATATTTTTTTTGAGTGAGGCATTGGAGTAATTAAAAAAAGTTGCAATTAAAAAAAATTTTATACAAAAAACGATTACACATGCTGCATCTACTTTTTATTTATTCGTACTGTACAAAAAACATAACTATAAAAGCAGCGACAAACCATTAATTGAACCAAATGCTTGAAATAATTGTGTTAATGAAAAAAAAAAAAATAATAATAACATAAACCGTTGCAATTTTCCATGCGCTACTTTGCAATTATAAATCACTAACATATCCCACTGTGCAAAAATTAATTAAGCATTGAAAGCTAAAATTGTTGTAGTGAAAAAAAACAACAAAAAAATACCAAATAATTGCTACAACAATACAAAAATAGTTATTATTATTGTTATTATTATTGTTGTTGTTCGTGCACAGCAATACAACGATACTTATGTAGAACATGTGCAATTGATGTTGAATTTATGCATTCAAGTGGCAAAGGTTGCAGCATCAGCAACAGCAAAGCGGTCAGCAGACAACGAAACGCACACAAATGCAATGTACTCAGCACGGTGAGTGCTGCAGCCAACAGCTGCCGTTACAAAATGGTAAATCGTAAGTAAAAGCAAATGAGGCATTAAAGCAAACAATAACAACATAATTAAAGTAAAGTGGAAAATAATTGAGTGGCAGTAGTAAGGCAGATGGAAAACAAATAAGAAATTATCAGCAAAAAGAAATTAAACTTTCACAATTTTTGAAAAATTAAAAAAAAAAAATCTGAAGCAGAAAACTCTTCTTTAAAAAAGTATTGAGTCATTCCATGTAAAATCGATTAACTAATCCGACGGCCTCTGGTTAGAGCTTTTGTGGAGTCATACAATAATTTGCATTTATTTATAAAAACAATTTTGTTTAAATGATCTGCAAATTAAAAAAAATCTATTTTTTCAAAAGTTCAAAATTTCAGAACACATAAACTTGAGAACTTTCACATTTTTTTTAATATCTTCAATTATTTTCTAAAAAAGCTGCAAGCGTTCGTTTTAAGGAGAGCATATGGATATTTGAATAAAAATAGATAAAAAAAACATTCAAAATTTTAGATTTTTATTCAAATTGAATTCTGAAAAACTTCAAAACATTTTTTTGATTTAAAACCTCAAACAAATTATAAAACAAAAACTTTCTTCCGAAGAAATATTTTGGTAGGTATTTGAATTACAAACAAAACCTTCAAACTAAATTATTAAATTATTAAATATATCTACACATATTTTAAAAACAAGATTGTAAAAGAAATTCTCTATATGAATTAACTCAATTTCGAAATTAAAAAAAATTTAAATCGTGAACTAAAAAACGCCAGATGTTTAACACAAAGTATTTGGGTATTTATATTTTAAAAATATTAAATATTTAGAAATTTGAAAAATTTTCCTCAGAGTGGAAAACATTGTTGCGAAGATAGTCTTTATATATTAGAGTTATAAAAAAAAATTAAAACATTGAAAAAAAAAATAAAAATATTTTAAAATTGGAATAATTTCGAAAACTCAATAGCTTTGAACTTGTTAACTGAAATGTGTCAAACATTGAAAACGTTATTCTAAAAAATATAGTTCAAGTATTTGGAAGCAGAAACAAAAGTTTCAAACTTTAAAAAATTCCAAACAAAAATTTTAGATTTTTGAACTGTTAAAAAATCAGATTGTTGCAAATATCTACTAAGATCGCAAAAAAAAAAATAAGATTGAGAAGAAAATAATTAGGTTATTGAATTTTGATAAAAAAAGTTGCTAACATTCCAAAATTTTACCAATTTTGAAATCTCGACTACTTCAGAATTTTGTAACGAAACGCATATCGGAAATAGAAATTTTGGAAACAAATTTATAGCTTTCGAAAGCGCGACTAATTTCGAAATCTCAAAAACTTAACTTTGGAGACAAAATACCTTTCGGGGAAAAAATGTTTCAAACACATTTCAAGCTATCAAAAGTTCTACTAATTTCCAAATCTCAAAAACTTCGAAAATTTTCTAACAAAAAACATTTCGAAAAGGCACATACATTACTTTTGCGTTTTATTAAAAATAATTTCTGTAGACGGAATCACTTATTTAAAACTTCTATATTTGCTACAAAACACATTTCTGTCAAAATAAAATTTTTTTCAATATTCCGTTACTGAGAATTATGATATTTTTTTCTAATAAATTTAAATTGCTTTATAGTTTGAATTTATTTTAAATCTTATTCTAGTTGAATGACTTTAAATAAATTTTATAAACAAAATTCAAAATTATGTATACAGTTTTCAAAAATATATATATTTCAATTTTTAGCTTAGTGAACGAAAGGAGGAAAAGTTGTGAGGCTTGTCTCGAATGTTTGAAGAATAAATTCTGAGCGATTTAAGTTATCCACGTTTTTTTTATTACTCTATTTCTCTCAGTGTCCTTCTTCAAAGTTGCAAGAAATAAAAACGAAAAAATTCTTGGATTTCAGAATAGCTTTCAGCTTTCAAATTGAGCTGAAAATATTTTCTCGTATTCGAAGAGAGAGGCTAACAGTCCTGTCAAAATATATCACAAGTTCCAATTGAAACGTTAAAGCATAATTTTTTTAAAATTTTTTTCGGCTCAAATAGATATGATTGATAAATTTTTTGAAAAAATATTTTTTTAAGCTTTTGATAATGCCCGAGCTCTTCTAAATTAAGTTCTTCGAAAAATGATTTGTTTGTCGCTTTTTTTTCGTATTGAAGTTTTACAGGGTTTTCCAAAAATGAAAAGAAAATAAATTAAAAGGAATGAGCTCCTCGACATAAAGTAATACAAAAAAATTTTTTTTCACCAAAATTAAAATTTTTTTATTTCAATACTTTTTTTTTCTATTGCATTGTATTGGAAAACAACCTTGTGTGTTTTCAGAATTAAAAATTTAATTAGAAACTTAATTTTTGAACATCAAACTGTTGTCTTTATCTCCTAAGTTTTTCTTACTATAGTTAAGAAAACAGCAGATTTTTGTTTTAAAAATATGAATTATTTTGCAACCATAATTTTTCCATAATTGTAAAATCTATATTTTTTAAAAGAAGTTACCAATTTGGGCGTTTGTTTATGTTCCCTTATCCCATTTAATACTTTGTTTCAAACTAGTCCCTGTGAAAGATTTTTTTGGATTAAAAAAAAAAAATTTTGGAAAAAACTCCTTTTTTGTTTTGAATATTAAGTTGCTTATTACCAATTATTACTCGTTAAAGCTGCATGGTTGACGGGGAAAGTTATTTAATTTTTAATCTTTTATAAATGTTAAAAGAAGAGTAGATATGATGTTCCACCACAGCAAAGATCTGTATGATGCTCCAAATCCTTTCAAAGTGATAGTAGTCCATATCACAAATAGCAAGATTTTACATGGAATGACTCACATTGAAAATATTGAAAAAATATATCGACCATAAGAAATTTTGCGCTCGTATCCTTTTCGCTTTAGTGTTTCATAGCGAACACAGCAGGCAGTAAATTGCGTGCCGCTACCGGCAGCTATGCTCGTGCTTTATTTTATTGTTGTAGTACAAATTGTATACACAATGTCCGCGCGCAAATATTTGCACATATTGACGACATGCAAATGAGTATGTGTGACAAGGCGTATGAGTAATAAAGAAAGTGTACGCGAGCGGTCGGTCAGCCAATCAACCAACCATAAAAACAACCTAAAACTTTGGTGGCCAAAAACAAAAAGTGTTGCATTCATGCGAGTGTTGCGTGAGTGTGATGTGTAGCGTGCTTTACGCTAATTAAGCACCCAAACAAATATATTAAAAAATAATATTATGTAAGCGACAAAGAAATAAAGTAAAACAGTGATTTCATACAACAAAACGTAAACAAAACAAATCACAAGCACGATAAAAAGAGTAAAGAACAAAAAGTATTGCAAATACCGGTAGTTAGCGGTAATATTTTGAAATGTACGAACAATTTTTTTTTTGCTCAAAAACACGAGCTCCTGTTATTATGCGCCTAAAAGTATGCAATCACGACAAAAAGCATTCAAGCGTTTTTCCATTTTTTTTCTCTGTCTTTGGAAAGCAAGTGTCCATTAATGTAATATACGCGATTAAATTAGTGATATGCTGCATTTGTTGTTGGTTATTGTTGTGTTAGATAAAACAGCTACCTATTACGCGCTCACCAATCAGGAAATGTTTGTAGGATAATATACACCTGTGTAGGTATACTTTTTGCATTTAATTTGTAGTTGAGATAAATTACTGTAGCTTCCGTCTCTAATCTAAGGCATGTTGTAGTTGGATAAGGATTTTGTGCTTGTGGCGCATTTGTACGCTGCATGTGTCTGTTATTGTGATTTGGACAGAGAACAAATGTACGGTTTCCTGCCAATTGCGGAAGTCCTTCAATGCTGATTCGTTACAAGGGGAGAGAACAATTATGTGCAAATAATAGTCAGCCTAACAATATGTGTTTGAAAATATTGCTCAGCGGCGTAAATAGCATTTCACGGGGGGATTTTGTGAAATTGGATGTATTGAAGCCGATTATAATTAGTACAACTTTTTATGATCCATTCATTTAAATTCAGCTTCAGAAGCGCTTTTATAAAAGACTCTTTTAATATGCCGATATTTTTTTTTAAAAAAACTTTTCTATAACTACAAAGAAGTATCTGAATTTTTGAACATGTGTGAAATCCAAAACAAAAGTGCCAAAAGAATAAAGGAGTGTTCGAAAGGGGGGAAAAAAACTAGCCTGATCTGGAGTTTAATCATGCCTGAGCTGTTTGCAATGTTATCCCAATCGAAGCATTGAATTAAAAAAAAAAAGTTCCATTTGGTTTCTAATTACCTTTTCTTTTGAAATTTAATTCACGATAAGACTGCATGAAGTTTTCAACATCTTTATTGCACTAAGCAAGCTAAAACTACAGCTATTACAAACCGTTGAATGAATGCTGCCCAAAAGCTGGCACTGACTTCCCTTGTAAATATGGTATTGCATAATTTTAGACGCACTTTTCTGTATTTAATCCGCAGTGTAGTTGAAAGAATAGGTGGTCTTCTTAA
Organism: Merzomyia westermanni; assembly: GCA_949987695.1. Taxonomy (NCBI): domain Eukaryota; kingdom Metazoa; phylum Arthropoda; class Insecta; order Diptera; family Tephritidae; genus Merzomyia; species Merzomyia westermanni. The sequence continues at coordinate 27,608,924 of OX465291.1, forward strand.
GCGCTGAAAATATAATTAAAGCGAGATATTTGATAGTTTTTAGTAAATTACGAAATCGAGAGTATTTGAAATTTTGTAGACTAAATATACTTTGACCAAATTTTTTCCGGTTTGTTAAATTTATCACACTTATAGATGAACAGACGGATGATTAAAAATAGTATCTAAATTTTTTTATTAAGAAGAAGCCGAGAGCAAACTTTGAGAGTTGAAGTTGTTTTCAAAAAAATCTTTATTTTTTGAGAAAAAACTAAAGGAAATTTGTTGGTAACGGATTTAGGTATTACACAATTTTTTCGTAACTCGACTTTTACTGTTATTGCTTTTTGATACGGTTATAAAAGCTTTGAGATATAAGGTTCCAATGTTCCAATGTTTTAGATTTGGAGTGGCACATTTTGAAAAAGAATTTAGGTATTTGGGATGAACTTGAAATTTTCACAAAAGCAAATTCAAATATATAATATTTTGGCGTATTATTTTTTTTTAAAAGTGTAATTATTCTTATTATTATTTTGTTTGAAGTTAACTCCTTAGGCGGCTGTGCGAAGTTCGGATTGAGAGTGGCTAACACTCCAATAGTCGCGTGTTCTACAATAGTAGAACGCTTATACATATTGTTGAATATTATCGGTTAGTCGTGGTCACTCACGTCTGATTTTTGGTTTCTAATATGCTCAAAATGATCATGATTTGTTTGATTTAGTTTTATAATAAAGCATTTTTTAATATTAGCCGAAAATATTTTTCAATTCATAAAGATTATCTTTGCAAAAATTATCTTAAAAATGTGCTACATATGTAGAGAGCGCGTCTACTAACGTCTCAGATCGACACTTCGTGGTGTTACAACGGAAATAGCAAATTGTAGCAGAGTTAATTCAAAAACATATCTTATATAGCCTAATTCTAGCAACTTTTTTTCGCTTATCTTATAACTTTAAAGGAGCTGCATAGTACATCCACTTCTAACTTGGAAACTCCTGAACCGATTTGGATGAAATGTGATGTGAATACAAGAATTTCCCCAAGGAGTTGCCACTGAATATGTTTTAACAACATTGCTCTCCATTTGAATTTTTATTCAAATAAAATGACATGCAAAAATCGCTATTAATAGAAAAGTATTTTTATTCATATTTCAACCGAAATATTTTTAAATCGTTTTTCACCTAAGGTTGCCAAATAGTCCTATTATATTTATTAGCCATCGTCCAGTGATTGAAATCCAACCAAAAAACTTTATTTAATTTTAATTACTTGCTACTAATTTCATTCGCCTTCTTTCCCTTCCTTTCTCTGCAGTTTCTTTCCTTTTGCATATTTTCGTTTTCTTTGATTTTCTCTTCTCTATGGAGTCTCTATTTTTATTTTTTTGTTGTTTTCTATTTTATTGTTTCCTTTTCTTGCTTATCCCTTCCCTTCTCTTCCTCTCCTTTCCTCTCCTTTCTTTTATTTTCCTTTCGGTACCTGCTTAATCTCTGAAAAAAACATAAATACTCTGTAGGAGTATCAGAGTACTCCAACACTTATCCTTCTTCATATAAAAGAGATGATCCAATTTACATGGCAATGTCCTAGGATTGGTTCACCTACTCCATTCCGAAGTACTCCACTTCTTTGCTCCTGAATACCCTAGGGAGGACCTTTGCGAGAGTACTTTCAAATTATCCCAAAAGATTGCTCCATAGAGTATTCAACATCAAAGCGATAGAGGCAACATATGAACTTTTGAGGACCATCACAACAAAGTAACTACAACTAAAACAAAAATGTATGACACGTTTATTAACAAAACAGCGGCTCTTAGTGCGAATACTTTTTTTTCATTGGTCCACTACCGACTCTTCGCACTCACAGTGAGAGCTGATCTCATGAGTAATACAATAACATGCTTGACATATTTACTCACACAACTACGGATCTATAATGTGAATACATGTTTGGCATGTGTGTTCGTGTCATTTTTAAACAAATTTTTCTATATTATAAAAAATTTTTTTTAAGTTTTTGTGATTGACGGCATTGCAGTTTGGCCATACCTATTCATACATACATAATTGTTAGTACCTTAAATGTATAGCTTGGCACTAAGCTTGCGCATTTACATTATAGATTCCTTTCTATATCCGCCATGATATCTAGGTCATAATTAAAGGGGTTCTAAGCAAAAGTATTTAAGTAATGCCGACATTGATCCGAGATATTCCAGTTTAAAGTTGTAAATTCTGGTTCAAGCGTTTATTGGCCGCCCAAAAGATGTCACTAAAATTTAAAAAATTACTTTGATTTCTTTATCAACAAATAAACATTATATTTAACTATACAAATATGGATATAACTAAAATTAAAAACGAATGTCACTTCGATCCTTTTGCTTCTAAACCCTTCAATTAAAATAAGTTTTGAAATTTCGAGGATTTATTTTGAAAACACTGTTTTAAAAGAATTTAATGAAAACACTGTATATATTTTTATATAAAATTAACAAACAAGTTTTAGCTCAAGGTATTTTCCTTTGCATTATCTCCTTCCTACTTTGAATAAAAATAAAATTCCAGCTAATTTTCTCCACCCATACTCAGACTCTAAAAGCAAATGCCAATATATTATAACTTAATTAATATTAATAAGCTTATTTGCGCATTCATTACATTCACTTAAAAAAATTTGTTTTGTTTTTTATTTGCTGCAGGTAAATAAATTAAGCTTTAATTAAGTATACTAAAACCACAAAGAAACTTACAAATCAACTATTTATAAAACGAAATCAACCACGCATTGACATTCACTCACACTCACACTTATACGATTATATTGGTATGGGTGTACGCATGTCAACTCAACCTCCCAAAAATAAACAAAAGTATAAATTAAAAGGATTATTTACAAAGCGTGCCGTATTATTCATTCAACCGTAACTCTTAAAGACTTACAAGTTACAACAAATAAATATATTCTTACGCACGCATATGCAAACACTTAAAAATAGATTTATTGGCATGCACACAGCAACAACTTTTTACTTCAATTAGCTTTGATAAACATGTGCTTATTTACTTGGTGGAAACGGTATGCCTTATCACAGCGACGCATCTTTTTAACGGCTTGAATATTCTTTTGGAAGGAATGTGTTCGTGTTTTTCATGGTTTGTTTGTTTGTTGATGTGTATGTGTGCGCTACTCATGTCATGCGGGTGTGTATGTGAGTGTGTGTCGTCTGCCTGAACGCTTGCTTGATTGTGTGCGTGCTCAATGTCACATTTGGTTGCTTCTCGATATTTATCTAATTGTTTGTTTGACTTCTGTATGTAAATGTCACGGAAGTCAGTGCCAATGATAGTGATCAAATAATGTTTCTCTTTGTCCCACTTCCCATGAAGCTGAAAAATGACTTCTTAGAAAATGTATTCCTCTTCTGTTTTTTGCGGTTTGTTTGTTGTGTATAAAGTGCTCTCAAGGCATACAATTAAAAAAGAAAGAAAAGTAAATAACTGTAAGAGGAAGCAAAGTAATTTGATGATTTCGTCAGATAGTCGACCCCTTCCGATTAAATAGAAATTTGGTGAGGAGTTTCCTTTTATCAGAAAACGAAGTTCTCTTTTTTTAAATTATGAACATTCAAAAATTTGACTTTCCCCCCTTTTGCCAGGGGTCGAATTACTTTATCCGCTCCGTGATCGAGAGCGATTTTTTAAATCACAATAGCTCTAAGCCCATAATTCGGAATGACGGCGTACGTGAGCAATTGGTTGGAAGTTGCGGTCGGTTCAATTGTTTTTTATTTTTTTTTTATTTTTTTCAGTTGGACAGTTTCAAAGTTATTGTGACTTAAAAAATTATTTACGATCACGGAACGTATGTCGTTACGGAAACTACTGTATTTAAAAAGAAAAAACTTTAGCACTTTAAAGGAGGTATTTATAGATATAAAAAAAATTAAAAAAAAAAATTATTTTGAAAAAAAAAAATAAAAAAATTTAATTTTTTAATTTTTGAAATCGTAAAAAGTTAAGTTCACCAATAAATTTTTCACTTCACTTTTTTGTATGATACTTCTGGTAAATATGATTTTTACTTTTTGAAAAATATGATTTTGCGAAGTATTTGTAAGCTTTCTTATACATTTTTTTTTATTTTATCAATTAGTTAAACACACAAAAAAACTTAATTCGGGGCACTGTTACATTTTTCTCATGCTAGTGAAATGTAAATATCAGTACATAAAAGAATATTATAAACGTATATTTGTTTTAAATTCCACTAGCACGAAATAAGTTTTTCAACGATCAAAATTTAGAAATTTTGTTAAAATAAAAATAAAAACTTTTGGCCAAAATTCAAAAATTCATATTTTTTAGAAGAAAACACGCTTGTGAAAATTTCAGGATACCTTTCGATACATGAAAGCCATTATACAAAGATAATTAGATTACGAAATTTAATGGCGAACTTCAACTTTTAAGATTTTGAAAAATTTAAAATTTTCTAAAACTAGAAATTTAATTTTTCTGAAAATTTCAAGGTTATTCGGTTATAAAATTTAATGACGAACTTTAATTGAAAATTTTTGAAACTTAGAATTTTTTTTTCCAATTTTTTTTGTATACCTCAAATGGCATTTCTCTTAAATATTATTTAAAATAACAACTACCATAATTTTTTGTAAGCAAAGTCCTCTCTCGACGAACAAAAACCACACTCTACATATCGCTCATAATACCCGCCCTGCAATATGGATCAGAAGCATGGACGATGACAGCCGCTGATGAGTTGGGCCTTGGAATATTCGAGAGAAATTTTCTTCGAAGGATTTATGGACCTCTACGCTATGGCGACGGTGTTTAACGCAGAAGATTTGATGATGAGTTGTATGAGCTCTACGCAGACAGCGACATTGTTCAACGAATTAAAACCCAGTGGCTACGTTGGCTTGGCCATGTAATGCGAATGGAAGAAGATGATCCGGCCCGGAAGGTAATCTTGTCGTAACCCACCTATAGAGCCAGAGGAAGAGGGGCCCCACTCCGTTGGAAAGAGCAAGTGGAGTACGAACTTCTTGGCTTTCAGGGGTCGCGCTTTGTTAGAAGGTCAAAATCGTTTATGTATGTATGTATAAATCTGCTTCTGCAGTGAATTATCGCATTTAACACTTTTAAAAATTTCCTTTATCGAAAAAGGGTCGTGGTTATCGACCGATTACGCCTATTTTAAAAGGAAACCCAACTTGGCCGCAAGGTAAGAGGTGTGCCAAAGTTCATTCAAATATCTCCATTTTTCACTCATGTCATTGGCTTAGTTTGGCTTCTTGCTTCTACCAGATAAAAATAGCTGTTTCTGCTTTGGGAATGACATATTTGCACTGTTTATTCTTCAAAAGTGCCTTATGCTCAATATTGTTTTATTTGATTCCTCACACATTTTTCATTTGGCATTTGTGGATACTTGTTAGCATCGTTTTAATAACCAAATGGATGCAGGTCAACACTGCGTATACGCAACATTCATAAATCAAATTTCTGATTTGACCAAAACGAATTTTTGAATTAAACAACAATTTGAACAAAACAACATATTTAATTTAGTATTTTAATTTATGTCATACACTAATACTAGCATCATAATCATCATCACAGCTAAAGCAATATAGCTTCATACATACATACACTTCTCCTATAATAACATCCAATTACAAAACCGTATAATCAAAGCATAATGAAAGAAGCTAATAATGAAAATACTTGAAATAGCCGAGCATATGGAAAATTCCAAACTATAAACTCGAGTTATATTTGTGTGTGTGTGTGTGTGTGTATTTGAAATTTTTAATTTTGCAATATTTCTCGACTCGAGTACAACCTGCAGCGTGCATAGATTTACATTCGTAGTGGGTTCATTCCAGTTTCAGGGAGCAAATTCAAAAACTCAGTGTTTCTGTGGTATTCATTTTAAACAGAAACACAGAGATTTATGTTCGATATGAAGGCCATCACTTGCAGCGCGCATTTCATTTTTAATTGGTTTATTATTAAATTAGTATTCGCAGACTTTTCTTTCAACTTATTGAATGCGGATCACTTAGATTTCGCCATTTTGAAATTAAACACGCTTTTCTGTTGAATAGGCTGTAAAAGGAATATTGCAGTTAAATACCCAAATACTTCTGTTGCTATGTCCTTTTTGTTTCGTCAAGTTACTGTATGACCAATACAAACTTTGCTTGATGAAATATTTAGTAATTCGCTTGATAATTTTTGAGTTCATGAGAGGTTTTATTGTTTTTGTAAAATTGTTATTTTTAAAACTATGCTTTAATATTATTTAATTCCAAATCAAGCACAAACGCATATCATTATGTGGTTAAGTAGCTGCGAAGGCTTGCTAACAGTTGAAAGAGCTCAAGGGGAATTAATAAAAATTTACAGTAAGTAGACTTTGATAAGCAAATAAATGTTAGTCTTGCCATATTTATGTGTATAAGAGAGTAAATGTTTGAAATGTTTGCAATAATTGTAAGTAACTTTTGAAAACTTCCGTTTAGATTCAACCAAGCTTCGACGATGTGCAGTCTTCAGTGAATTTTTAATGTAATTTCTTTAATATCATTGAAATCCACCAGTTGAGTTTAAATAAATATAATCGCGTAAAACGATTAAGTTTGAAAGTATTGTGTCACTCACGCTTTTTTTGTTTGAGACTTTCATCTAATTTTAATCAATAAATCAAATCTTTTCTTCCACTTCTTTTTTATTTAAGTATACAAAAACTACTACTAAATTCATATCTAACTAATCAAAACTGTATTTGAGTTCCTACAAAGCGCTCAGTCTGTTCAACCTGGCGTATACGCTACATTCAATTAATTATTAATTAATCACCAATTTGATGCTTAGCGCAGAATTCGACAAAGCGTAAAACTTGTACAATAATTATCCACCAGTTTTGTGAAGACACCACCAATGGCGCAGACGTTTGTAATTATGTAGTTGTTAGTCCCTTTGAAAGCGATGCAAAATAACCAACTCTGTCAAACAATCACGAATATCCTAAAAACTTTTAAAAAAGTTAAAAAATTTAAATTAGCAGAAATCTTTTTGACCGAAATGTGCTAATTCATAATGCGCCATTTAAAAAAGGCTTTGAGTAAAAAAAATTTCATGCACATATATATGTATTAGAGCGGGTCAAAGTATGGCAAACACGTAATCTATAGATGATTCTAAGAAATATTGCTGAAGACACCACAGTCCCATTCGAGTCCCCCACTTTTGCAAAATAGATATTTTGCCATATGAATGTAGGGTTTGGCCAAAAAAAACTTCATATCTTCTGATAGAATTATTGAAAAAATATCATATTAGGCTTACTTTAAAGGTATTTTACGTACATTTCAGAATCTGTATTAATATCTATAGTGTTTTTGAATTTTAGTAGAGATATCAAGCTTAAATTATAAGAAATTAGCCTAAAATGAACTTTTGACTACTATATTATCATTTTTAATAAATTTGTTATGGAAAAGTTTTTTTGTTTACAGCTTAAATAAGTTCAGAATATTTCAAAGAACTCTTTTTTCGACTTCGTTTTAGCAGAAAAAATTTTTCAAAAACAACCTATATTTTCAAGTAATAAGCAAAAAAACAGAATTTTTATAATATTAACGTAATTTATTTAAAAAATAATTTTTGTACTTAGAATTGATCATTTTAACGTATTTTTCAAAATAAAGTAATGTTATGTTATTATTTTTTTAAATCTTTTTTGCTCTCCATTCGTGGTTGTTTTTCACGACTTTCTGCTGTAACAGCCATAACACCATATCTTTCTGTTCCTTGTATATGCATTGGAATATTAGGATCATTTAGTGTTGGCTCATTATAGTCTAAGAATTGTGCCAAGTGATCGTATGGAATATTTCTTGTGAATGCCGGTTCAGATAGTAAATTATCGTCATTCAGATCAATCATATCAGTATAATATGAAGCATTAAATTGATATTATATTTTTTGTAAACTCTGAGTTTAGTTGGATCAAGTATTTTTTCTCGATAGCATAACATATTTTTGATAGCTCTATCCCTTGTGACTTTTCTATTATCAAATAAGATTGTTAATAAAATGTTTTCTGGATGAGCGTAATATGAATTATTTTGGATTACACCGTCTACAATATTAAGTAAATTACGTGGTAGGTATTGTGTCCAACGAATAAACTTTGATAAAAGTACACTGCTGTATACAACAAAATTATAGTATTTTACATTGAAATACATTGGCACATAAATTCTAATAATATAAACTGCTAGAGTTTTCAAATTTTCCATTGGTGTATTAGTTATTGTATATAGACGTAATACCCTGCTTGCTTTGGTTAGCCATCGAGAATGTACAACTGGTCCTGGTTTTATGTTAGTTAAATCAACTGAAACAGCTCCATTTGTAATTGCTTTGGCCATTTGATATAAATATCTGAAATCTGTAGATAATTCTCGTTTTGCTCATCACTGATCATACCAGGCATATTTTCTAATGCTATTGGTTCAAAATCACTTACAACCTGAAAAATACATTTTTTAGATCAATTAAAATTAGTATAATTTTCCTATTTTAATTTGATTGAAAAAATATTATAAAATAATTTAAACAAATGCATGCCTTAAATTTTTCACAGTCTTGAATGTCTTTGAACATATTTCCACTTGCTGCTCTTGGTCCACTCGCGACTGTTTTATCTAATGCTCTGAATAAATGACCAAATGGTAATTCATTGAAATGAAGCAAACATATAAACCAGTGCAGTAAATGTTTTTCAAAAAGTCTTATAACACCATTTTCTATTCCAGTATTAGCTGGTTTTCTATCGCTGTATATGCCAATTAATTGATCTATTGACAAATTTTTTGCTATTGAAGAATTCATTTAATTTTTTAAATTTGCGTTTTGCATTTTCTTCTTCACCCAAATTAACATATCCAAGTAATTCGGCATTACGCTCTTTTAGAACAACTAAATGGGGTTCTTTTACCATATTTGTATGATATTTCTCATTAATTTTCTCTCTAGTTAATGAATCCGTTTTTCTGCCATCGAAAGAAAATGCAGTTGTGTTGGAATCTATGTATCGTTTACGAAGCACTTTATCTCTAGCTTTAATTTTTTCTCTTGCACCTTTAGATTTATCCATTATGACAAGTTCATGTTCGCGGTGAAAATTTATATCTTCGAAAAGGGATGTTGCTAAACATGAAGCAACTCTATCTGAAAGACCGAATTTGTCACACATCATAGCAAAATGTACAGCATCGTTTCGTTGAGTACAATGTCCTCGTTTCATTGTAACAGATATGCTGCAACTGCTTCATTTGCAATTTGTGCTTCACCTGTTTCCATATCTGTTCCAAGTGGCTCGTATGTTGGATCATCACTGTTTGCATTGTTGGTGTTGTTGTAGGTGTTTCTTCTACAATGTCATCCATATAATCAGGTATTGTGAATTTTCTACCATTATGTTGGTCCATCATAAATTCTTTTAAATGGTTTGGTATTAAACCACGTGAGCATTCTGTTGTTTTTAACTTGCATTTACATTTTACAATGTAAAATAATTCATTTGTTGATTGTACGAACGCTGTAAATTCCTGAACGTTTTTTCTGTGTTTAATGCTTTCGTGATATTTTTCAATTAAAACATTTAGTTTTCTTAGAATACTACGTCTATCAATTAATGGAATATTTAAATTATTCCAAATTTCTACCAATTTATCAATTACATGAGGAGTTAAATTTTTATGCGAAAACATTTTACTTTGAGTTTTAGCATGATCACTTAAAAAAAAATAAAATCTTAAAATGTCACGACTAGACGGTAAATTCAGATTATTTAATTCACTTGATAAACCAAATGCAATAATATCGTGTTCAAGTATATGTGATAAAGTGGATTCAGATGATGTAGACGGATTAGGTTCATACATTTTAAATTTAAATACAAAAATTTTGCTGTCTGAATGAAAGTTGTTGGAAATGTTTTGAACTTATTTTAGCTGTAAACAAAAAAAAAATTTTCCATAAGAAATTTGTTAAAAATGATAATAAAAGTTCATTTTAGGCTAATTTCCCATAATTTAAGCCTGATATCTCTACTAAAATTCAGAAACACTATAGAGATTCTGAAATGTACGTAAAATACCTTTAAAGTAAACCCAATATGATATTTTTCCTATAATTCTATCAGAAGCTATGAAGATTTTTTTTGCAAAACCCTACATTCATATGGCAAAATATCTATTTTGCAAAAGTGGCGGACTCTAAATCGGACTTAGAGCTGTGGTGTCGTCAGCTATTTTTCTTAGAATTATCTGTAGATTACGTTTTTGCTTTACTCCTGATGAAAAAAAATCCATTCATACAATTTGACCCGCTCTAATGTATATACATGGGTATTCATATTTTGTAAGGGTATGCACAGTGACACATAGTGAAAATGATCCAGTTGTTTATTTTCATATGTACAAAAACCACTTTACCTAAATGAGTTTGTTAGTATCATATGGAAAGAAGATAGCAAATCTTAAGAATCAGTGTTTTGGAGATTATGCAGAAATCTATATGGAAATTTATGAACAAGAATATCAAAATGTTTGCTGGGTATGCAGTTTTCTTGCCTATTAAGTTCTAGTTTCACAAAGTGCAAGTCTAAAGTCTCTTTATTATTTTTGGCAATTTTTTTTATACATGATGTTTGCTATTTTCTTCTTGGATAACTATAAAAATCAATTAATTCTAAAAGTAATAATAATAAAAACATTTTGAAAATATTACGCTTTACAATATATGAAACTAGAATAAAATGACTACAAAACTGGATAGTAAGAAATTATTTTGAAATTCTTGTGCCAAACGACAACCTACTGGATAATTTTTCCTGTGAGCCACTGTACACACATACCGATATAAATATTTAAATGAATTGGATTTTTGTTTATTTATAGTATTTTCAAGTTGTTCTGAAAGTATGTTTAAGTGCTGGTAGTGATTTTTGTTGTTAATATCGTATGGGCGTTTGTTATTGTGCCATTAATGCTGATCCTTTGACTGCATGTGCTGGCAGACCGCAAAAGCTGTTATGTGGTTGCTTTTGTATTACAAACGGCAGCTAGTTAACATAAAAATACTGTTAAATGCCATTTATGTGTTTTGAGTGTGTGGTTATGTCGTTGTGTGTGTTGGATAGAAGCACCCACTAAACAGCCGCTCGCTCATTTTAGCACAGCACTCAGGAGGCAGGTAGCTTCTCAATTGCATTTATAAATTTATAGCGGTAAGCCGATGAAGTCACACTTTGAACCAACACTAATATATAACTATATATAACTGTGGCCCACATAGATTTACTCAAAGTCAATTTGTAGCATACTTTTTTGAAATGTTTGTTATACATTTATGCACTCATGAACCCAAAGGTCTTTGAAATGCATGCATATGTTTGAATATAATTATTGAGAGTAGATTTTTTTTGAATATGGCAATGAAAAAGTTCTTTAAAAAACAGGCTTGTTACAAAACCAAATTTGACAAGCGTTGACGGCAATCGTTTCAATATACAACAACTTTCTACCCTGTCAGAAAATCAACAAAGCAAAATAAATCAATTACATGATTTATCACTGATATAAAAATTTAGTTTTATGTTTCTATCCAAAAATTTCCTTAGAAAAAAAACGTTAATTTTGCTTCAGGGTGGTCTTTCATATATTGCATTTTTTTCAAAGACTTCTATTGCGCCTAAGTCCAGGTTTTTTGCTTCCCATGTGGTTTATCCGAAATTGCTGGTTTACTGTCACACTTCTCTGCAGCCAATCATTTCACTGTTGGCTCCAGCAATTGTAGCTCACGCCTCCATCTTGAGCATTTGAAGAAAATGTGTGCAGCATCGACTTAGTCCATACACTTCTTATCTTCGACCCATTTTATAAAAGTATTTTTCGAAGTACACCTACCCGGAGGGAATTTGCCTAACGAGTTATTAACCTCTCCAACGTTTTTAGTTTTCTATAGCTTGACGTCTGTGAAAAACTTTACTTTCTTTATGTGCAATCATACATCTGTTTCACCAAAGTCTTATTGCTTTCTCGCTGATCGCTTGATCCACAACTTTTAAGGGCTCTTGATCCATAAGTTTTTTTTGTTTTTCATTGCTTGACCTTTGTTATTTCTATCAAATATACAGTTGTTCCTAATATGCTTGGATAAGCGGAGGATACTCTGAAAGCTGCTGTTCGATTAGCTAACACCGGTGATTCCCCTTAACCGTATCGGTCCATAGTTCAGAGCAAGAAACTAAAGTCCCTGGTTTCGTTTCCGCAGTTTCCTTCTTCGTTCTGCTGGTTGTCCGATGTTTAAAATTAGAATATTTAGCTGCAACGCTTGCATGTCTTCTCTGTGGCATGACGCCAAAACATTTAGCTACTTTTTTTTGGATTTATAGATCGAAATTCAAGCGTTATGCACTGCTTTATAAGGGGTACTGGCTCAGTTTCTCGTGATGCTAGTTGGTGCAAGAAAAGTCAAGTCACTCCTTTAACCTTATACCCAATTGAGGCGACAGCGTGCTTGTTCTTAGTTTCGGCCTGTAATGATTGGGAATGGTGACTGATTAAGAAGGCAACAGCAGTTATATTTAGCTTAAAGATTTCATCTTGTCTAACGTTCATTTTGAAGATATAAATCCTGTGTTTCTTCTCGTACGACACTGCTGCTCCTAGAGGTCTCTGAAATTGAAGCCTTTGCTCCACTGTATCCGTCTTGCCCATTCAATGCATGCTATTGAAATGATTTCTCATGTGTAAAGTAGCAAGAAGATCAACTCGCCCAGTTTTGTTCCTTTCGTAGCTGTGCACTGCCTGTACGCTACTGAGGGCTTCCTCGATTTGCTATCCAAAAAAAAAAAAGATTTTTTTGATTTCAGTCTAATATATTCACAAAGACAAACATCATTTGTTTATTGTCAAAACCATTTTTTACTTTTATATTTAGCATAACTGCTTTAACAAATGTATTTGTATAAAAATGATAAATGTTTTGTTGAAAGACGCTCACGCATATTAATTCATCATACGCAGTGGTGGACATAAATACACACACAATGCTCTGCTTCTGTTTATACGTACGCAACTCCTCAAATGCTGCTTTCATACGCAACAACAATTCTACTTACTTATATGTTTATGTGTGAGGAACTTTTAATGACATGCTGAATAGTTAATAGACAAACAAGAGTAAAAGCGGCAAGAGATGCCACCAACTGAACGTGCAGAAATATTAACTAGAATACATATGTGTTTGTATATATGTAATGACATGCCAAAAAAAAGTTCTGCAATGCGTTATGAAATAAAAGCGAACTTACATAGCGCATTTAGTATGTATCTAAGTGGCACACTTATGTTAGTAAGTAGGGTAGCAGAGTGGGTTAGCAGCCAATCTTTCTCATTAAAATTTATCTAGTTATTAGATTTTATTTGAATTGGTTGGAAAATACCCAACAAGCATTTCTGTAAATAGTTTTAAAAAAAATTAAAGGAAAACTAATAATAATTGATAACAGCTTTTTCAGTTTTAATTTATTTGAAAGTTTACTTTGCTAACAATTGGTTTAAGTTCGGCAGTCAATGTATGATTACAACTTATTTATTTATTTTATTGTAATAGCTAAATAATGTAAAAATATCGTTTAATAAAGTTTCAGAAAAAACATTCATAAAAAGCCTTTTTTGAAAACTTTTTTTTTTTATATTTATTCTAATAAGCTTTTAATCAACGTGCCGTTATGATTATAAAACTTTTATTTTCAAATGTTCTATAATCGAAAAATCAGAATTTTGTAAGCTTAATATTTATTTTGGAAAGCTTCTTGAATATTTATTTCAAGTTTACTTTCCTTGTTGGGTAAGAGTACATGCATACATAAAAACATTTGTGTATGTGTATTAAACTGGAAAAATAACCATGTAGGGAAATCAGTTAACTACAAGTCGACTATTAGTTCACTATTTTTTAGATAGCTTTGTCTTTCCCTCAACTACTTTACATTGCTTTTAGCTGACTACTTTTACATGGCGATGGCGCCGAAAAAGTGAGGGTTTTTTCAGCTGACTACAAGTTGACTACTTTTGTATTGACTTGTAGCCAGCTCAGTAATAGGCAATTTTTAGTACTTTTGATTCCTATACTTATTAGTTAATTAATGTATAAATTTAAATTATAACATGGTTAATGTGCTTCATGTGTATGTCCTGCTCTCAAAACATGGACAGAAACCAATGTCTTAAGCCATAACCATGTTGAGGCATGCAAATTTTCAATGACATCGAAATATGAAAGGAGAATTTATTAATTCTAATGAGAAAAAGTGACAAATAAAGAAATACAATTGGGTTTTTTGTTAGCAAGTATTTTTATCTGATATTCAAGTGTTTTGTAGATAAAATTTTTTGATTGAACACTGAATGACTTTGAAACCAACTAATAGTTAGACACAAAAAGACGACTAAAAGTTAACTAGTATAGTCCACATAATTCTCCACAGGGAACCTGTACACTGGTTATGTATATGTTGTTTTTGCTGATGAATATAAAGATGATGGATATGTAGTTCTCAAAGGAGAAATGAGAGCTAACATTTTCGTCTGATAGAGTATGCGTTGCAGACATACTCCCAAAATCTTTTGTTTGCCAAATATCAGACAAGCATAGAGACGAATTAAATCTAATTTCCTGCAATATCCACTAAACGTCTAAATACTGCCAAAACAGAATTACACCAACATTTAATTTATTCCCACACAGAGCTTTTCTCCTGTTAGCATTTGAGCATGTTGCCATACTGCGAATACACACATCACGCACACATACTCCCTCATGTGTAATAAATTAAAATTTATCACATAAAAAAGTGTAACAGTTGCGTAGTGACGTTTGCTTGCGTGTTTTAATTAAATATGATTTAGCATCGTCATGAAAAGCAATAAACGTGAAAGGGTAAAAGTGAGTGTACCTATACATATATTGCAAACCTGAAGCCAAACAAACTAGTTACAAAGCATTTCAGAACTAGTTTGAACACCAAAACCAACCAGTCAGTCAACTGCCTTTTTAAATATAAGCAATTACTATTTGTCAGACTTTGGACAGAAATTCAATTATTTTGTAATATTATATTTGAAAATAATTTCAGTGCCTTCGCTCATGGTGAATAAGTATTGGAGCGCCTATATGGTGAAGATCTGGTGCTTAAAACATTACAAACATTACGCCAACTGTTATTTTTTAAACTATGTGCACGTCAGTCCCTCCAACAATTGTTACAGATTTGTTTCCTTTAGGACTAGTTTGCGTTGAGTTAGAATATTTTAGGTAAACTAGTATTTCTTCTGACTAATTTGGTGTGTCACTAGATGAAAAACTCATTAAACAGTCTAAACATATGTACGGTAAATCAAAACACACTGAGTAAGTTTGTAATGAACTCATAAATGAGTGACCTTGTATATTTACCTAAGCACTTGTGTGCGTATTTTTTGTTTGAGGTAAGTGACTGTCTGTCGCAGTTATGGCACGTGTTAGCTAAAGCTTTTAAGAGTTAAAAGTAAGCCAAAATTGTTCATATATATGCTTGTGCAAACATACCCTGCACAGAACTAAAAGGTTCGCAGTGAAAAAAAAAAAAAAATATATATATATATGGAGGAATTAGTTATCTCTTATTTACGATTCGGATTGATGCAGTTACTGATAAGTTCAGCTGTGGCTTACACAGAAAACGAATGGCCTTTTGTGCAATAATTCAAAACACATCGAGATATCCTCAACGTCAAAAAAATATATCACTGAAGCACTTAGTGGTGAGACTTCAAAGACGGTTTCTCACACCTGAGTCATACAGGAAAGATAAACTTAGAGAAACCATGAATAGCAAAAGAGAAACAACGTAGATAAAAGTACAAGGCCTTGAATAAAAAATGACACACACATTTTTCATAAAAAAAAAAACATTAAAACAGAGTTAAGAGCAACTAATTTAAATAAACAAAATTTACTTTTATTTAATTTTATTACATTTTATTTTATTTTTTAAATTTATTTGATTGAATTTTTTTTATTTTATTTTATTTTATTTTACTTTAGTTTATTTTATTTTATTTTATTTTATTTTATTTTATTCTATTTTATTTTATTTTATTTTATTTTACTTTAGTTTATTTTATTTTATTTTATTTTATTTTATTTTATTTTATTTTATTTTATTTTATTCTATTTTATTTTATTTTATTTTATTTTATTTTATTTTATTTTATTTTATTTTATTTTATTTTATTTAATTTTTTACAATTTTTATTTTTTTTATTTTGTGTTTTTAAGAGTATTCAACGTGGTTAGGCACGATTTGCGAACAATAAAATGCAAACAACAGTAACTCAGCAAATCTAAGAACATTCACATACACACATACACTTAAGCAGAGCGTCACAGCAGAAAGCAGTCTGGCAAGATTTTCTATAGGGGTGGTAGAGGTGCTGAATGCACTAGTAACTTACTGGTTCAGAACAAATGAATTTACTGCCAATGTAAATATGTAAATATTCATAATTACACACGTTTTTGACGTTTATGCAATTGTAAGTGTTTGTGTGAGTTTTCGCGAGTGCTATATTCGTTTACCAAAGAAAAAAAATTTATAAATTTCTATGGGATAAATTGTTGACGAAATTAGAAAAATATCCTTTTTCAGCTTTGCCGTTAATATCATATTGTTTGGGTTTTTTTCTGAGAATTTTTTTATGTGCTAACTTGACAACGGTGCTCCCCTTTGTTTTGCGTTGAAAGCCAATGTCAATGTCGTAATTTTTACTGTCGTTATTAGTGACACGAATGTTGTAATTATAGAAATTGAATATGGGTAAATGCCTTTCAGTTAGTAAATAACTTTTTTTCTTAATAAAGAAGGTTAAGATAATTATGGCATCTTTTTTAGGCTATTTTGATGTCACAGCAACTTGTTAAACCTATTGAAGGTGACTGGGATGTGTGCTACAACTAAACAGAGTTGCAACAATGTTGCGTGTGCTGATAAGGCCTAAAACACCATCAAAGAAAGTCTTGATGAATGCTGCAGGGACTTTCTAGCAACAGTTGTAAAGCTTAAAAAGTAGTTTAGCGAGTTTCATTGTGGTAGAACGGGAACAAGTGACGCGGAAAGTTTAAGTCGGCCAAAAGAAGTAGTCACGCCCGAAATCGTCGGAATGATATTGGATAATCACAGGGCAGCATGCAAATAATCTATAAAACAAAGCTATTAAGTAACATCGCACCGTAGAAAAAACACGGACACATAAGACGAAATGAGAAATAACCACATTAGAAAAATGAAAAATAAAGACTGTGGGTTTATATGCATGAAAGTGCGCCCAACAAAACCAAGGAGTGGTTGTCGGCCAACGAAGTAATGGCCACAGTTTCTTGGAATGCACGTTATGTCATTCACAGCGATTATATTCAAAATAGTACTTATGCGATATTGATTTGAAGCAAAAATACAGCATTTGGCTGAAAAAAAATTCTCTTCTATAACGACCGCATATGTGCTTCGTGACCATAGCGAAAATTTATAACTAGATTTCCGAACTGCTGTCTCAATCAGAGTAAGCTACTTAAAATTATTTCCCATTTCCAAACCTGAACAAATATCAGGGCTTTAAGAGATTCCCATAAAATTGAGAGGCCTTCACTGAAAAAAGTATATTCTCAGAACCCTAACATAGTATTATTTGGAAGGAGTACGAAGATTAGAAAACTTCTTCCCTAATCGTATCGAAACTGTAGGAAATTGCACTAGCCAGTTCAGGCGCTACTCCTTCTATCTTAATACCCAAGCAATGCTTTCAACTGTCCACATTTACATGACGATGTCATTGGCAGTGGCAATTCTCGAGCAACCGCATCTGATTCGGACTAGTCTAAGATAGCTTGACTGTGCCTAGTTCTAAACCGGATCCATATCGGATATTATAGGGATAGTTCTGGTTGTGGGGGAGATATTATCGATGTCCGATATTTCAAAATGTCTTTTAACTATCACTTTCGTAAAAACCATTTAACCCATCTAGGGTTCTTATCAGTGATGTAACGAATGTCACTTTTTGAATATTGTTTAGATAACATATATTTTTAGTTTATCGTTGAAGAACATATTTTTTGTTTGTTCATATATTATTAGTTGAGTTACTTTTTCATGCAATAAGATACATTGGAAATAAATGGATTTTAGTTTTACTAACCTGGTATTATCTTCGAATTACTTTTTTTCTGATTGATGAAACATTCGCAGAAATTTGCGAATGCGAATGCGAATATTCGCGAGATCATTGGTTCTTATCACTGGAGCATACTAAGAATTATTTGACTGATCTCTTGCCCACATCAGAAACAAAGATATGCATCTTGAAATGAGAACCTACTGCTAGGCGGTTTAATATTGAAATGTAGGCAGGGCGATTCATATGACGAAATCGGTTTGGTAAAATTCAAATATCATCTTGACACGTCCTATGTATGAAGAACATGATGGAACCATAGTACAGCCTGGATCTTACTAACGCATAGTAAAGTGTGTACTGGTTCGAAAAAGAAGGATATTCCGCCGAATGATAGCTACAATTTTGAAATTATAAAATAAACACCCAAGTGGTTGAAATCAGTGGCCAAGCTTAGAATGGCCCCAGACATGTAATACATGTTTTAACATTCAGAGAAATATGATTTCGGATGCGGCATGATAATAATCCAAGAAGTGCATTAGCGACATACTGATTTCAAATCGTTAGATCCTCTGCATAGAGAGAAAATTTAGAGTTTTGAAAGCAGGAGTCGATATCATTAAAAGCAATAATGAACAACAGGGGTCCTAAAATAGCGCCTTGAGGAACAGCAGGAGTAGCCGTAGAATGAGAAGAGGAGATAGTTTGAAGAGTGACTTATAGAGCCTGTTAAATAATTTGATTTTGTATATTATTTTATTTAACACTTTTTCTTTCGGATTTCCAACCTCATTTTGTGTGAAATAAGAAATGATTGTAGCTTATGTTGCTTATAGAACATGTTTTGTAAAATGAAATTTTGCAATATTTGAATGTTAAAAAAAAAAACAAGAGAACGTTTTCTATGATGTAAAGTGAAGAGAAAAGGCTGATGGAATAAAAATTGTCTGTAGATGTTATGTTTACGAAAAAAATAATTTTTTTGAAGAAAAAAACAAAAATTTTAATTGGGTGCAATATTGGGTATGCTCTGCATACTTTTTTATTCCTTTTCAGGCTTACTAGTAAAGAGTTCCATACGCACCAAAATAAGAAAAGCTATCTACTGGTTTCAATACCTTATGAACACTAACGCTGATTGTTTTTCTAAAATTTAAATATGCAAAGTACGTCAGTGAAACATACTTTTGCAATCAAGAAAAATAATTAAAAGTTACTCACACGTACCGTTGCCCCGCACATTCACCTTGCGCAACTAAGGAATGTACCCATTACTATCCTTTTACTTGTCATTATCCCATTAATTAATAATGTCTGTCTTGATTTCTCACTAGGACATCTAGCATATTGTAATAACTTAATAGCGATACAGCGGTCGTCACTACTAACTAAAATCATCAAATAAATAGAAATAAAGAGGCGTAATACTGCTAGCTCTTTTAAACATTGATACACAATTCATGTATGTTAGGTTGTTTTACATGACAGTACTTTTACATACATATTTCTAACTTTGAATGCGCATTAGTGTCAATTGTGTTAGCTAACTTCTATACAAAAAGCAGTTCCTTAATGTCTTCATAATGACAAGACAAGCTTATAAATGTAAAGTAAACTAAACTTGTAACACTTCATTACTTACATTTCTATATGTGTGTAGAACAATGTTAGAACTAGCGATGAGGAAAATATTTGTAAACTATGGAATAAACTAACAAATTCAGTATAGGTATTTCAATTGTTTCTACAGTTTTTACTGTACACTTTTGAAAACTTTTTTTCGGGGAGTATGATTTGCACCATAATCCACACATCGATCAGTATATATCTGTTGTCAATCCAAGCAATTAACGAAATAAATCCTGAACGCTTTGTTGTTTTCCTACTTATTGCCTACAATAAAATTGTCTGGCTACCTTTTATCCGAGAGAAGAAGGCTATTTTAGTTAGAATCATATCTGCAAGGCATTTATTTATTTATTAAGTCTACAGATTGAACAAATCTTACGGAATAGATATTACAAATATAAAATAAAATATAGTGAACTATACAGCCCGAGCTTAGACGTAACTGACATGCAAACATATATATTTATATATAAAATTCAAACTATGTATGTATCTATAGACCGACTTGCGTCCTAAACCTATAACCGATATTTGAAACACGCACTGGATATGTTCCAGGGTTGGAAAATATTTTGGTACATATAGAGGGCGTGGCACCTCCCATAAAAATAGTATATTTCATAGTCCGTATCTCTGAAGGTATTTACGTTATACCATTGAAATTTGGTAAGGATTTATATGAGATTAATCCCTACCACCTCCAAAAAAACTGGGGATAACGAAAAAGGGGGCGTGGTACCTCCCATACAACTGGAATTTTTATACTCCATATCTCTGGAAGTATTTGGGCTAGACAACTGAAATTTGGTAAGGGGTTATATGAGGTTAATCCCTAACGTCTGCATGAAAACTGGTGATACCTAAAAAGGGGCATGGCACCTCCCATACAACTGGAATTTTTCAAGTCGGTCTATAGATACATACATACATAATTTGAATTTTATATATATATATAGGTAGAAATGTGGGGTGAAACCCACTGGTATAAGCTAGAATATATATATAAACAATAAATTGTTGACAGTAGGATCACACGATAGTAATTTTAAAGAATATTTTAAGGGGCTTAGCATATAAAGCTTGAGTCATATATTTAGCTTAATAAAAGCAAGTCGAAATTTTGAGCTGTGTGGAACTAACTGGATGGTTGGCGAGGCCGTGTCTCCAATCCACCTTTTTATTCGGTCGATTTAATCAAATGAAGTAGTTAGTAGAAAAGCGAGTCAGAGGTATCAATGTTGCTCTGGTGATTATTGAGTGTTACGCAAGCAAATCTCTCACACGAAATATCAAAGTAAGCTCGATTGACTTGTTTGAGTCGGGGCAACAGGTGTCGTGATCGAGAATCCTGCTTACACCCTTATAGTGCTTTTGGAAATACATTCTCTTCCTTTTATCGACAAACATGTCATACTTGACTAATAAAGGCTTCGTATATATCTTTCGGATCAAACAACGAAAATATGGTTGAACATTTTCAAGTAATGAGAAAAACTTCAAAGCTCAAGAGTTCACGGAAGGTTAAGTTATCCCTTGCATGCTGAGCACTTGGGAAAGAGGAATTACTTATAATGATACTGATTTGGAGCATTAGAAAGGATTTCGAGAATTAAGATGGAATAAAACTGAACTAGAAGGACGACAGATGGTAACTGGGTTATGGAACTTTATGAGAAAGACATCAATACAAAGCGAAACCGCTATCTTTAAGGTAGAAATCAATGGAATATAAGCTTGGGATAGATAATGACTTCGAAAAAATGTATCCTAAAGGCTAACCTACTTTATTTCATAGAGCGTTACTAGACTACTTTGAAACTGTGGTATGAGTGCATCATAGTTTCTTATGATGTATCCAATGGTTGGCTGTAATAGCTTACTGAACAAAATGGACACGAAATTATTAACAAGGTGCTGCAACAAAAATTTATGTTCCAAAGCTTTTCGATCACCCCGTAGAACTTGAAGCTTGATCTCCTTCAGCGACGAAAAGGAGAATACTCTCTTTAACATTCTTTTGGAACAATGAAAGATATTTTACACATTTTCTGCTTATATGGTACTCTTTGTGAAGGACAAGGAGCAATATACCTAAGTGATGAATAAGAAAATTATCCCCTTAACAGCCTTTCGGATCAATAACAGAGATTTCTACACTTTGTACTCCAATTTTACTAATTTTGGAGCAATATTGGAGACCTTCTCAAGTTGTTAAGCGAAAGTAGAGATTTCTCCCACTTCTATGCCTAGCTGACACCTTATTAATTAACCCAAATTTCTCTGTCAACAAAAGAAATATGAGAAACAAACACAATTTAAATAAAGATTTTAATTATAATAACTATTGATTTTCATAACAAATCTCTTATTTGCGGATTCCATTCCCTCATTTGCTGCCATAGAAAGCTTGAGGTATGATTCTCCAAAGAAATTTCAATGGTATTTTAATAGGAATGTGAAATGTCTGCTTCATTACTCTCCTGGGAGGTTTTTAAAAATTCTCCAAAACTCCACCTTTAGTCGATAGCGATTCATAAAAAAGTAATAACAAAAACTGCATTATTGCTTTTTGGGATTTGAGAGGGAGGTTTGTTTACTACCCGTCCTTCTAGGACATGCACTTGGAAAAAGGAGTCTACAAAATTATATGGTAGTATACAGCAATATAGGGAGTAATAGGGAGTTTGGGCAAGTTTATCTTATTTAGTCCATTAAGAATTCGATAAACTGATTTATCTAAGGTCAAGTTATATTTGTGTGTACTTTATTATAAAAAGGTCTAGTAATATGGAAGTTTCGCTCGTGGAAGGTCCTGCCCCTGCACATTCTCCCTATACACGGTGTACGTGCTGACATGAGCTGCTTTACGGTTGTCTTCAATACAATTTTTTCCAGGTACCTATTTACGGCTCATATTGCACTTACCGTTGAGAGATTTGCTACTTTCAGTGATCTACTTAGTGTCGTGGACACATGAGTCTAAGGACTTTAGTGCTCCCTGGCTACCTGTGGAGATCAATACCTGTTTCCGATAGGTACTTCGTGACAGTTTTGTACGTTACTATGATTGGGAAGGCGGAGATAGATCTCCAGGGACAGGTTCTAAGAGCTAGTTAACAAATAACTTTAAAGTTTAATATTTTCTGCTTAAAAAAGCAAACATAATTAGGAAGTGGGTAACCAGTTACGGGTAGAAAGGGTTCTCTCAAAATTTTAAAAGTGCAGAAACCTAAGACGTTTGTAAAGAAGTTCTAAAATAATTATATTCATAGATGCCAACGAGATTTTAAAGGAACGAAGTACAAAATATGTAGCCCACACGCTTCTATAAGTCACAAACATCTTCATCCCCGAATAGTCTCATTGATGAAATACCCAAAAAGTGTTTAAGCAAATATAAATGTTGATGTAACTTTCTTCGTCGAACCTCAGCTTTCACTTACAAAAACACAAAACAAAAACACCAGCAAATGATCAAAAATAAAAAGACGCGCGCATTCAGCTTTACCTTAAGTTAAATCTGGCTGCTGGCTCTAATGATTTTCGGCGTTAAAGTTTAGGGAAGTGAAAGCAACAAAAACAAAAAAAAAAGAAAAATCTTGGAAAGTTAAACCAAGTTTTGCATAACCTAAAGAAAGAGAAAGGATTTATTTCACTTAGCCCCCACCAAGTGAATTATTATTAAAAGTATAACCGCGTAAAAGCAAAAATGTCAAACGCGGCGCCTAAAGTGCGGTCCAAGCCACATCATTTCCTCAAAGATTTAAGTAGAGAATACAAGCGCCGTGTGCCTTGTGGCAAGCGCGTAAGCAACCAAACGCTGCCATGCAAATTAGGAAAGCAGAGAAAATGGAAAAGTTTTTGAAAAACTTGGCAAAAGATTTACTCTGCACAAAAGCAGGGTGCGTGCGTCGTGCTTCATTATTTTGCTGTTACTTAAGTTGAGGCTGCTTTTTTTGTATTCGTGCAATTTATGTGTGTGTGTGCGTATATGTGTGACTGTAGTCAAAGCTATTATAAAATAATAAAATCATTAATTTCATTATAAGATAATCATCTTTATCTTTATAATCTCAATTATTATTGTAAGGCTGACAGCGTAGCGTAAAGCGTCGATGCCTGCGAGAAGGAAAAAGTTATGCTGATGTGGAGGATATGAAAATAAGAAAGTTATTTTATGCTTCCAAGATGCATATCTTTTTTCGGATTAATAAAAGTTTTATATGTATTGGTATTTGTTGGCACACCCAAAATCAATTTGCTTTAACACATAGATAACGTTGCTGTGTTCCGATAAATAGCGCAAATTGGTTTTAAGGAAGGAAGGTTTCCTTAAACAAAGACGCAATTTATATAATTTTAATTTTTCGCTTTAATATTCAAAGTGGGATGCTTCACTTATTCCAACTTTGTGCTATTTGCAGAGCTTCCTCAAGTTTTTGCTCACAGCCTTAAGTCAGCTGCTAAACTTGAGCGCTTTTAGTCTTTAAGCCATTTCGTGTGGATTTATGTCCGCTCGCTTGTGTGCGTTTTGTAAAGTTTGTTTCCTTTCCCTATAATAGTCATAATGTGCTGCGTAAAGCAAAAAGTACGTAATTTCATTTTAGAACCTGGTAGCTTGTCAAAGTTTAAGCTTGTCAAGTTAAAGCCGCAAAGCTCATACAATTTCACTAAAAAGGCATAAAGAAGGTGAACGGAAACAAATCTAATTTTATTTAAATCCAAATCAATAAACTTTTTTCAAACTTTTAAATCCGGTAAATGAGGGAAGTTTGCTAGAGCATGTCGCTCTTTTCATCATAAATCACTGAAAGGTTTAATTTGCTTAAACTTTTGTTAGAAGTGCCTGTCATAACTAAGCGGCGTTCTCCTTTATGACACATATTAGGAAAGTTTGTAGTGTATTATATATCTGACTACAAAACTTCGTCCAAATGGCTTGAGTCGTTTTCGAGATAATAGCGACTAAGCAAAAAAATTAATATTTTGTTACTAGGTGGTAACCCTTTTTTGGTAAACCTACTTTGAAATATTTTCAAGAAATGAAACGTAAACCACTTTCCATTTCATAGCCATATAGACATATTTTATTAGATTTTTTTTTTTTAATTTAAGAAAGGTGCCAACCCTGTTAAAATATACTAAGTAGCAACGCTTAAGTAAGAGAGCTGGAAATGTAGTATATTACCTGTTTACAAAGTTCATCCGAAGTGCTCAATTCGTTTTCAATTTAAAAGCGGACATTCATAGTAGTAAACATAGAGGATTAGGTGGAAACTCCAGGTGTTAAACCTAATTTAAAATTTTTTTTTTTAAATTTAGCAAATTATAAAATTTCACTTTTTCCCTTTTTTCCTACTTTGTAAAGTTTGTTTTTTCAATATTTCGGAAACTATTGTAGTTAAAAAATAAACTTTGGTACTCTCAAAGTGGGTACTTAGAGGTATAAAACAATACAAAAATTTTTAATTTCTAGTTTTAAATTTTCTAAAATCGATTAAGCTAAAGTTCGCCACTAAATTTAGGACAACATTTTTTTTTTTGTATTATAGCTCGAAAATATCTAACGATATCCTGATATTTTCAGAAGTGTATTTTTTTTATATATAAATTTTTGAATTTTTCCCCAAATTTTTTTTTTTAATTTTTTAACTTTCTAAATGAGTTCAATTAGTTAAGCACAAAGTTCCTTAATTTTGATGACTGAAATTTTTTCCACAGGTAACACGCATAGCTTTTGTACTGGACGATTAGTGTAGCTATTACCAGTCCAAATTGTTACATTGCGTACTAGCCCATCGCTGCCTGGATGTAACGCCGTGATTCGACCCATCTTCCATAAAGTTGGTGGCGTAGATTCGTTTTTTAGGACTACCAAGTCGCCTATCTTGAGATTTCGTCTAACTTCGCGCCATTTGGGGCGTTGCTGAAGTTCATGTAGGCCATTCTAGTGGTATTTGCTCTCCTAATACTGGTACTACACTTTCGCCAATTAATAAATGCCCCGGTGTTATTGCGGCTTAATCTTGCGGATCAGAACTTTGAGCGCACAATGTACGATAATTTAGTACAGCCCCGATTTCTGTCAGCAGTACCTGCACAGCCTCTATGGTTAACAAGTGAGCTCCCATCACCCGCCGAAGGTGGCGCTTGGTGACTTTAACCGCAGCTTCTCAGAGTCCCTCCTGATGTGGGGCAGACGGAGTAATGAAGTGCCATTAGGTTTGTCGAGCTGATAGTTGGTCAAAGAGATGTGAGTTCTGCCAAGTCCGCAACATCCGACTTAAATCATGCTCAGCTCCTACAAAGTTGGTCCCATTATCACTCCAGAGATGCAAACAATGCCCATAGCGGGAGCTAAAACGTATGAAGGCCATAATAAAGGCTTTAGTGGACAGATCCGATACAAATTTTAAGTGCACCGCCGTTGATACCATGCATACAAATACTGGAATGTACTCCTTGACATTCCCTCGCCGCCGATCTGGATGGACTTGTATGGGTCCGGCATAATCGAGCCCAAGTGTACAAATGGACATGCTGGGCGTACCCTGCGTACCGTCATTTGCTCGCTCATTATGGCTCGCAGCCTTTCGCATATTGTACATATTTTGATAGGAGATCTAGCTAAGCCTAACCCCGATGATCCAATAGTTCTGCTCCAAAGCTGTGATAAGTTGTTGCGCCCCACAAGGCAACAATTTCACAGTTCCGAGTAAATCTGAGCACCCAAGCTGTAACTCTGACTAAACGGGTTATGGATGAGTAACGATCCAATAATGATTCATGTCCAACTGATATTATTTAACGTTGGCAACCAATGAATCACCTTCGCCATCGGTACGACCTCTTGGAAGGCGGCATTCTCTTTTAACCTCTGTTTCAATATTTTGTGATATCCCTTCTGGTGGTTTAAGCCACCTATCTTCCGCCAGCCTAAGGAACTCAGGTCCGTGCCACCAAATTTTGTAATCCATTAGTTCCCGCATTGACATTTCTCTTAAAATGAGGTCAGCTGGATTTTTATCCGTAGGAATATAACTCCACTTGCAGTTAGGAATATTCGTCTTCATTTGTTTAGCGCGGTTTGCTACGAACTGCTTTAGGTAGCCTTCGTCCCGCCATAACTAGAAGAGAAGTCAGACCAACACGTGATAGAACCAATCTTTATAAGGTGTTGCATTTGGCAAAGAGACCCAGCACCGATGCTTCCATATGGGTATTCAACCAGGCATCGCCTTGAGTTGACTGGGTATTCAAAGATCGACTAATATGGTTGGAATTGGAACGCCACTTGGTAAGCTCAAAACCGCCAACTGCCAAAAGCGTCTACATTTGTCGGCAAAGTTGCAATAATTCTTGCTCCGTGTTATCGCCTACCAAACAATCATCCATGTAGAAATTATGCAAAACGGCCCGTGCGCCTCGAGGAAACCTTGATGAATTGTCACAGGGGGTGCTGATGCCATTCCGAATGTCACTCTTGTGAGCCAATATTCCAAAATATGCGTTGCAGATCCCAATGCTGTTCTGTAACCCTGACTTGAGGGAACATTTGTTCGATGTCCGCTGAAACTGCATACGCATTCAAGCGAAATCCCCAGAGCAGATCAATCAAATCCTGCTGCAACTTTGGTCCGATCATGTGGACCTCATTAAACGGCACCCCAGGATCCGTAGCACAGGACGCATCGAAGGTCACCCGAAACTTTTTCGTTATCGCATGATGGGGAACATAAAAGGCCTTGCTTCCTGGAGGCTTAGTTGCTAGACGCAGCCAATCCCTCTCTATATACTCATTAATGAACGTTTGATATTTCTGCTTAAGCTCCACATGGCTTCTAAAGCGTTGC
Source organism: Merzomyia westermanni (assembly GCA_949987695.1). Classification (NCBI taxonomy): domain Eukaryota; kingdom Metazoa; phylum Arthropoda; class Insecta; order Diptera; family Tephritidae; genus Merzomyia; species Merzomyia westermanni. The sequence goes on from OX465291.1 coordinate 27,636,719, forward strand.
TCCAATCTCAACAATTTTTGTAGTGTTATTGCTCTGATGTTGGCCGCTGCGACACTGGAATTGTTTGAGTTTCTTGTGCCACAAATCCCGAAGAAAGTCGACGTATATTATCCTGCATAACTAAAAATGGTTTTTTTTTAAATTCAAAAATTCATAAATTCCTATTTTTGAAAAGAAACACACATCAGAAAATTTCAGGATATCTTTAGATATATCTGAGATGTAATACAAACAAACTTGGTTTCAAACTTTAATGGCGACGTTAAATTTTTCGATATTGGAAAATCTAAAATTTTCTAAAATTGACATTAATATTTTTTATAAAAACATTTTTTTTATCTGTAAATACCCCTTTTGCAAGAGTCCAACTTTATTTTTTTAACTACACCAGTTTCCGAAATATTGAAAAAATAAACCTTACAAGACAGGATAAAAGTGAAATTTTGAATTTGCTTAGTTTTTGAAAAAAAAAAAATTTTAAATTTAAATTTTATTTTTTAAATTAAAAGATAGTTGGAACGGACCTATTCCGATTTGAATGACTTTTAATGAAAGTTTCTTTTTATCATCAAACTAAGTTCTGCCAGAAAAAAAAATGTTTAACTTTAAAAATTTAAAAAAATTTACAAAAATTTTAAAAATAAAATTTAAATTTAAAAAATTTTTTTTTTGGCAGAACTTAGTTTTATGATAAAAAAAAAACTTCCATCAAAGGCATTCAAATCGGAAGAGGACCATTCCAACTATCTGACGACCCTAATATGTTAAAGTTATAATGTTTACTATAAATTAAACTTCCAGATCGGCCGCTAAAGTCCTAATTTTACTGGGTGAAGCTACCTCTATTTTTGTATCACAGTTCTAAACACTAATCTACAACACAAAAAACAGTGTTTAGAGAAAAATTCAATAACTGTACAAAAAATATTTCAGCTGTTATTAGCAGAACCTTTAAAGTCTGGCTAAATTTAAAGACCCTTTTTCAAATATCTTGTCTGGTTCTAAATCTTAGCCGAAAGAGATAAGAAATCAGAGTAGACAATTGAAAGCTTTAAAATTTCCTGCTTAAACCGATGAGCGGTTTTCCCCCATTTAGCCATGAAAATTTAATTGCTGCCACCACTCTAACTTCAAACGGTAATTGCAATTTTAATAATATTAATGAAAATTTAGTCTGTCAAAATGTCACACTGTTAATTTGCTATAAGATTAGTGGCTTGTACGAAGTTAACTTATTTTCACTGCAGACAACTTCGAACTATTCACTTTAATTTTTTTTCAGAGTAATTGTCATGATTAGCAAATAAACTTTTTTCATGTGTTCTTGACAATAAATGTCAACTATCTAACTCTGACAGTAGAAAATTTATTTGATTGACAATACAAAAAATCAAGTTGTATGTGATGTTCATGATTGCGCTAATCAGCTGACAGCGAAATGGTTCTCAGTCGCATAATTGATCCAACATGTTTAATTATAATTTCCGTGCGCAAATATCTATGTATATTTGTACATTTATTCACATTATCATCTCATCTCGACAAATGAATATACAAATATATTTTTAAAAACGTATGAGTATATGTATTTTTTTTATTTTAGAAAATGTAACTTGTCAATCATTGTAGATAGGAGCATTAGCGTACAAGTTACCGAAATTTGTGCTTAGTCTACATGTACTAATCATCCTGCCTTTATTATTATAATTTGATTGTTTTATATTTTTAACATTACAGCATTTCAGCTGCTGTCTTTGTGTTTATGTTGAAGGACTTCTTTTCAAAACGCACAACGTTCTTTCTTATTGATTTTACTTCTTTCACATACCGAATTCGCTTACTATAATAATATTAACTGATTTTATTTGTATTGAAAACTATCCTATTCTGTATCCAGTGAACCCAACAATCTCTGTAAAAATTTCGTTGTCCCACAGACACACAACCATTTGCATTTATAAGATTGCATGTACTCGCAAACTAGAGTAAACTCTTAAAGAAAACATTTCAAACTGGTTCCTAGTTTATTATGGACTTAGGGATATACTGTGACATACATTTTGTTTCTACTCCGTGAAATATATTTTTAAATATGTTTGAGTGCTAAAATTTTTTGTTCAGTTTAATATTTTAATAGCAGACCCGGCAGACGTTGTTCTGCTAAAAATTTACTTGACTCTCCCTTCTCATTAAATCAATATTCTTCTGCCTGCCCAACTTACTTTTCTTCCTCTTTATCTGCTTCTCCTTTTTCCTATCCTTTATATATTGTTCAACTTACCAAATATGTCTTACCTTATCTCTATAATTAATACTATCACCCTCACTCTCACTCTTACTCTAAATATCACTCTCACTCTAACTATCACGATCACTATCACTATCACTATAACTATCTCTATATCTATCACTACCACTATCACTATCACTATCACTATCACTATCACTATCACTATCACTATTACTATATCTATCACTATCATTGTCACTATCACTATCACTATCACTATCACTATCACTATCACTATCACTACTACTATCACTACCACTATCACTATCACTACCACTATCACTATCACTATCACTATCACTATCACTATCACTATCACTATCGCTATCACTATCACTATCACTATCACTATCACTATCACTATCACTATCACTATCAATATCACTATCACTAACACTATCACTATCACTATCACTATCACTATCACTATCATTATATCTATCACTATCACTATCACTATCACTATCATTATCACTATCACTATCACTATCACTATCACTATCACTATCACTATCACTATCACTATCACTATCACTATCACTATCACTATTACTATCACTATCACTATCACTATTACTATCATTATCACTATCACTATCACTATCACTATCACTATCACTATCACTATCACTATCACTATCACTATCACTATCACTATCACTATCACTATCACTATCACTATCACTATCACTATCACTATCACTATCACTATCACTATCACTATCACTAACACTATCACTATATCTATCACTATCACTATCACTATCACTATCATTATCACTATCACTATCACTATCACTATCACTATCACTATCACTATCACTATCACTATCACTATCACTATCACTATCACTATCACTATCACTATCACTATCACTATCACTATCACTATGACTATCACTATCACTATCACTATCTCTATGACTATCTCTATCACTATCTCTTTCACTATCACTATCACTATCACTATCACTATCACTATCACTATCACTATCACTATCACTATCACTATCACTATCACTATCACTATCACTATCACTATCACTATCACTATCACTATCACTATCACTATCACTAACACTATCACTATCACTATCACTATCACTATATCTATCACTATCACTATCACTATCACTATCATTATCACTATCACTATCACTATCACTATCACTATCACTATCACTATCACTATCACTATCACTATCACTATTACTATCACTATCACTATCACTATTACTATCATTATCACTATCACTATCACTATCACTATCACTATCACTATCACTATCACTATCACTATCACTATGACTATCACTATCACTATCACTATCTCTATGACTATCTCTATCACTATCTCTTTCACTATCACTATCACTATCACTATCACTATCACTATCACTATCACTATCACTATCACTATCACTATCACTATCACTATCACTATCACTATCACTATTACTATTACTATCACTATCATTATCCCTATCTCAGAAACATCTGCTTGCTAATACACTAATCAACACTTTTAATTTGATACCCATATCGTATCAACACCTTCTAGGGCCAGACCTTGTCCATGTTTCTGTCAACGGACTGACACCAGCGCCATCTATCTAGTAATATTTTGGTAGAAACGTTTCCCAAAACAACAACACATGTTCCAAATATGAAGCAAATATGTTAGGCAGTATAGTAGTTTTGTGGCCTACAATGTATGGAAAACTTAAAAAAATTGCAAAATCGTGACCTCTCACCTGTATTAATTTTTCGGTAGCAACAAATAAAAGTTAAGAGGATTTTTTTTAATCAAAAAACATTCCACAGGGAAGGTCAAAGAAAGTACTTTTTACATATTGGAAATCGGTTAAGCCGTTTGGACATCCGAAAGACATTTAATTTTTATATATATAGATTTAGTTTATCTTGCAGTTCTTATCATGTAGTTTTGTTTAAAAACCATAAGGCTATCCCCCTTAAAGGTCAATCAAGCACCACAACTCTTTAGTCTTTAGCTCAGCATGAAATTATGTGCAAAGAAATGCCTCTCCTCTGAAGCTGAAATTTTATTTCCAAAAAGATAAAAAATAGAAGTCCCACACCAGCAAGCACCTTATACGCCCACATTTACAAATATATCACCATGCACCATCATTACGTATGGGGCGTATGAGCAACTTTCCTGCTTGTTTGCAATTCGTTGCACACGGAAACACAAAGTTACTCGTTGTAACTTTTATATATTTTCCGCTCAATATGTATATGTGCATAACAAAGAGAATTAATGACAAGAGCAAAGTAAAAATGAATTACAAAAAACAAGAGAAACTAGTAGAAATAACAAAAATTATATTGGGTTTGGTAGCAATGAAAGTGAAGTCGCTTCAACAAATAACTGCAACAGCGTCACCGCATTTATCCTTATTGTTGTATATTTATACATATGTACATGAATATCTTCAGCTATCGTTACGTGAAAAGTCAGCGTGCGGCCCGTAAACAAGCTAAAATAAAGTTAAAGCAGCAGGCATACTGCCATGCTGACACACTGATTCACTGCCGTTGGCAAAAGTGTAAAGGACTCTAGCTTTCGGTTTCCACAAATCTGTCAGTTATGTTTCCAATTCCTTTTTATACCTTTCATGAACATGAAATGGTATTATAACTTTGATCCGATGTTTGTAAGTATGAGAAGAAGAAGAGATAGACCCACCAATAAGTATACCGAAATGATCAGATCGATGAGATGAGTCGATTTAGCCATGTCCGTCTGTCCGTCTGTCTGTTTGTACGCAAACTAGTCCCTCACTTTTTGAGATATGTTGATGAAATTTGATATGGAGCCGCCACTTTGCATGAGATTAATCAGTTGTCGGAATCAGCAAGATCGGAGCAATACAACGCAAAGCTCCCATACAATCGATAGTTTCGATAAATGGGTTTTGGGCTATAAAGTTTGCAATTAAAAAGATAGGAACGTAAAGTGTTTCAGGTTTGGTACTTATTATGCATGTAATGTGTGTGGTGAAAATCAGCCAGATCGGACCTACATAACATATAGCTCCCATACAATCGGTTGTTCCGATAAATGGGGTTTGGGCTATATATCTTTAAATGATCAGTTTTGAAGAGTTTTTACTAATTGTGAGTAAGGATCGGCACTTAAAACCGTAATGCGTATTCATGAAAGGTATAAAGTCTTCGGCACAGTCGAAGACAGCCCTTTTCTTACTTGTTTTTTTTTAAGTACTATCCAACTTCTATAGAATATATAAATATGTATGCAAGTTGGTATGTTCTTGTATGCGATATATGGGCGCTTTTATAAAGCTATGTTAAATGTAATCAAAGTGAACGCCATGTTACGCGGAATGGGCGTAAAGTTGGAAGGGTGTATGTACGTTTGTATATAACAATGTAAGACTAGGCAGAAATAAAAGTGGCAGCTAGATATCCCAGACCAGAGAATTTATGCTCTGTATGAGCTCATTTGAGAGTCTTAAGTAAAGGGGTTTCCTTTCTTGTGATGGTTGTTCAGTATGGACCTACTATGGGGCAATCATATGAATCCCATACGATGCAAAATACGTTGGTGGAATAGAGATGATCCAAAAGAAAATTTAGGAGATTAGCTGTGAAACGAATGTTTGAAGGCAATAATATTCCAAGTTACAAGAAACTTCTTGGCTTACAATCTTTTGCTGACAGAAGGTCGTATTTGTCGCTTATATTTGTTTATAATGTTCTGTATGGCAGAATTGACTGCCCGAGTACAGGAATCTTTTATCAATCTCAGAAATCCCGAAATGTTTGTTGAAGGTTCACATAAGTCACTTTACTCGTATAACGAATCGATAGCTAACCTATCGATGCACAAATTCATTTCAGTTAGCCATTATTGTTTTAAGTTAAGCTTATTTGTACTTTTTTATTAAATTTCTAAATCTAGTCGCAATTTGTTGGAAATTATGTTTCGAAGACTGAAAAAAAAATCTAATATTAATAAATTATATAAGTCTTGCTGAGAGTCAAATACGTCGCTCCCAGACCCACGGTACTGTCTTCCATTAAGAATTCTTAGCCTTTCGTCGAAGGATTTGGTTCTTCTGTGACCAAAAAAGTTACGTTTCAGCACTGGCTACTGAATATAATGGATATTTTAACAAGTTCGAAACAATCAGTGGAGTTTTGCTGATCTCTAAAAAAAAAAAAAAAAAAATTAATACATTTAAAAATTATAAATTTATTAATTTTTGCAAAATACTTCACTTCGGGGTTGGAGAAAAAAAAACACAAGCCTTCCTTCGTGTTTAAAACTTTTAATATTTTTTTGAAAGAATAACAGCTTGAGCCTTCTATTTTGAAAATCATCTTCCGAACTAGCTTTGCTTTCTTTATATTCACAAGTTTCATCAACTCAGAGTTATAAATGAAGTTGGATGATCATATTTGTGAAATTTTTTTTATTTCAGTCTAATGTATGTAACAACATGCTCCATTTTCTGCATAGGTATATCTATATGTTGGTATACATTTTTTTTATATAAAGCTTGACTTTTGCTGTCTGCGAACAAAAAATTGTACGTGAAACTTTATCGAACAGCTGCTGCAGCCATTTTCAATAACAAAGAGTTGCACAGATAGCCATCAGCGCATTCGACCAACTGGCTTGTATGTCAAACGAATTGCACTATATGCTTTTGGCGTTGTTTCATTTTTATGTGCCAGTTTACAAATATTCTCCTTTTTTTACTATAAATGCTTTTAAAAGTTATTTTTTAGTTGTCGTAAACTTAAAGCTTTGAAATAACGGTTCCACAGTTTGTGCTTTTGATGTACATACATATATATATAATTTAGATTTTTTTCGTTTTGCGGTGTGGACCCAATGTACGCTAGGTTATGTCGGCGCACCAAATATGTCTTCGCAGACTAAACAACTTTCCAAAATTTGGGAATCGTCGTCCACCCTGAAATCACTTTTAACCAACGGATTTTTTACCCTTAGTGTGGTTTATTAGAAGTTGCCGATTTACTGCCATTTTTCTGGGCCATCTGTGCTCTGATTTGGCTTGCTCTTTTTGAAAGCACTTTCCACTCCATCCTGAGCATTGGAGGAAGGTTTATCCACAGAGCATTTATGGAAGGTAAAATTCATAGTGCTCCATAAATTAGTCCATTTTCCTGCGCTCTTGCTAATGTGAAAACGTTTCCTCGTTTAACTCACCGTGAGCTTTCCCGGTGTCCATAGCTCTCATTGTGCAAAACAAATACTCGTTAATAACCAGACCTGCTAAGTAGTGATTATTAATCGTAATGATTACCGGTCTCATTGATTATTTTTTTGATAATCCCACTTCTGATTGATTACACTTTGTTTCAGGTTTTTAATGATTTTTTTAAAAAAGATAAAAAAATAAAAAAATAAAAAAAAAACAAGTAAGGAAGTCTTAGTTCGGGTGGAACCGAACATTAAATACCCAGCTCTGTAAAAGTGGTCGTGGTAAGTTGTTGTGGAGCTATCACCAATAGAGGGTTTAAACTTTTTCTACTACCATGTGGGCAATTCCAGGCTCATTCTGTTTATCTAAATTTCAATCTTAAAATTAAAAATGAATGTGTGTCTGGCGTCCAATGTGCGATCTTTATCAAAATTTCACAGCAGATTCTTGGGTTCACTGCTTACAGTATAGGCTATATATAATTTTGGAAAAGTGGGTGGTGCCAAGCCCCCATGCTATATAAATTAAAGTTACCTCACCGATCTTTATGAAATTTGCGCAGTAGATTCTTGGATTCACTGGTTATATCATAGGCTATATATAATTTTGAAAATTGTAGATGGTATACCTCCTTTCATGTTTCGAAATTTTATTTAACACGGTTCTAAAGTTAATAATAGCTAAAATATGACATTTTGTTCATTCATATGTGGGCGGTACCACGCCCATTTTCCAAATTTTTACAAAAATCATACAAAGAATAAGAAGATTGTTGTAAGTACTAAATTATATTATTATACCTGTATCAGCTAATTAGGTATGGGCAGTTCAATATTTTTACCTCCTTTACATATAACTTTTATGAAAAAGTAGGCGTGGTCGAAAAGCGATGCCGCTTATTTTCTATGGGTGCATTTATCACAACAATATTATGCCTGCTATGAAATTTTGTTATACTAGCGTAAACGGTTCTGAAGTTATTAGGAGTCAAAGCTTGCAAATTTCTTCACTCATATGTGGGCGTTGCCACTCCCCTTTTCCAAAAATTTGCTAAGATCGTGAACTTTCGTCTTTGTAGCCGCTTTTATTATTGAATTAACCCATTTTATACGTTTTTTGAAATTTTCGAAATCGAGAAGAGGGGCGTGGTTATAGTTCGATTTCGCCCATTTCAAATAGCAACGTACCTTGGCTGAAAAGCAACCTATGTGCCAAATTTCATTCAAATATCTCAAGTTTTACTCAAGTTATCGTTTCCACGGGCGGACGGACGAACGGACGGACATGCCTTAAGGAACTCCTCTGTTCATTCTAAGAACTTTGATATGTGGAACTCCATATATATCTCCATTATTTTGTACCGTTACAAACCACCTTTATATGACCAAACATTTTTTTTTGGTTACTTTTGATTGTTTTCGATTTTTTGATTACTTTTGATCTTTTTGGGATTGATTCTGATTAATTTTTGGGTATTGTTGCACACCAACATAGCTTAATGCGGCAAAATAATAAAAAGTAATGAAAAAAATAAATAAATATAAATTAAAAAAATTAAAAATAATAAAAAAAAAACAAAAAAACTTATTTTTATTTTTTGCGACAACCTTAAATTTTTAATTTTTTTTATTGCTTTTCGTTTTCTTTTTGTTTTTTTTTGCAATGGTAATCAGTTAGTAATTGCGGATTTTTGAAAACCATTAAAATAATCAGTATTGATTGAAATCGCCATTCAATCAATTGATTTCTCAATTCGTATGGGAATTTAACAGGTCCGCTATCAGCAAAAAGGATTCAGCCAATTCAAATCGTTGACACTAACAAGAAATTAAATATTATTTTAAATATAATTTTCCAACTTTTCCAGTAATATAGCAAAAAATTATATTAACATCCGCGTAAATGCTTCGGGCGACATTGAATTGCAGTTGCGTTATGTAAACGAGAAAGTAATGTTGTTGTAATTTATTTTAAACACATGTAATAGTTTTTGCTTTTTCAACAAGCGGTTAATTGGGTTATATTAATAAATACTTGGAATTTTTCGGAGCGAATTTACTAAACTTTCATACAAAATATTTGTTAGTTTATTGTGGTTAGGATGAGCAGAAAAAAATCAATTAAGTTACCAAAGAGACCAAGTAGCAAAACTATTTTCATGCTAATTGAAATAAGTTCTGTTCAAAAATAAGGTATTTAATTAGTTATTTCTGTGGTAAGAGGTTTAAATGGAAAAAGTCAAAGTTTTTGGGAATTTGGAATTTGAAATTGCTAAAATCGTTACCTAGAGATGAACTGAAAACTTAAATAAGTAGAATCTATGTAAGTTTGTTATTTAGTTTTCATGTCACAATGTATATTTGTGGAAGGCATAGTATGAAATAGATTTCAGCTTATTCAAATTAAATATTAGTTCTTATACTAGAAGTTTTTTGACAGCTTATTTTAAGATATTTCCTGCAGCATGGCAGCGTCAAAAATTGTATATTCAATACTTTTTTTTGAATATAAGCCATAAAAATATATGTGATAATGGGTAAAAGATGAAAATGCCAACTTTTTGCATTTTTTTTCATTGGGGATCTTACTTTAAATTCCGATATTCGAGTATTTGTTATTCTCCAACAGTTAACCTATCCTCAAAAAGGGAAAGAAATTGTTTGAGAAACTAACCAGATTTAAGATGTATAGCAAGTAATTTCATTTTTAATATTTCATATATTTTACTTAAGCCGAAAATTTATCAATTACTGACAAAACAAAAACAAATACGTAGTTAGCTAACAATTTTTTTTTTTCTTTAAAAATTTTTTGCCAAATTTTTCGCATTGTTTATAATATGTGTTTGTTGCAATTTTAAAATAGATAATCTTAATAAGGATACATTTTCTTTATAAAAACAATGTTTGTGTACTATGACAGTGACCCGAACACTGATCATAAGGGAGACCATAAGAACACGAACGTAGCCACGACAATAACCGAAACAGTGACTTAACGGAGATAAGAACAGTAAATATAAACTGAGCCAAAACAGCGACCGGAGCAGTGACCATAATCTCAACTATCGCAGTGAACTAACAGGGACTGTGAAAAAGTCTTGGACAGCGACCAAAGAAGTGACTGGAATAGTGATAGTAATAGGTAAAGTGATCAAAAGCGAAGACTGGAACAGCTGCAAACTTAGCTTTTACAGTGACCACCAACGTAGTCATCACAGAGGCAGAAACAGCGACAAACACCGGAACATAGACCACTTTAACAATGACCAACAACAGAGTCACGACAGGGAGCTGAGCAATGTTCATAAACTGAACCATTAACAAAGGATTTCAAAGAATTTAAGACAGTGACCAAAGAAGTGAGCAGAACCCTGATAGTAATAGGAACAGCGACCGTGAACAGAGCTACGGAAGTGGCCAGAACAGCGACCACCAAAAGGAGCAGCGATACTCACAGAAACAATGGCAATAAACTGAACCGTAACAGTGACCGCCACACCGACCGTAAACGTAACTATGCCAGTGACAGGAACAGTGACCAACGAGGGAACTATGGAAGCGGCTTGGAAGTAGGATTGCGCGAGGGGCTGAACCTGTTAATGGAAGTAAGTGACAGTGACACTAACAGTAAGAGTTAGAGACCATTATCTTCAAATTGATATTGACCATGGGGATGAGACCGTGATAGTGACAGCGAACGTGACAAAATATAGCTGTTCATTTACAAATAAATAAATAAATAATAATAAACAAGCAAAGTATAATAAATGAATAATATATAAATTATATATGACGCATATCATTACAATGCTGAGTGGAATATCACATCCCAGAAGTTAGTTGAAGAATATTGTGTTTCTAAGTGAATTTCACAAATACGCTCCAAGTATAGTCAATATATTTTAAACTAGGAGAGGATGATTTTTAATTAGATTATGAACTAACTGTACTGAAACAGTGTGAACATAAAAAGTCAATTCAGGGCACAGAAAACCGGGTTGCAAGCGACACAGCAGCTAGTTGAGTTTCTGAGTGAAAAACTCCAACGAAAATTATCAAAATGCTTTGAAACACTGAAGCTACAATTGGATAAGAGCGCAAATATTTTTAAATTTTTATCAAACTCAATTGTTGATCTCTTCATACAGGTACCATATCAATTACAACAATCAACCGAAAAGGCATATCAAAACACAATTAATATGTTGAATCGAGAAGTTAAAAATATAAAAAAGGAATTACAGAAATTAATCAAGACCAAACCAAAAAAATCAAATAACTGAACAAACTTAATTTAAAATAACAAGAAAAAAAGCAAAAAGCAAAATAAATGCATATAAGTAGCCAAAAGATAAGGAAATTGAAATCAATCCCAAATTAAAATGCTATAAAATTGAATAAACAAAATTTTTCCGTGGACTAACACAAACCGGCAAAAGTGAAATGAATAGTAGTGTCAACCAAATAATACGCAACAGTTATCAATTAACATTGTACGTGCTGCTAAAATAATTAAGCCAACGAAATAGTGTGCTTTTCATTAAAAAAAATAATTTCCAATTCTGTTTAAAACAAATACATTCATTAGTACAATTATTTATAATTAAGTTATCAACAAAAATTTTAATACAAATTAACAAATGTCCATGCTGCTCTTACTATAACCAGTGCATGTTCTTTTATAAATTAAATTTTGTAAGAAAAAAAAAATTAAACATTTGTTTAAATTTAATTAGAAAAAATAAATAAATTCAACTTTCTCATTTGAAAATAATAAATTAAGTTTAGCAACAATATGGCGATGGTTATATCGACGCGCGCGAAATTGTTAATAACCGCGTTAATTTTATTTTTTTTACTCGGCGTTGTGCTTGTGACGGGCTCTACGAAAGGTTGGTTTATACCAAATCGTTATAACGGCGAGCGTGTTGCTGCTAGGATACAGGTAAATTATTGATTATTAGGTTATAGGAAATGTATGTATATTTAGCACATATAGATATAAATATATCAACATTATATAAGTATGCCAATATTATAATATAAAGTTTTAGTATTAATATTTTAATTCACTTTTAAAGTTTATCGATGGAAAATAGTGCAACAAAACATATTAAATGCCAAAATATAACTTCTAAACTTCTAAATATTTCATATTTATAAACAAACATATATGAGTACAAAACAGCGCAGATATATAGATACAAACACATCAAGCTATTTATTAGGCTCAAACATTTTGCAAAATATGGTTAGCCTGCTTATTTTCAACGCCATTAAATTCATTGCCACAAAATGGAGGTCTCAGCTTGACCCTCATTAAATATAATATTTTATGTGCGACTATATATACATTCATACATACATAGATATCTATTTGCTTATGCAATATATAATTATCAAATATGCAATTAAATTCCCCTCTACACACCCGCAAAACTCCCAGTGGAAAGAAATTTGATATTTTAATCATGCATTTCGTAGCCTATTTTTAGGAGTTGGGATTTATGTTGCATATACGCCTATGTGGTATAGATTTGTTCTGCTCATATATTATTTAATTGTAAACTCATCCGTTGTGGCATTAATGCGCTGTGCATTTTAAAGTTAATTTATTTTTGATATCGTGAAATACTTATTAGTTTGGTGCATAAAAGCAGTCACAAATGTACACAGGTATGAATGTATACATCCCTGTTAAAATGCGATTAGTCTAGGATGGGTCTGACATCAGTTGCAAAGGAGCGTGCCATCAATGCCAGTTTTGAACTCTTTGTATGGGTTGCAGTGATCCCTTTTGTTTGAGCGTGTCATATGAAAAAACTAATTGTACCCTTTTAAGCCTACGGGTATGGTATGACAAGTTTACTGTCAACACCTAAAGATAGGCTACACAGATTAAAATCGACTTCTTTTTGCCTATTACGGAATAGTTAGGATCAATTGTAGCCCATTGTAGACGAAAGGTACTGATCCCGGATCACTCTCTTTAGAGATTAGTTGCACGATGTTTTGCAGGGATGTATATATATCTGAAAAGCGTAGATATGCAAATTTTTGTATTTGAATTATAGGATTGGAATTTGTACCTAAAAACAAAGCACACATTTTTCTTTGTTAGAAATTAGCAAATTTCCTGGTATTAGTAGCAACAGCTTGTCATTGTGCATTCTCTTTGGATAGCTATATCAGCTAAACTATCACATTTCTGTTAGTTGCGATTTAAGCACAGATTTTTAGTATAACTTAAAATTATAAAACGTGTATCGAGTGCTTAGTAGTAGAACCGACTAACTTAAATTTAATTTAAAACGCTCCATTGAGAAATAGAATGCAGAATACGCCATGTCAAAAACTCAGAAAGGCCTAAATGAATATAGGAAAAGAGTTGACAGAACGGTCCCTACTGTAGTAGCGAGAAAGAGTGAGGTCAACTAGAAGCTCAACCAAAACTTCCAGCGTAACTGAGACCCATAATGCTCACACCATCTGTCCAGTATCTCGCAATTAGGCCCTTTCAAAATTACGATGATTCGATCCCCACTCTCTGATTATTTATAATAATTGATAATTTTTCTAGAAACAAATACGGGCGAGAATAAATAGTCCCACTAGTGATAAGGCTTAGGAGAGCTGGAAATGCTGATATCATAGATGAAGTACGAAGACGAAACTAATCAAAAATATTTTTACGGCAAGTTGACTACTAGGAGTTTTAGATTGAACTTCTGCTATTGTAGTGTTTTAAAACTAAACAATTCGTTTTAATAATTTTCTTCGTCAAGCTCCTAAGTAAAAGCAGTACACACCAGGGACCGTAAATAATGATTATTTTTATTTTTTACTCATTCTTGAGTGCTATTTAATTTTTCTTTATAAAACTCAAAGCATCATATATCCTGAACTATCCGGAATTTCGGTTTAAAAATTTGAACGAACCAAGTTCTTACTCTAAAGTTCTTGATAATGAAGATACATTTTTGAAAACTCTAACCTAAATGGAGGAAAGTGATATTTAGTAATGGAAATGTGTATTTCTTCTATAAATGGTCAGCTAACCGCCCGGGCGACTTTGACCGTCCAACATAGCTCGCCAGTCGTTTCTTCGTTGCGCCAATTGGAAACACCGCGGGATCGCAAATCGGTCTCCACTTGGTTCTTCCATCGGAGTGGTGCTCTCCCTCTCCCTCTGCTTCCACCGGCGGGTGCCGATAACAATACCTTCTGGGCTGGAGCATCTTCGCTCATTCGCACTACGTGGCCTAGCCAACGAAGCCGCTGTGTTTTAATTCCCTGAACTATGTCGGCGTCTGCGTAAAGTTCATACAGCTCACCATTAAATCTTCTGCGGTACTCGCCGTCGCCTACGCGTAGAGGTCCACAAATCTTTCGAAGAACCTTTCTCTCGAATACCTTCAGAGCCGCCTCATCAGATGTTGTTAGTGTCCACGCTTTTGCACCATATAGCAGGACGGGTGCGATGAGTGACTTGTAGAGTGTTATTTTCGTTCGTCGAGAGAGGACTTTACTTTTCAATTGCTCACTCAGTCCGAAGTAGCATTTGTTTGCAAGAGTAATTCTTCGTCGGATTTCTAGGCTAACATGACTCTTTGCATGATGGCAGAAGGTACTTCGTTTTGCCCTCGTTCACCACCAATCCCATTTTCTCCGCTTCTTTTTCTAATTTGGAGTAAGCAGAAGTTACGGCGCGGTTGTCAAGGCCAATGATGTCAATATCGTCAGCATATGAAAACAGTTGCACGCTTTTATAAAATATTGTTCCAGCGCGGTTAAGTTCTGCAGCTTGTATTATTTTCTCCAGCATTAAGTTAAAGAAATCGCACGATATGGGGTCACCCTGTTTGAAACCTCGTTTAGTTTCGAATGGCTCGGAGAGGTGCTTTCCAATTCTGACCAAGCTGGCGGTGTTGCTCAAGGTCATTTTGCATAGCCGTATAAGTTTTGCGGGGAAACCAAATAGAAATCTGTATTTATGAGATGGAAATGAAAGCACGAATATTTTCATACCCATTTTCCACCATTTTTAGTGGAATTTTCAATAAGTTATCTTTGCCTTCACCCACTTCGGAGCAAGAGGGATGTTCGTTCAAACTTTTAAGGTGAAATTTCTAATAGTTCAGCATATATGATGCCTTGAGTTTTATAATGAAGAATAAATAGTAATCAAGAATGAGTAAAAAATAAAAATAATTAATATCTGTGGTCTCTGGTATATACTGCAACAATGGGCATGTGTTTTACATTTGAAGATAGACCCACAATCATACATAGATAAGGAAAGCATTAAATTTTGTCTTTTAGTTATTAAGATTTTTTTTTTTTAATTTTTATAATATAATTTTGTTTCCATTTTAATATGTTCTTAATTTTTTGTGTAATTTCTCCGATGAAGAAGCCTAGCAGCTTCCGACATGGATCTATAAGAAGAGCTATGGCGGTTGTCTCTAAACATTTTTCCTACTCTATTCAATTAAAAACAATAATTATTTTCATAAAAATTCAAAAAAGTGAAAAATTATTATTCTTGGCCTTGAGCTCGGTTCATGAATACAATTTATGATTTTACAAAGAGCTTTTCACCGACAGCAGAAACTCTCGAAAATGTTTATTTACGACTTAGTATCAACTATGAGATTCGGCTGTAGAAATATCGTAGGACAACTTTTATTTCCACCACTATGTGCAACGATACAATTATTTACCTTTACTATTATATGAATTATGAATTTCAAGTTGCATATCTAGAAGTACATCAGTGATTATAGCACTTCATTCTATACAACGGTCTTTGGCTGATGCGCATACAAACAAATAAACAGACAGATAAAAGCCCTAATTACTACCATTACTCTAATAAATTGCTGGTTCTAATAAATTACTTAGTTTTATCTAAAAGCACATGAATTTGTTAATGCGTTGTCACAAGTGTCCAACTATTTCTCATCCATATAATTTTTAACAACTTAACGCCAAATTTGGGGCCAAAAAAGTATTCATCTAATCAACATTTACCCAAGTGTATAATAGCCACTTGACTGTACAGTTATTTTTTTACTATTTCACAGCACTTAACAAAATTACTCGGCATTTGAGCTTTGCTCGCACATCGCTGGTCATGTATTTATGCTACAATGGCTATATAATTTTCAATCCCCAAGGATAAATCAATTCATATGGTCGAATATATATAATGAAATGGTTGACAAATATGTTTGTATATATATATATAAATAGTACATACATATGTATTTAGTAAATGTAATTGGAAAATGTCCAATACGTAAAATGCAGGTGATTATTTATTATGAAATCTCTTAAGTAATCATCACTTTTGTTAGAATGTGTGACAGGTAGACATAATAGTGTGTATGTATGTATGTATGCACTTTGCATTAGAAATTACATATCTTAATTTATAGCTTGTATCCCTTATGAGCTGCATTACAATCATTAATTTTTCGTACACACAACTAATGAGCTTATAATAGTTGGTTAGTAGTTTTAGTTATCTATCAGATATCGCTTGTAAAAATATGCGTTGAATATTTCACAGTAATTGGTAAGTGTTTATTATATCATAAATTACATATTACTTAATATTTGTGAAACCCCACACCAGTGACAAACGAAAGTGGGATACGTTGCAGTGCCATAGCGCCAATGGGTCTTATCTACTTTTTCAGTGGGTGTTATTTCGCTCTTCGACAATGAAATACAGACGGGAGCTACAGTATTATTATTACTTTGTGATTAAAAAAAATGAATTTAAAATTAAAAAAACACGTAAAGACTGTCCCGAAGACTTTATACCTTTCATGAATACGCATCGCGGTTTTAAGTGTCCGATCCTTACTCACAATTAGTACAAACTCTGCAAAACTGTTAATTGAAAGATACATAGCCCAAACCCCATTTATAGGAAAAATCGATTGTATGGGACCTATACGTTATGTTGGTCCGATCTTTGTGATTTTCACTACACACATTACATATATAATAAGTACCAAACCTGCAAAATTTTGAGTTCCTAGTCTTTTAATAGGAAAATTTATAGCCCGAAACCCATTTATCGAATTTATCGATTATATTGGAGTTATATGTTATATTGGTCCGATCTTTGTGATTTTCACTACACACATATCATATATAATAAGTATCAAACCTGCAAAATTTTGCGTTCCTAGCCTTTTAATAGGAAAATTTATAGCCCGAAACCCATTTATCGAAATTATCGATTATATTGGAGCTATATGTTATGTTGGTCCGATCTTTGTGATTTTCACTACACACTTAACATATATAATATGTACTAAAACTGCAAATTTTAGGTTCCTAGCCTTTTAATTGCAGCAGTTATAGGCCAAAACTCGTTTATCGGAACAATCGATTGTATGGGAGCTATGCGTTGTATTGGTCCGATCATGCTGGTTCCGACAAATGATTAATGCTTTACAAAATGGCTGCAAAAGGCTTACCAAATTTATTGATTAATTTATCAAATTATTATCTGCAAAGGTAAACAAGTAACTCCAATTGTTTAAAAAAATATGAAACGATTAATTGGAAATTCGATTATTTTCATTTGAACAAAATTGAAAAGTCAAACAATTAATTGCAAGGTATTATTCAATTAATAGGAATTTTCGATGTTTCTTTTAAAACACTTGAAATTCAAGTAAGATGGCAAAAAAAAATATTTTTGAATTAGCTTTTGAAAGCTTTAGCTCCGAAATTCTTCTAAGACTCATGTGCCAATTAAGTGCGAACATTTTTCTCAAAGCAAATAACGTTAGGGAGAAATATACTTCTCTCTTCCCACGCTTCGAAATTGCTGCGTCTAAAGTCAAAAACATGACAATTCAAACATAAACTCAGCGCATCTTGAGGAAACACAATATCATCCCGCTTCGACCTTTCTTACGCTAAAATGATTTGTGCAGTGTCCATATGCCAAATTCAATATAAAATTACCCCTTTAATCGTTTATTGGTTCGATTAATCGGAAGAGATTACTCCACTCGAGTTAATGGTTTTCTTAAAAAAATTATTCCATTCTCCAGCGGATTAGGGTACTTAGCATATGCAGGTGTTGATTTGCTTACCTAACACTTCTGGTTTCAGCGGCATACTTAAACCCCTACCAGACTGTGAAATTACCAGGTTCATCATAGTTTCTCAGCCATCTCAATGAGCCTTGCGGCTGCTCTCCGTAATCCTAGAGTTAAATGTGATAGCTCCCAGTGCCTCTAAAGCTGCTTGATTAACTGAAAAGATGAAGCTATCTTCGGAATTAATATTCCTTGGCGTCAGTATCTCAACAGCTTCCGGTATAGCCACATCTGCCAAAAAGACAGTACAGCGGCCGGGCAAGCGAAAACATACATATAGTAACAATTGAGTAGCGTAGCTGAGCTTTGTTGAGCACTTGAAGAATCTGCCAATTAATTTACCGATCCCATTTTAATAAGCAAGTTTTATAGAATATTTTTTATATAAAAAAGGAAAACGAAAAACTTAATATTGACGAACAATACCATACGTACTTCATAGGCCACTAAACCACTACCATTACTACCAAAGTACTCTCAACCACATTAGCATACTTTTTCTATGCCTGCTGCCAACTCTTCTTCGAGATATGCGCTCATGATTTGGAAAAATTCGTTTGTGAATTCGCTCAATATATTACGGCCATAAAAAATGTTATCCATTTTGAAATTGCAGTACTGTAAGTTAAGGGTATAATTCTAAGCTCAATAAAAAAGTGACCTTTAAATTCGCTTTTATTATATCCCTTTAATACTCCATGCACGAAAAGCATAACTCAAAGTCAAACACCCACACACCATCTTCACTGCTCACTAATAAATAAGTGTATATAGGCATTAGGGCATACAATCCCGAGTTCATGACATGGAAATCAAGAAACATTGAGGTCCAGGCATTCCATCTGATGGACGGATGACCGTTTACCCCATTTAAAAATAGTTTTAAAGAACCTCTTACCCTAACATTTTTTACCAAATTGCCCCATTTCTGCATAAGTTTCAAGAACGTACTATCCCAGCTGAATATTTATTGAACTTTCTTTGAGTTATGTCATTTTTTTGACTCATTCTGAAATATTTCTTTATTCACCTAAATTCTTAAATAGGGCGTTGTTGAAAAAAATTTCTGAAATGGTGCGATCTTCATACAAATTTCACGATATGATAAAATACATTTTTCAATGATCAAAATTGAGTAATATTGTATTTAACTGATTGAGCTCGACTGGAAATTTAAAATAACAAAAAAGAAAAACATTGGCTAAACTTCAAAAATAATTTTTTTTGGAAAACAAAAGAGCACCCTTCTGAAAATTTCAGGATATCTTTAAATATATCATAATACAAAAACTTTTGATCTCAACATTCGATTTTTAAAAATTGAAAATTTTCAAAAAATAATAAATTTTAAAATTTTTTCCAAATTGTTTTTTTATGCCTCTAACCCTCTTTAAAAGTGCAAAGTGTGTTTTTTTAAAATACAGTAGTTTTCGAAATATTGAAAAAAATTTACTTTATAAAAGAAGAAAAAAGGATAAAACATACCTGTTAAATAATGATTACTAATAGTAATGATTACCGGCTTGATTATTTTTAAATGATTGATTACCAATTACTTTTAATTTTTAATGATTATTTTTCAATTAATTAAAAATTAAAAAAATCAAAAAAAAATATAATAATAATAATCAAAAAAGTTGTTTTGATTACTTTTAATTATTTTTTAATTTTGTTCCGTATTGTTTTAAAAAAAAACATAAATATACATAACAACAATACTGAAAAAAATATAAAATTATCCAAAAAAATAAAATTAAAAAAGAAAAAAAAATTTAAAGTAATCAAAACAAGTTTTTGATTATTTTTTATTCTTGTTTATTCTATTTTCTTATTTGTTCTAATCGTAATCAATTAATAATAGCGTTTTCTTAAATAAAATAATCTTTACCAATTAAAGAAGCCGTCTAATTAATTGATCAATTATTAATCAAATTTAACAGGTCTGGGTAAACTAAAATCTTGGATTTACATAACTTATGAAAAAAAAAATTGTAATTTTTTTCTTTTGCGCAACTTCGTTTATGATAAAAAGCAACTCCCCACCAAATTTTATTCAAATCGGAAGTGGTAGCTTCCAACTATTTGACGATTTGACATGGAAAGACCCAGACGTGAGCTCAATCAAAGACCTTAAACGTTTCTGGTATTGATTAACAAATTTAATACCATACGTAAATCAAGGGGAAAATAATTCCAGCTTTGTTGCTAAAGCCCTCAGCTGAGCATATACTATTCCATTTCACCAAAAATTAGACTTCCTTCATTGTTTAAATTTTGTTTAATGAAATCAAATTATTACTTCAATTAATTCTATTGTTCTTTAAATAAATTAAGAAAAGTCCAGAAAAAAACGAAATCCTGGCATCACAATTTGCAAATCTCGAAATCCCAACATTGTAAAGTGTCGGGAATGCATGCACTAGCACATTTGCATGCAATAACCAACAACACAGCATAACTCGCGTACATATTTTAATTACCCACATTGGCAGTGTAAAGTGGTTGTGCGGCAAGCCACTTCACCATGTACCATTTACCGCACCTCGAGCAAAAGCCGAGTAATTGAGGTATATATGTATGTACGTAGAGTTTTCGGTCAAACAACAACAACAGCAGTACAAACTGCCAAATTTAGCGTTTATGCGTTAACAACATCAAAGCAACAGTCATTAAACACGTTGGCAAACACTTTTGTTAAGCAAAGGGCAGCGCTTTTAATGACTATTCAGGGGGTGGCAGGTGCGGTGAAAGCGAAAGTGGTCACAAAAAATATGCGCGCAAAAATTTTTTTTTGGAAACTTTTTGTTTCTGTTAATTTAGGGTGAGATCAAATATGCTGACTGAGTGCTGATGAGCATAAATACAATGCAAATAGTTTAATGTTTACTCATTTGGGAGGGTTAAGTTGGCTAAAAGTTGCAGTCGAGCTGGGCATAATCAATGATAATTGCAAGGAGGGTTAAGCGTTATAATATTTAATTATCGCTGAGAAAGTATTGCGTTGATCAAAGCATTTTGCGGAATTTTTTGTTTTCCTTTTTTCGTTTTTCTCATTCATTAGTAATAAGTGCTAATGATGCGCATTGTTATCCCAAGTTGTTTTAGTCAGTTGTCTGCTAAGTTTGGGTTGGGTTAAATAGAAATTAAATAGGGGCAGAGCTATCGGCAATTTCGCTGAAATTCTTGTACCTATTATCAACATTACGGCATTGAAATGTTAGTCTGTATTGATTATACTAAATTTATTTAATGCAAAATTTATCGTAATGATATTGTGAGGGTTATTTGATTTATAAGTCAGGAAAAAATGTTAAGGTTCTTAATGTATCATTGCAATAGCTGTCAGTCTTGGTGTTCTTTGCAACAAATACACACGAAACTCCAGCTGCTGATTGTGAGACCTCTGACGAAAGTCATCTCAACTGCGTAGTAAGTTTAAAGTGTCTTTATCTGACCCGGATAACTCGTTCTCTGAGTTTATTTAAAAAAATGACCATTATACCCGTAATTTTTTAAGCGAAGTTAAGAAATTGTTCAAAATTTCAATTGTGCATAGATTAAACACCCGATTCCGTGTCCTTGAAAAATAGTCAATATTGATAAATAGCTAAAAAAAACAAGTAAGAAAGTCTAAGTTCGGGTGGAACCGAACATTAAATACCCAACTCTGTATAAGTGGTCGTGATAAATTGTTTTGGAGTTATGACCTATAGTGGTTTTAAACTCTTTGTACTACCATATGGGCAAATAAATAAAAATGAATGTGTGTCTGTGTGCCTGGCGTCCGAAGTACTTAACCAATCTTTATGAAATTTGCGCAGTACATTTTTGGATTCACTAGTTCCAGCATAGGCTAAATATAATTTAAAAAAGCGTAGATAGTATACTCGTTTTGTGTTTCGCAATTTTATTTAACAAGGGTTTGAAGTTAATAATAGCTGAAATTTGACATTTTGTTCATTTATATGTGGGCGGTACCACGCCCATTTTCCAAAATTAAAAAAAAAAATAACTAATAAGATCATCAGGTCATTGTAATTACGAAATTCTAGCATTCTATCTGCGTCACTGAAGGAGATATGGCATGTTCCGATTTCGTACCTCTCTTTTAGCAAACTCTGGTCCAAAAGTGGGCGTGGTCGTTAACCGATTTTGCTTATTATCCGTGGGCGTGCTACACATGTCTGTAGTATACCTCGTATTAAGTTTCGTCATTCTATCCTACAACGTTCTGAAGTTATTAACAGTCGAATTTGAAATTTACTAAAATCATAAGTGGGCGGTGACACTCCCGCTTTCCAAAATTTTGCAAAACTTATATAAAGAATAAGAAAATTTATGTAAGTACCAAATTATATTATTATACCTGTATCACTTAATTAGATATGGGCAGTTCAATATTTCTACCTCCTTTCCATATAACTTTTATGAAAAAGTAGGTGTGGTCGAAAAGCGATTTCGCTTATTTTCTATGTGTGCATTCATCACAACAATAGTATGCCTCCTATGGAATTTCTCTATACTAGCGTAAACGGTTCTGAAGTTATTAAGAGTCAAAGTTTGAAAATTTCTTCACTCATATGTGGGCGGTGTCAGGCCCCTTTTCCAAAATCGTCAAATAAAAATCGTCAATATGACATCCAAGTTAATAAATCTGGCAAATTTGATCATTGTTGCTTTTGTTATTGAATTAACCCATTATTCGAATTTATGGTTCGATTTCGCCCATTTCAAATAGCAACCTACCTTGGTCGGAAAGCAACCTGTGTGCCATATTTCATTCAAATATCTCAATTTTTACTCAAGTTATCGTGTCCACGGACGGACGGACATGTCTTAATGAATTCCTCTGTTCATTTTAAGAACTTTGATAGATGGAACTCTATTATTTTGTACCATTACAAACCACCGTTATATGACCAAACCTATAATACCCTGTGTACTAGTACACGCTGGGTATAAATATAAGTAGTATGAACAATTTTAATTAAATAATTCCCATCTTCGTCATAACCGTCATATCGTCCCACCATATATTGTTAGTCTACCAAAAATCTTCTACCACCAAGCTTTGAAATTCTGGGCAAATACCTTTAGAAACATGGAGTAAGAATAGTTGAGTTGTATAGGGAATACCACGCGCCCTTTTTCCATAGCTCCTGTTGGTTTTTCGGTGAGTATGGTGTTGATATTATCTCCATACCAATGTCCTAGTCCCTACCTTGAACCATTTTAGAGATATTCAGCTGGAAAAATTCAGTTTAAATGGGAGGTGCCACGCCTTCTTCTCCGGTAACTCCCATTTTTTTCCACGAGTATTGCAGAGATATATTATATCTCCATACCAATTTTCAGGTCCCTACCTCGTACCCTTTAAGAGGTATTCAGAGTGAAAAGTTAAGTTTGTATGTGAGGTGCCACGCCCCCTTTCCCGAAAAATTCCTTTTTTTCCGTATGGTGTTGATATAAAGTATCTCAGTACCAATTTCCAGGGCCCTACCATGAACACTTTTGAGGATATCACGCCTAAAAGATTTAATTGAATTTTATACTATAGCTAGTGAGTCATGAGAGTACAAACATATAGACAAATGATAAAAATAAAGATTTCTGCTTACCTAAGAAATATCAAGTGTGGATTCTGTATAATTTTGGCGTGGAGACAATTTTTGAAGACATCGACTTGAAATATTATAGTATGGAGAGAAATTGCTGAAGTTGCTAATGATTATAAATTTAAGTTTGCATTTTCTACTGGTTTCGAGATTTACCAGAAACTTCGGCAGGCTCCTACTTGTGTATGGCTATGTTCTTACATTGTACCCGATATGTGAGACAGGAGTTTGTAAGGTAATTGAGATGTAGAGTTATAAAAATATAAAGAGAGATGCAAAGACAGAGAAGAATATAGAGATAAAGAAAGAAAAGCATATGAAAGAAATGAAGTTGAAGCAAACGGAGGAAGAGACGAATAAGGAGAGTGTGAAAAAGAAGAAGAAGAAGGGTTTGAGTAAGCAGAATAAAAAAAAAATAACAAGAAAAAGCACAGCGAAAAGAGAAAGATTAGTTCTATTGAGACAAGAAGGAGGAAGCGTTGGAGATCAAAGCAACTAGGATAAAGAGCAGGAAAAAGTAATGCTAAATGGAGAAAAAAGCAGAAGAAAAAGGAGAAAAAGAAGAAAAGATGAACTGGAAATACGTGAAAAGAACGCTGTCTTCGGCTTAGATAAGGAGAAGGCAGAGAGAAGGTGTGGAAAAATCTTAGTTTGCTACAAGTAACAGCTACTGATTTCTGGAATTTTTTTATTAAATGTCGGTTTCCTCACAAAAGTGATCTGCGAACTTTTAAAAGTATCATTGTACCAAAAGTTCACAATTTCTAGTTCTATAGAGTTAACAAAGATTTGAACAAAGTTCGATGGTACGATATTTTACCTAGAAGGTATTATGATATTTAAGATATTCTCCACGAATGTGTTGAAAGATAGTGGTCGCCATTCAACAGGGTATAACCCAGACAATTTTTTTTGCAGATGCTACAAAATGGCAATGCGATTTCAACATTATCGGATAAAGCAGCGTCTGATCATCAAAATGTGTGACTACTAGTTGTTGGCTCTCTTAGCCCAAGCGACTCTTTATAAAAGCATTTAAAGTAAAAAACTTCTCCGTAGGGCCGCGTCTGAGATCCGATGCATAAAACCTCACTCCAGTGAAAAGAAACACAAGAGATCGGATAGCGAGAATTAAGAACATTAAGACTTGTGACGTTATTCCTGGAGTGGCCAAACATAAAACCGCATGTTCGGTGTAGGATTTGTGGTGGCAAAGAGATAGTGTAGACAAGTGTATACCGTCCTTCATGCCGATGACCTCTGTTTCTTATAGTTTTACGTCCGGCGTGGACATTTTCAATATTTTTCTCCTTCACCCACTGTGGTACGTGATTATGTAGATATTTGAAATGTATGTCAATCTGCAACTAGATTACTCTCACAAATTATAATTTTCTGCCTCCCTATTTTGCCCAAGCGCATATTATAAGCTTTGCGGTTAGTTGAAATTAGCTGTAATACGGTTGTGTTAGTGTGCGTATTAAATTGGCAACTAATCAACATTGGTTGCCGAGGGCCACGTTGCATGCGCAAAAGTGTTCACTAGACGGAAGGCCTGGCACGCATACTTGAGTGACACAAATCAAGGTTTTTTCCTCGCCATTGCGAAAAATTAGAAATATTCCACGCCTTGTTGGTAATTGACGTTTTAAGTAGCTAATGGTTAGCGGTGTGACTTTAATTGAAGCCAAATGAGTTCAACGAGGTGTATAGCTGATGGCTTTGCAAGGGCAAATAGTGCAATTACTTTGCGCGATTAATTTACTATTTTCACGGTTGAATGAGAAAATAAAAGCAAGACTTGACAGTTTGGTGAAATGCTAAGAAAATTGAATGAAAACAAAGTGTGGGAGCAAAGTGAAGGATGGTTTTATAGGAAATGGTTATAAGGCTTTTGTTATGGATCAGAGTAAGTACTAAATTCAATTTAAATTATTTTAAAGAACTAAATTTCAATAGTTTTCAAGGCGCCATGAAACTAAACTAAATCACAAAAAATTATTCTATAAATATATATATTCTGTGAAATGTTCTTTTTGGACTTTCTTTGTAGAAGGTTTATAGATTGAAAAAAATCAAATCAAATTACAATTTAGAACATGTGTTGGTGGTTTGAAGTAAACATTTCTACCAAAAATTTACTCACAAGGTGGCGATGGATTCAACATATTCCTAATTCTTACTAATAATAAAAATGCTTAAATTTGTGAGTGTGTTTGTAAGTCTTTTATATCCAAACAACTAAATCAATCTCTACGTACTTTTTCACGTTTATTCACAGGAGTATAGAATAAATAACAAGGCTCGCGCGATGCCTCACGTGGTTATGGTGATATTATATATATGTTAAAAAGCTAGATGTTTGCATGCTTTTGTTTTGAATTTGATGAAATTTTGTACATAGTATTTAAGAAAGTATAGGCTATGTCTTTTAGTCTTTTAAAAAACTGGGTTTTTGGGGCCCCCTAGGAACCGATAGTTTTTGATATTTTTTATACCTTTCATGAACATGAAGAGATAGACCCACCAATAAGTATACCGAAATGACCAGGGCGATGAGCTGAGTCGATTTATCCATGTCCGTCTATCCGTCTGTCCCTCTGTCCGTCTGTCTGTTTGTACGCAAACTAGTTTTTAAGATATCTTGATGAAATTTGGTATAGGGCCGCCACTTTGTATAAGATTAATCATTTGTCGGAATCAGCAAGATCGGAGCAATACAACGCATAGCTCCCATACCATCGATTGTGGCGATAAACGGGTTTTGCCCTATAACTATTGAACTCAAAAAGCTAGGAACGCAGAATTTTGCATGTTTGGTACATATTACATATGTAATGTGTGTAAAGAAAATCACCCAGATCGGACCTACATAACATATATCTCCCATATAATCGATAGTTTCGATAAATGGGGTTTGGGCTATAAATTTTGCAATTCAAAAGCTAGGAAAATAAACTTTTGCAGCTTTGGTACATATTACATATGTAATAAGTGTAGTGAAAATCACCCAGAGTGGATCAACATAACATATAGCTCCCATACAATCGATTTTTCCAAAAAATGGGGTTTGGGCTATGTATCTTTAAGTTATCAGTTTTGCAGAGTTTTTACTAATTGTGAGTAAGGATCGGACACTTAAAACCGTGGTGTGTATTCATGAAAGGTATAAAGTCTTCGGCACAGGCGAAGACAGCCCTTTCCTTACTTGTTTTATTCTACAAAACATCAGATTGACAAACGTCAATAACTTGTTTTTTAATCAATGCTGAGGTAAGCATAACAAAGTATTTATTTACCACAATGGAAATGTTCTACTTAGTTAGTAAACATTTTCATATTTTAAGTTTTATTCAATGCTTAGTGACGTTTCTATTTAATTTTTCTAAAGTTAGCAGTTTTCTCTCCACAAATAGTTCTTCTGTGATCAATCAATATTGTTGAATTTTAGAAGAAATGTTCGTACAATTTTTGGAATTTTAAGAATTATGTATACCTAATAGCACTTTAGACTGTTAAAACTGAGAAAGTAGATTTTGCTTTCAAAACGGCCGCAAGAGCCTCATTATTGTTATTTCGAAAGTAGAGTATTTAATTCGCTAGGTCTCTAAGTTCGTGTCATATGTTTTCAGCATTTCGCATCGCAGTCACTCACACACACCTTCACCCGCATGTATTAAAAAACAAATTCACTTACCATCAACTTCTATTCACTGACAGTCACTTAAGTGAATGAAAGCCTTATATAATACGAATTTTTCTTTAAGCGAGAATATTTGACTCGTTGTGCCGTGTTGCATTTTACATAATGAGCCCTTAGTTTTCACCCTCACATAGAGAATATATAAATATATAAATTTAACAAAGTGATGTTCACATTGCAACCCAATAGATTGTCTGCTTTTCTAGTCTGAAAAAGTGTGATTTACTTCACTTGAAGCTTCTACACATCTTTTAAATGTTCAGCGTGTCTTTCTATTACCCATTTCTCTTTTTTTTACATTCGTTATTTCTACAAGCATGATTAGTGGTGGAAGGGTAAATTTTATTAGCACAGTATGTGTGAAAATGTTTTTGCTAATTAAATATCTGGAAATTCAAAAAAAAATTTATTTAACCGGTCTAATGTACACACTTACATGTGCCAATATTTATTTATACATATACTTTTTATATATACATATGTGTATATCATCCATATTTAGTATTACACAGGAATTCAATTAAAATAATTGTTATTTACTACAGTGATTAAATTCCAAGAATTCATTGGTTTAAGCTTAATTAAGATGCTCGATGCTGAGTTTTTAAGTCGTCACCGGCAAATCCATATATATATGTAGTATATGTAAATGTGTATGGTAAAATGTATTTGTTCAAAATATATCTTATAAAAGGAAAATATGTATATTAGTTTGTAAGTGTGTATATGCTTCTTTATCCAGTTTATGTTAAAATTGTCACAATTGTTCACATTTGAAACAGCAAAAGTTTGTTGTTTTGTTAAGTTTTATAAATTCAATCAAAACGATTATATTTATTTTATTTATTCGCTACCATAGCCAACTTCATATTGGCCACAAATTTGTTTAGTTTAAACCAAATGCACAACTTTATAAAATTACACAAAATCCATTTAAACTAGTTTGCACATTTTGTATACGTACGCATATAGTGCGTTTCATAATTATGGCACTCGTACTATAAAATTTTTAAAGATGTGCAAAAAGTTAGGCTACGGAGTAATACGATTATTGCTCGTAAATTAGTGAGGCATGACAAAATGGGTATCCAACAAAAGGTACTTTACCTCATATTTCAGCAAAAATATTTCTTGATACAGTTATTAATTTGTTTTTTTAAGTTTTCAAAATTTATTTACATTCATTTTAAGATGCGCACAAGCTTAAATATGGCGACTTATACTTCTTTTAAATTTCACATTTTATTTGACAAATATAAAAATTCCAACTTCCTGTAGTCAACTGCCAAACTGGTTAGTGAACGTTTTAGTTTATTAACTAGAATTTCGTGGTCTTATTCATACAAGTTTTGCGAGAGTGCAACGTTTCCGCTATCATAAGCAAAAAGAAAACAACTCATTATTCGGGCAGCAATCGTTCAGTTTTTTCCTCAACTAATATTCTGGCAACAATAGCCACGATGCAATTTAAGTGAACAATTATTTTTTTCACTAAAATTCGGATAAAAAACTAATTTTGAGTGAATATTTAAATATTCATTTAATTAAATTAAATATAAAACTTTCTTGTAAATAATAGTTCTGATAGTAAAATCGTATTCCTTTTGAGAATGTCTTGTTTTAAATAGTACATTTGGGTTGAAGATCATGTACGTACCTGCATGACGACAAAATCATCCTTATTTTTTGAGACGTCGCTACTGCATAACAGCGTACCAGCGACGCAAAAGCAGTGCTCTAATGAAACCACGAAAAAAAGTGAAAACGAAACGATCACTTGTCGAAGCAATTGAATAAGTAAATAACATTTCTTTTTGGGATAATCAAAGTAACCTTTTTCTGATAAAAATTTTTTTAACAAATTTATAAAAAAAATATTGAATTGTTTTTCTATTTCATAATTGACTTATTGTGATGATGAAATGCAGTTTTAATAAATAAAATAACCAGGAATAACGGAATCGTTTAGAAGCTGCAAAAACGAAAGTGGCGAGCAGAGACACAAGGTGGTTAAAATAGCACTTTCAAAGAAATTTAGTTACTAAGAACTTACTCGAGTTACCTGCATGGTTATTTGCAAAAACTGCGAAACTTATAATTTCCTCCATAAAAGCTAATATTTCCTTGAATTTTCTTAATTTTATATAAGGATATTTTTACAAGTATGGATTACATTCTATATAAGATTAATATTTTAATTTTCCATAAAATGTTTCAAAAAAATGTAAAGACTTCTGCCTGTGAAATCAATTGTAAAATTCATTGAAAAAACTACTGTTTAAAAAAGAAGAAAATTACTTTTAATAGAGATTTTGCAAGTGCAAAATTGCTATGAACAGCGACTATACTCTTATTGAAATTGGTTTCAATTGTTCAATATAGTGAAGTCATATATAATTTGTAGACACATATTTTATATATGATAACTGAATTTTCATTAAAGTGGTTTGTAATGTAATTTTGCAATTTTCGTGTATTTTTCAATCCAAAATGAACTAACCTACTATGAAGTGGTACATTAATTGGTATGATGACTGACTAGTATATTAACTGGTACGATCCTGATGTATATACTGAGTAGTATGTCAACTGGTATATTGCTGAAGCAGAGACTGACTAGTGGCCATTTGGTATGGTGCTGATGTAGAAGCGCTAAATTGGCATCTCGTAGAACATCGCCTTGTTAAAAAATTGGATGGAAAATGGAAAAATTACAGAACTCGAACTGGTTGAGCCGGTTTGGAAAACTAGTATTTGACTAATATAAAACTAGTAGAATTGACTACAGGGTATGTATATAAATATTTAAAACATATAAATGCCGTTTGTAGCGTTATTATGAAACGGGCTATATGTACTCGTATAAGGATAAGTGAACTGAATCAAACACACGCACACACATATGAAACTGACTCAAATTCAATTAAAAGTTGTACATTGTAACATTTTTGTCTGCAGCGTCAATTCGAGTTAAATGTTTGAAAGGTAAACAGGGAGCAGTACTTTACAGTATGGCTATGTCGGCTCGGTTTTTACACCTGGATACAATTAAACTGTATGAACAACTTTAATTATTGTTGCAATAATTGGGTTGTTACATTTAATATTATTCCAAAGTGAGAGTGTTGAATGCGATCTCCTTGTTTTAAACAATAACAATTTTCTTGTTAACTTTTGACCCAACAAATTTGCTACAATTTTGTTAATGAAATAAGGTTATGAAACTCAGCACAAATTTACCTATTTTGGAAAGTTGTTCGTTTTAATATTTTTTTAAATTTCTTATATACATGAATAATATGATAAATGAAGAAATAAATGACGAAGTACTGATAACAGTTCATTGTTTTAGGCTTAACTTGCAGGCTAACTCTGAGAGAAAAACAACTTTTTTTGTTGACGAAACCATCCAACTTATTTAGTCTGTTAGCCATGAATTTTGCCAGTAATCTAAGTATGGAGAGATATATATATTAGCCCAAAAGAATATAACAAAAAACGATAAGAAACGCCTTTAATTTTTTTTATCAAAGTTCAATGTCCTACCATAAATATTTCTTGAGATATACAGTTGGGAACGGACGCCGTGGTGCGGTGGTAGTGTTGCTGGCCTACCACACCGAAGGTCCAAGGTTCGAGCCCTGGGACAAGTAACATAAAAAGTGGTTTGAAAAAGTTTCTTCAAAACGGGGTCGCCCCTCGGCAGTGGTTCGGCAAACTATCCGATTGTATTTCTGCCATGGAAGGATTCTCAGCAAAAATTCATTTCCTTTGTAGATGCCGTTCGGAGTCGGCAGAAAACTTTAGGTCCCACCAATTTGTAGGGATAAGTCAAATCGGTACACTACAAATTGGAAGAGAAGCTTGCCGAAAAAATCTCTTAGGAGGCTTATGATGATATACCTGTTGTATGTCGCACCATAGATTTATTTTTATTTTTAGCCCATTATTAACCGCCGTTGTGTGAAGGTAGTGTTGCCGGCCTACCACACCGAAGGTCCATGGTTCGAGCCCTGGTACAGGTAACATCAAAAGTGATTTGAAAAAAGTTTTTCAAAAAACGGGGTCGCTCCTCGGCAATGGTTTGGCAAACTCTCCGAGTGTATTTCTGCCATGACAGGCTTCTCAGCAAAAATTCGTCTCCTTTGTAGATGCCGTTCGGAGTCGGCAAAAAACTGTAGGTCCCACTAATTTGTAGGGAAAATTCAAATCGGCACACCACAATCTGGAAGAGAAGCTTGGCGCAAAAATCTCTAAGGAGGTTTATGATGATATACCTGTTGTATATCGCGCCATAGAGAGAGAAAATTAAAAATATTTAATAATCGAAAACAAAAGAAGTATTGACAACTTAATTGGTCAGAAAATTTACTAGTTTAGACAACTCACCATTAACGTCATCATCATTTATCAAAGCATCATTCATCAAAGAAATTGAATTAACCAAGGAGGCGAAGCCCTATTTTACATGTTTTTTTCAATTGAATTGAGGTTTCCCCCTTCCTCTGCTGCCGCATTTGGAAGTCGATATTGAAAACTGTTTCTTAAGTTCACTGCATTGTACTCATATCTGCTTAAATAGCTCTTGCTGGGAAGACCATTTTGTTTCATACACAAAAGTTTGATATACGGCTTCAAGTGACTATTTAATGAGGAAAATGTTGGGATTCATCAGAACATACTTTCCGTAAATATTTTTAAAAATAACTTTAAATCAACCTAGAACATTCCAAATAATATAACACTTGCTTTCAAACATTTTGTAAAAGAAAAAAAATAATTTTTTAAGCTTAATCTTTATGTCTTTAACTGGCTTAAAGATTTACTTTACCTGATGAAAATAACATAAAATTAATTCTGTGGCTTAGTAAAAATAGCCGCTGGCATTAAAGTAAGGTTTTACATTTCACTTTTGAATAGCAAGCAATCACTTCGCATGCAAGCATCCTCATTCAATCTTAAATCAGTAATCTATCAATATGGTTGCTACGGCGCAATATTTCATTCATTTTGTACTTTCCAGCTACTAGCTAGCGTACTCAACAACACCCACAGGCAAACACACAAGCACACAAAACTGTTCAAACAAAGTAGTTGCTTTGAGGGCAATCCACGGCCTCTTTCTTTGTCACGGCTTACACGCTATCGCTTTTCGTTGTAGCATTTAAAGCCAATGACTTTTATGCGTATCACCATGGAAAATGCTTTCCTAAGGAGGGGTGCAATAAAGCCATATGCAATAACGTTATATGGCCCTATGTCTCAATATGTTGGGAAATAAGACCTTATTAATCAGTATGACATTATTTCTATTATGGGAAATATGAAATGTGAAATAAAGCCATAGAAATTTGAGAAATAAGCCCATATAATCACATCGCATACTAAGTCAGAAACAGACATACTCGTATACCAAAATCTGAAATCTTTACAAAAATAAGCACGAAGGTTACTCTTTACTAAATATGATTATTACATAAAAATTCGGCTAATTTTTTATTCCAAATTTTAGCCTGCGTCGCTTTTTACTACCTTTATATAAAGTCACTTTCTTGCTTGTCCGCTCATTTCTATACGAATTTTTTTTAATAAAGGTAAAATAAAAGGTCTAAATATTTTAAATTCATATCATGATGAAAAATAAAAATTTGGAATTAAAAATCGTCACCTGTTGTGCTTTTGCATCCAACTCTTGGTTCCAGCCGCCGCGTCTCAGGAAACTGCTGTTTGATTTATGCGGTGTTACTGAGACGTCATACCATACTTAAACAACATATGTATGTAAAATTAAAAAAAATGCAATAATGCCATAATGGATTTATTTCTCATGCATTGTGGGAAAATGCCATAATGATTAATATTGTCTTAATTCTTAATATATTGAGAAATAGTGCCACATGGATTTACTGCTTATGGCTTTATTGAACCACGCCCTTTCAAAGATCCATAGTTTTTAATATCGTTCAAGTTCATGCCTCGAGTTGTTGAAGTGGACATGGTAGCCACTTCAAAGCTTATTTCGTTAGGTCTCAAGCATATAGTGCCTAACTGACTGACTGACTGACTGGCTGTTATCATGGCGATTGTTGCTGGCGTAGGTATTGTTATACCATATATTGTATCTAAATCTTTTCAAATCCCTCACTAATTCAATCGTTGTACGTGCTTCGAAATTGCTTACAATCTTAATACATATGTACATGCATACTCACATTTCCTTGCCACTACTCCTTGGAGAAGCACACAAAATCAGCACACAATTAGGAAACTGACGGCCTGTCTATCAACATTCGTTTATTTTGCTGGCTGCACAACACGCAAGAAAATATCGTTTGTGGTTGATGGTGTAAGTTTGTGGGTAAAACGTGCTTTGCTTTCCTTTATTTATTCTAGGTGTTATGTTTGGGCACACGGGGGTGTTTTAGCTCAGTTGTGTAATTATTATATTATATAAAGCACAGGTGTGTAAGTGTGAGTTCTTTATACCCGGTAGTGTGAACAATAATCGTGATATTTACCTGTTAATACAAGCGAGTTTTAAAGAGGAATTAAATCATAGGGTGAGACAATCCTAAAGGATGTGCATGTCATGCTTGAAGGCTAATAAGATAATGTAGTCATCGTGGAAAGTAGTGGACCAAGGCTTTGTATTGGATATTGTGGTGAAAATGTGACTACTAAACCTTTCCAAAAACTAGGGTCTCAGCAGTTGAAGAACCGGCACCTAAATCTAACTCTACGACGGTTGACTTACCGCAAAAAAAAATGCTGCAACAAAGATTTTCTTAGCTACTGCAAAGCATTGATATTGAGCAACCAACACTCAACGTTTTTCAATGCGTTGTCCCGCAAAATTCTATATTTATAGAACTAAACAACGGTATAGGAAATCTTTAAAAAGTCCTATAAAGCTACCTAACCATCTTGTCGTCGAAAGGCGAAAAGGCTACGTCGCACTAAGGATTTGCGATAGAAAAGTTGATCACTGGCCAACTCTCCAAGGAACTTAACCAACAACCGAACGGGAACTATAACGAATGCATGCTTCCCTTCAAAGTTAATATTGACAAGAGTCATAGGTATAGGGCCCATAAGCACAGATCTATGTTGTGGATTTAACCAAATATTGAAATGCAAGAGAATGATACTTAATGCCTTTAACCGCTGGAAATACTGCGATACAGTAACCCTATTCAGTGGCCCTAACAGCCACGAGACACCACATGACGAATTGGCAGACGATAAAAATTAAAAAGCAATCCAGTAAAGTCCCATATTGAATTACTATTTTAGTTTATCGTGGTAAGTTGTTTTCGGCAATTGAAAATATCATTGTAGAAAGGATTTTCAGGTTAAAAGTTTCCCACGTCACGACGTAAAAAGGATGAACTTTGTGCGAGGTTCCATAGCTATCTACACGAAATTGCCAGTTATTTCATAGAGCGAAATCTGACTTCATATTCGACACAATCGACAGCGGGGTGAGGCAAGAGTTGAACGTCCACGTCTACTATTGCGGTAGCATGTGAGCCACGATACCAAACTTTCCTCTTGTCTTACAACTGGTTATAGCTTCTACCAGATATCGGGGTAGGTGGTACCCAGTTATAAAGTGGGAGTTACCTTCGATAGAATTCTCTATTCTTTTCGGCAAACTGTCACAACGTCCAAAATACAGTACAAAAATTTGGTGTCCCCATATTGCCAAAGAATATCGCTGTTAACATAAAAGAAAATATGAAAGCCGAGCTTCGCCATCAACAACATTATATTAGCTTACCCAGAGGAATAAGCTGCCCAAACATCATTTCGGTTATAAAAATTCTAGACGATATTTTCTTGTAACGCATAGCATCTCCTTAACAGCGATGATCGGTTGCTGAGTCAAGCCATTAACTCCTTGCAGTTTTCGCTGGTTTGTTGAAATCGGGAATACCCGGGACTTTTCTTTTGAAATCTGAGTCAAAGCCAGATAAAGGTGGCATAGCGGTCATATTTATTAGCCAAACGTTAATATGCGCCTATATATGAAATAACTTCTTCACGGGCTGATGGACTAACAACGAAATTGATACAAGTTAGGCTAATTATTTGGTTAATTGTATTTTGACGAAATTTTTCATCGTTTTCATTCTATACTGGCAGAATTTACCTCTGAGACCAAATGGTTTCCTAGAAAGCTTGGAACCAGACCCAACTCTTCAATCATCCAATACACCAATTTTCCGTCTTTCTGTTATACCCGTTTAGATGATGCCAATCAGTCAGCAGCAACTTCTACAAAATACCTAAGAGCTTCGAACTTACTTCGCCGGACTGAGAAATTTTGATATAAGAACCTTTCTCGGTACGTACAAATTGTCTCTTTGCAAACTTCCTTCTTAAAAATGCTTTTAAAACCAGCTATTGGGTATACAATAATATATACTTGTGTATTTGTTGTGCTTTTGTTTACTCACCATCGACCAAGACTTTATCCATACAATAAGATTGATAACCTATTGGCAGCTAAAGCACAAGCGAACACGCACACACACACACTTATGCAGCTTGAAGTGAAACAAGAAAAAAGAGCAAGAAATGCAATATCGTAAAGGCACGTTTTTGTAATTGAGTGTTGCTGCCATGTCCGTGCCCGTGATGCCTTGACAACAACGCCCACCAAACAAAAGAAAAAAGCAAGAGCTCTGCCAAGTAAGACCAAACTAAAAGCAACAACAACAACACTAAAAGCGACGTCAACTACTACCGCCGGCAACTTATTGATATCGTCTTTCGAAACTTTGCCAACAATAACTTAGAACATCAATATTGTACATACGCAGACACACACACACACACATACACATTTACTTTCGTCCAACGCTAACGCTCGCACAAAATGAGGCAAAGTTTCAATGGCTAAGTCAAAAACTTTGCTTCTAACCCACACACATGCACACACGATTACAATATTTCTGCGAAACAAAAAAAGTTCAATTTCCCTGCAACATGATCAGCAACATTTGCCCTGCAACCACTTCTGCGCTTTTCCACGCCACAGAAAAAACTTACATGACCTCTTCTTATTTCTTTTTTATACGCTTGACTAGCGTTTTTGGAAGGCACTTGCATTCAATTTCAATGACACGCCACCATATCTTATGTTGCTTGCCATGAATAAGCTGCTGCTGCGTGGCATCGTAAAATTTGACTGCCTGCTTGGTTTGGTTGGAGGATGCGGCATATAATGAAATTTGCAATGTAAGTGGCATAGAAAAAAAGGATATTGCTTTCGTTTGTTGTACCACAACTTTGCAGCACTTTCTCTGTATCTAGAGGTAGATATTTATGCAGTTCTGTGCATGCATTTGTATGTGTGGGTGTGTGTGTGTTGATCATCATCCATCAGACACTTGGCGAGTTCTGTGCTTTTCATTTTAAGCTCAGCATTACTTGATGTTGATGAGTTTCAATTCCACTGAAGTCATCGGCAACTTCGCGCTGAAATTCAACTCAACGATGGACTTACTAGTGGCGTCAAGCTGCTGATTTGTTTGCTGGCTACATTGGTTAGCTATCCAGCTGGCTATTTATTAGGGTGTGTTGAACGAAATTATTGGTGAGCGGAGGGGTAGAATTTGTTATTTACAAAAACAATGTGTGTTTATTTAGTTTGTATAAGGAGTTCTATTATTAAATAAGTTTTTTTAAAACGAAATAGCTTAAAAAAAATTTTTTTACTTAAGATTTTTCAGTGGCCTATCCGTTTTGATGTGTAAACATCTTTGGGCTCGGTAGGGGCTGTCCAGGAAAGTTAGGTTTCGCTGTGTGTTACTGTGCGTCTACCGCTGCTTGTAAGCGTGCTTCTGTATGTGCCTTCTTGTTGATATTGGCTCTATGCACATCTCAGTTGTAATTAAAGGAACTATGATAACATGGAGAAAAGCAAAGGAAGAGAAAGAAAATGAAAGGGAATTAGAGGAAAGAAAAGGAAAGGAAATGAAAGGAAAGGGCAGGGGAGGAAAGGGCAGGGGAGGAAAGGGAAGGGTAGGATCAGCAAGAAAAGGAAAAAATAAAACATAGTACAATACAAAAAACAAAAAATAGAGACTGTTAAAAAAAGAGACAAATCAAATAAAATAAAAATATATTAAAGGAAAGGAACAGTATAGAAAAGAAACGAAAGAAACGAAAGAAGCCTAAGAAGCCTAAGAAAGAAGGACCAGCTAATAACGAAAATAGAATAAAGTTTTTTGGTTGAAATTAAACCACTGCTTAATTTAATTGAATTTATGTACAGGGTACACATGTTTACATATCAGACTCCCGCCTTTTTTGAAAAAATAAATAAAAGTTCTGAAACTTTTTTTGATTCAAACAAGAAAGAATTTTCAGAAATTGCCAAGTGTGATTTTCTTCTTCTTTCATTCAATAGAAATTGTATGCAATTATTTATTTATTTTTTAAATTAACGAATTTTTTTTCTATTTCTGATTTTCCCCTACCTTTCGCGGGGTCACCTTAGAGATTCTGAAACACCTTTAAATACATATATTTTATAGTAGGAACTACCCAATTTAAAAAATAACAACGTGTTAAACAAAAATTTTAAACACTCTTTTGTTTGAATACACCCGTGATATCTATTATCTGAAGTTAAGCTCCAAAGACCCCTTTTTAATAGGGTAATGCACATGTTAGCTAAATACTTCTGTTCGGTTTATCGCCCCAAAATGAAATGATTAGGTTGAGTTTCCAATACACGCTCAAATCTATTTTTTTGTTATTAGGGGCCAAAATACCCCCGTTTCATACGGTAACGCACATATTACCGGATTATATTTTTCTGTTGATCCCATCAAACGAATGATACTAATAAGTGATGCAATAAGCCATGCGATTAAGTTCTAGTATCAGAGACATAAGTTCTGAGACAAAGCGAGTCGTGGCTGGGTCTTATAGTTTATTATAAAATCGAAGTACTGAGTTAAAAATTCTTTAAATTAAATTGACATTGTATTTCTTTTCATAAAGTACACAAATAGTAAGGCGGTAGGTAAACTCTTTTTTCAACCCGCACTACTATTTATGTAGATAACTGAGTGGTAGTACAATTTACGCTAATGCAAGAAGCTGATTTAGTTAGTAGCCACTCATAGTTGGCATTAGTCAACCGCATGCTCTTGGAATTGCCAAAGAAGTAAAATATGTAAACTTATAGAGCACGATAGATATTTCTACATGAGGAACGAGCGAGACGTTGAACAAAAAAAAACCTTTATTTTCATTACGTTCTGCTTAAGTCGTGGTTTGTACTAAGGAAAGTGCTGAAGCGTGAAGTCATTAATATAAAGTTATTCAGAGTTTCAAATGAAAATTATATAAAAAGCTTAAATATTTCTTATAAATAGTAGAAGCGGATGGAGCTGTCTGATCACATTTTAATCAAGGACAGAGATGGCTGAGAAATACTTCGAATAGTAGCGCGAAACTGGGCATGATACAGGCAGCTAATATTTTCTCTAATGGAACCTCGAACATGCTTTCTGAGAGTAGAGTTTTGACGTCACTATTTAAGCAGTGAGAGCATGTTACTCACTCACTTTATTCATCCGACTAGATACCAATAGAATGTTGCAAAAACCTCTAATGAACAAATGCTACGATGCGGGTGCTCAGATTTTTAAAAGTAGGATGCGGGAAAGAATTGAGCGAGACGCCTACTTAGAAAAGTTTAAAGCAAGGTCGACTGACTAGATTGTGGGCAGATATACTGGTTGATAGAAATAATACTCATAACCTGTTCAGGAAATTCGCAGAAATGGAAGGTTTCAAGAGAGCGTGGAATTCCTGCAGAGGCTATGGTGGTTACTTGATTAGTGATATAAGGTACGTACGTAAATTATCTTGGGAAATTTGATCCTCATTGTGAAAACGAGGGACGTGATGAGTCTTGTATAACCCAGGCACAACTCATGAAAAATATGTTAAACGATCTAACAATGACGAAGTAAGAATCTTATTATTCCGCCTAAAGAATAATAAATCGTCGGAAGAAGATACGAGAACTCTTATCTCTACCTAAAATAAAACTGTTAAAGGTCGATGTCTGTAAATTGCACATAATTAAAAAACTCGATAGGACCAATAGAAGCCAAGTCAACAGTTTTTAGAAGTTTTGTCTGTCTGTCTGTCTGTATGTTTGGTAGCGCATAACTCAAATACTGCTTAATGGAATTGAATGAAACTTTTACCGTTGTATTACGTACTCTCCAAGACTTAGAAAGTCTACCATCTACCAGGCCTCCGCGATATGACAGTTAATGTAGAAGCCGAATTTCAAAAAAATTCACTCACACCACATCTTTGTAAATTTCGGTTCACGATCACCAGTACCAATGCCTTTCCAAGCCAAAAGCTTTTGCACACTCAGACATGCAATGCCCTATGTGTCGAAGAATACATTTTTCTCCTCCCTACAGTTTCTGCTAGTGTCTTATTTTGGTTTTCAATTCAGTACTTAGCATGGCTCGCTTTTTCTAATAAGATATTGCTGAGTATCATCTTCCATCATAGGAAGAAAAACACTAGCTTTAAGTGGTTCTATATATAGACGTGTATCCATAAAAGTTCCTAGAAATTTAGAAGTGAGGTCTCAAATGCGGTCGATTTGTCACAAAACACTTTGCAGAGAAATGCCAAAGAAGCTTAGGTGGATATTACGCTCTTAAAGACGTAATTGTATCATTAATTATGTGTATATACATGGCAGGAGGCTGAATGTTATGGAAAATCTTAAATTAGCACCATATATACATACACATATACCTACACATACAGTAGCTCAAGCAAGCAGAAAAATGTATAAAGTTAAAATAGAATATACAAAATATATGAGCAAATCCGCATGAATTGATATGCCAGTGGCTCAGTAAAAGCAAGTAAGTGCAAGTTTCTACACACATACATATGTAGTATAAAGCTTGCAGTGTGTCTATAGAGCAGCAACTGTATCCCAAAGACTACAACTTTAATGGCCGTAGAGAAGCACTTTGGCGCTGCAGGAAACGATATACAAAAAATTCACTCAAGCGTAAATGCACAACGAACACTCTTTGAGTGTGTCATCAGTTAAGGTTGCTCACAAGTAGTATATAGTTTGTGCATATTTACACACACACACATACACATGCATTTTTATAAGCGAATTCATATCAAACGTACACTCACGTCTTGCCATTGCTCTCGGGCTAACAGTTTAGAAGGGTGATGGTTATTGGCAAAGATTTTCCAAACTTATACTCTTTGCGTTAACACACAAACATATATATCCAAACAAATCTACCCTATCACAGGACTGACGACGTTAATATGGTGTGGGTACTAGTCTGCTACTAGTTTTGGCAGCTGAGTGTGCTTTAGTTAGAAAAAACTTGAAACACAAAAGCGGATATTGCAAAAGTCTTGATAGTTAAGCAATATAAATCGGTGTACTATATACTTACAAACTAATTTGTAATTTTTTAGTTGCAAAATAATTTCGTAACCAAACACAGCAAAAATTCAGCAATCGATTATTCGATTTGCTTCTAAATTTCACCAATTGTCGTTAGAATCAGCATTGTGGGTTTCTATTGTTTTTAAAATAAATATAAATACTTCCAAAATTACCAAGCTGACCACATGCTAACAAGCGGTAGTTTTAAGAACGCTCCAAACTCACGATAGTATCAAAAACATGAACTTATCGATAGTTCTATCGAGTTTCTATACTCGACGAAATAAAGAAGCCAGGTTATAAAAATATTAAGCAAAAGAGTTTCTTGCATTATTTTCGCAAATAGCTTACCCACGCTTTGACATGTGCACCATGTTGCAGAGATAATCGAGAGCTGGATCGACTAAAATATGGATAATTTTGTTAGTTTAAAAAAATTATCGATAAGTATTTACTGCAAATCTTAAAAAATATAACCTTTTAAGCATAAAATGAGCAGTTGAAAAAATCTCTCTATCGATTATTTGTTACCTCCGTTCCGATAGTTTAAAGGTTTGAACTTGCGCAAGTCTATAAATAACTGGTTTCGATAACCTTGGAAGCTGCTACATACTCACTATAGTAAGTAATTAGGCAAAGCTGTTGATAGTGCTTAGTTAATGTGGGTAGTACTCACGGTTGCTTGGGGAGCCTTGGGCTTGGGGTTGGTGATGGGCGCTCCTGATCCTTTGATCCACAAGTTAGTATTTCTTCGAGTTCAAAGTTCAGCGTTAAGATTGCGCAGTGCTTGCTCCAAATTGGGTCGTCGTGGCAAGTCCTTCTTTTGATGTGCACACACTGCTTATGGCGTAGATGGTGGTTTATATGTTGTTGTACGATATACAACTGGAAATCCAATAAAAAATGAAAATCGCACTACACACGGCTATGTTTCTTGTATAAATATTCACAATTTTATTTGTTTAGCGTTGGATGAATGTATATTAAAGTTAGAAACAATTCGCATTAAAAGGGTATAGACATATACGTGGAAACTAATAGCACTAATTTGACACTTTATTTGCGTGGATTTTATTATAATTTACGGTCTGCGCGACGTTCGATAACTTCCTCGGATATATAAAGTCTTGGTGTGCTATTATAAATTACACCTTTTTTGTATTAATTGGACAATTTTTATTTCCCGTTTTTTAAATCTATAAAAAAGGGGCCGGTGTAAAAAAACCAAGAACCAATAACAACGATAATATAATATGCAAAAAAAAAATGATGGCCGAGCAGCTGTCAGCTGTGCGGCGAATTGGTGTGGGGTGATTTATGCGTGGTTGCCACACGTCCCAAATCGTTCCAATTTTAACACTTAAATCTAAAGGTGAATTCATAAGTGGTGATGAATAAATAATGTAATAACAATAAAATATAATGTAATCCATGCGTTATAATGATATTATATACAATTCATGACAAATATGTATAACGAGTATTATTTTATGTACAATTCAGGAAATATGTTTATAATGAATATTATGGGTCTGGGATTGGGACGTGTGGCTACCGATGTCGCGTAAACATTCTGCCTCCCCTAGGCGTACTAAGCGCCTAGTGTATGCTGTAGCTCTTGCAGAGCCCGAACTGCTTCTTTGATCAGGATCCGTCCCACCTTATTTTTGTAGGTGGCGGTGCGGAAGCCGGTTGCGGTGCATCGGATGGTGCGATCGCCGACGCTGGTTGGTCGTGCTGGTTGGCGTGCGATGGGAGCGCGACCAGGAGACCGTGGAGGCTGCTGTTGAGGGCGACGACGATGAGGTGCGGTTCGGCGGCGTGGCTCCTGGCGGCGTTGTGGGAGAGGTACCTCCGCCACAGGTGGTGCGACATACGCGGGTTGGCGACCCCCGGTGTCCTTATGGAAAAATGTGTGGTGATGCTGCCCGCAGACCCGGCAGCTTTCTGTGGAGGTGCACTGGTTGGTGCGATGAGACAGCGCTAGGCAGTTGGTGCAATACTGATGTGCCCTGGCGACTAAGAAGCGTTGTTGCGGCTGCATGGCCGTGAACACAGGGCACATCAGCAGCGCGTGATGACGCATGCACAATTTACATTTCCGGTAATCCGGTACGGGTTCGCTACGGCGCGGACGGGCTGCGGGCAGGGTCACTTGCGATGCCAATGAGCGGCGTGGTGTTGGGACCGGAGGGCGTTGACGATCCATCTGTTGAAAAGAGAGAGTAATATATGTGGATATTAGTTATACGCTTGGGAGTAAGCGTAAGTTTTGGGAATGCTTAAGTTGTTGTCTGGGAGTTTACGATAGCACGAGCATTATGGACTGTATTAAGTTAGGGAGCTGGGAGTGGGCACTGAGGGCCCTCGTCACTCTCAGACGACGGTAGAAAGCACAGTTTCGTGAGAGGTCTTGTGAGAATTCCGTTCTGGGTGCGGACGTCTACGACACGAATGTGTCCGTCTCGTCCTGGGTGTAGGCTTTCTAATCGACCTAGTCGCCACTCGGTGGGAGGTAAGTTGTCTTCTTTAATGATGACTAGGTCGCCAATTTTCGGGGGAGTTTGAGCATTTTTCCAACGGTAACGCTTTTGAAGGTCGGTGAGGTAATCAGTTTTCCAGCGTTTGCTGAACTGATGATGCAGAACTTTCAGTCGTTCCCACCTATTTATCAGAGAGAGATTTTCGTGATTCGGTTCGGGAAGCGAGAGCATTGGTGCTCCTCGAAGAAAATGACCTGGCG
This sequence comes from Merzomyia westermanni, assembly GCA_949987695.1. Lineage (NCBI taxonomy): Eukaryota > Metazoa > Arthropoda > Insecta > Diptera > Tephritidae > Merzomyia > Merzomyia westermanni. The sequence continues at coordinate 27,680,900 of OX465291.1, forward strand.
TGAAGGCGGTGAGGTCATTCGGGTCCTGAGAAAGCTGGGAGATGGGACGAGAGTTAAGTACGGCCTCTATCCGAATTAATAAAGTCGAGAACTCCTCGAAGGTAAAGCTGTGGGTTCCGGCGACCTTTTTAAAGTGTGTTTTAAAGCTTTTGACAGCGGATTCCCATAATCCGCCCATGTGAGGTGCGCCAGGGGGTATGAACTTCCAATTGATTCCTTGGGGGGCGTACTTCTGTACGATATCCGTCGATACCTCTTTCAGGAACGTGACGAATTCCAGTTCGGTAGCACGCTTGGCGCCGACGAATGTTTTGCCGTTGTCGCTCATCATCTGATTCGGGTATCCTCGGCGTCCTACAAATCGGGCGAAGGCGGCAAGAAACGCTTTGCTGGTGAGGTCTGAGCATAATTCCAGGTGGACCGCTTTGGTGGTAAAACAGACAAAGACGGCCACATAGCCCTTTACGAGGGTATGGGATCGGAGCATGGATGCTTTAAGTTGGAAGGGGCCAGCGAAATCTACACCAGTCGTGGTGAAGGGGGGCGCGAATCCACATCTCTCGGGGGGCAAGGCCGCCATTATTTGGGATCGCGTTTGTTGTTTGTGAGTGATGCAGACTTTGCACTGGAAAATGCACCTTTTGATAAGGGGTTTGAGACGGGCAATGTAGAATTCTTGCCTTAACATTTGTTGCATGAGACGAGCCTCCGCATGTAGGAGCATTTCGTGAAGGAATCGCATATATAGCGTACAGAGGCGCGACTTTTCGGGTAGGATAATGGGATGGCGCTCATTGTAAGTGAGGGTTGCGTGGGCTAATCGGCCATTTACTCGTAGGACTCCACTCTTGTCTAGGAAGGGATTGAGTACGAGTAGGGAGCTTCGTTTCGAGATTGGTTTTGAGTCCTCCAGACATGATTTTTCAGGAGCGAAGTATCGAGTTTGGGCCATTATGATGAGACGATGTTTCGATCTTTTGAGATCGGCATGAGTTAGAGAGGGTTCGGTGGGGTCATTAATACCGTTCACCGCGTCTTTTAACCGACGTACAAACTTGAGAACATACGCTATGACACGTAAAGCACGAGGGTAGGAAGAGAATCGATCTAAGAGATCCTCACTCTCTTCCGTAACATGGAGGGCTTCTATTTTACGTGCCTCTGGGGGGGCGACGTTGCGAACTGTTGGTTGGGGCCAGGCTTCGGGGGGTTGTGAAAGCCACTCTGGACCATTCCACCAGAGGGCAGACTTGGCGAGATCGCCTGGCGTACAACCTCGGGTTCCCAGATCCGCGGGGTTATCTTTGCTTCGTACGTGCCGCCACGGGACATTACCTACGAGGTCTATAATCTGGGCGGTTCGATTGGAGACATAGGTCTTCCATGAGTGAGGTGGCTTTTCGAGCCAGGCTAACACGATTTCAGAGTCAGACCACATAGTCAACTTTCTTCGAGTGAGGCCGAGATGGGGTTGAACTACCGCGATTAATTTGGCTAATAGGAGAGCTCCGCATAGTTCCAGGCGTGGCAGACTTATAGTTTTGAGAGGAGCCACTTTGCCTTTGGACACAAGGAGGTGAGAGTAAACTTGGGTGCCGACAGTAGTTCGCACATAAAGGTTTGCGCAATAAGCCTTTTCCGAGGCGTCGCAGAAGCCATGGAGCTCGACTATGTGGGCCGGGGCGAAATTAATCCATCGGGGGATTTGTATCTCTGCGATTGACTGCAGATTTGTTGAGAATTGCGTCCATTTTATGAGCCGTATCGGTTTGACCCGTTCATCCCAATCAGTTCCGTCCAACCACAATTCTTGCATCAGGATTTTTGCCTGTATCATGACTGGCGTCAGCCACCCTGCGGGGTCGAAAAGTTTCGCAATAGAGGAGAGTATCTGCCGCTTGGTGGCTGCCGTTGAGGCTGGATCTGAGTCCACAGTATATGAGAATGTGTCCGAGAGCGCATTCCATTGAATTCCAAGGGTTTTGGCGGTACTACTTTTCTCGAATTCGAGGAAGTCGGTTTCAAGTAAGTCCGCCTTGGGAATTTTCCTGAGTATTTCCGGATGGTTTGCCGTGATCTTTTTCAAGGGGAAGCCGGCTGATTTGAGAGCATTAATAGTCTCGTTTAGGGATTGCTCGGCTGATGGGAGATCATGGCTGCCGGATAAAATGTCGTCTACATACGTCTCGGACTTTAGTATTGGGGCTGCGCGGGGATGGGAGTCGGCTATGTCTTTCGACAGCTCGTGTAGAGTGCGAATAGCCAGGAAGGGAGCGCAGTTCACCCCAAAGGTGACCGTTTTCAATTTGAAGTCCTTTATTGGACTGGTTTCGGGAGTTCGGAATATTATCCGTTGGTAGTTTTGGTCATCGGGGTGTAAGAGAATCTGGCGGTACATTTTCTCAACATCGCCATTAAACACATATTTATATGTCCGCCACTTGAGCAACATAAGTCGGAGATCGGGTTGGAGGGTTGGGCCGGTACATAGAACATCATTAAGGGAGTGACCGGACCCTGACTTCTTAGAAGCATTGAACACAACTCTGACTTTTGTTGTCTTTTTGTCTGGCCTTACGACTGCATGGTGAGGGAGATAGAAAGAGCAGTATTTTCCTCGAGATTCCATCTCATTGGGACTGCATTCTTCCATGTGGCCTAGGAACAGGTATTCTTCGAGTACCTGGTCGTACTGCTGTTTGAGCTCGCCCTTTTTTGAGAGAGAGCGTTCCATGCCATGGAACTGTCGTAGGGCAGCAGTACGAGATTGGCCTAGGTCAATATCGTTCGGGAATGATGGTTTAAAAGGAAGCCGAACCATATATCGACCGTCATCCATTCGAGTGGTTGTGCCTTTATAAAACTCTTCGCACATTTGATCTTCGGGGGTTTCCACTCGGGTTCTGGGTATCTCCTCGATTTCCCAGAACTGTCTAAGCTGTTCATTCAGCTGAACGTTTGAGATTTCCCACACTTGGGAGGAATGGGCTCCAACCTTTTCGGGAGTTTGGCCGCTTATGATCCATCCAAATATTGTATTTTGGGCTAGCAGGCTGGGTGAGATCTTTTCTATGCCATTTAGCATTATTTGTGGGATAAGATCACTACCCAATACCAGATCGATTTGGGATGGGTTCTGAGTGTTCTGGTCCGCTAGTTTGAGATGGGACCATTTGCGCATTTGGTTCTCATTTAGCCTGAGGGTTGGGAGTTGCCTAGTTAACCGGGGTAGCACTATTGCCTGGGCGTTTATCTTCACTTTTTTGTCATTTGAGACGAGGGTCAACGAGCACAGCTTATTAGAGGTCTGTACCACTCCGCCTCCCATACCCGATATTTCAAACAGGGAGTGGGTATAGGGAAGCCCGAGTCTCGTCTGAGCTTTGGCGGATATGAAGCTTCTTTCGGAGCCTTGGTCAACTAAGGCTCGAAGCTTGAATAGGTCCCCTCTATGTTCTACCAAGACAATTGCTGTAGGGAGTATAATTTTGCTATCATTTTCAGCATGGAATGATTGTACTTGGGATGCGTTGGGTGCAGAGGGATCTCCTTCCTGGGGTACCGCTTGGCTGACGTCCTGAGGCCTTGGAGTGCTGGCTCCTATCGTTGCTACCTGGGATCTGGTCCTTTGAATTCCGGAACTGGTACTGGGGTTTGCTGTGTCGTGAAGGGTGGTGTTATGCCGGCCTTGGCAGTGCATGCACGTTCTCGTGCTTTGGCAGTCTTTTGAGAGATGGGTTTGGGCTAAACAATTGTCGCAGATATTATTGTCTCTTACGAATTTTCTGCGTTCTGAGATTGGCAACTTTTTATACCGCAAACAGCTTTGTAGGGTATGAGTGGACTGTCTGCATAATTTACAGTTATAAAATCGCTGCTGTTCTGTAGCGTGGGATTTTGTATGTGTCGGAGGTTTGTTGCTGTGGTTTTGGGGTTGAGACTGCCTGAACTGGGGGTTGTTCTGACTGGGGAGAGGCCTTGAGAAGTTTGTGGAGGGTGGATTGTATCGGGGTTTGGCCGGGCGCCATTGATCCACCCTTTCCACTATCTCGTAGCGAGTAGTCAGAAACTGGTTCATTTGGGACCAGTTCGGAAGGTCTCTTCTAGAGCTTAATGATTGCTCCCACAGGGCAACTGTATTTTCTGGAAGCTTTGAGGTTACCAGATATATTAATATGGGATCCCAACTAGAGGTCTCCACTTGTTGTGTCGCTAAGATTTGGAGAGCGTTGTTTACAGAGGATTGTAATTTTTGAATATCCTCACTATTCTCCGATTGAATCGGTTTTAGATTCATGAGGACTCGGATTTGATTATCGACCAGGACTCTTTTGTTTTCATAACGTGACTTGAGGGCTTCCCATGCTAGGGCAAAGTTGTCGTCACTTAGAGGGAATTGTTCCACTATTTGGCCTGCCTTACCTTTAGTCTTCTGTCTGAGGTGATACAGTTTTTGGGCACTTGAGAGTTTGGAGTGGTTGATATACACCGCCGTGAACATGTCACGGAAAGACGGCCATTGATCATACCCTCCATAAAATACTTCTGTATCACATGGGGGGACTTTCAGGTTCATATGGGAGGACTCTGAGGGGGGTTGGGTTTGCACAGGAGGCGCGGGATTACTCAATTCCTTGAGTTGGAGTTGGTCGCCTATTTGTGCTTTAGTGTCCTCATAAGCTATGAGGCAGGCTCGGTATTTACCGAAAGCGGCGGACTTGAAGTCGTCGGGGAGGTCCTGGTCGTCGGTTTCTACTACCAAGTCGTAGGCGCTCTGTACTCTAGACCAAAATATATCGATATTCTTGTCTTTCAATTTTAGGGCTGCCTCGGTATTATCTTGTATAGGGGTTGAGCGGAACCGAGTACAGTAATCCGTAAAATTATCGGTTTCGGATATAAACTTATTTTCAGCCACGGTAGCCATTCTAAATAGGGACTTGCTTAATTTAATTTTTGGAATTTTGGGAAATTTTTTAGCTGCCGCTAATTATATTCACAAGAGATTGGTCAAATGGATTAGTTTCGGGCTAGTTGTTAGCTACCGCTGCTTTTTTTTTGAAAGGAAGTGATAAAAGGGAGTTTTTTTTATGGTCCAAAAGGGAGTAGTCTGGGACTAGTTTGACCGGACGAGATTTTTTTCTACTGGGTATCGCAACTTTGGTATGCACGTGTCAATTTACTGCTGGGTTGTCGCCAATAATATAAACGTATGTATATATGTCCAAGTTATACCGCAAGGGACACAGGTTTATAAAGGGCAATGTTTTAGGTTTGTGAGAATATCTACATATATGTATGTAAAATTTCACTTTAGGGGATTTGCCTTTGAATTTCTTGACACTTTTGGCGGGACAATTAATTTTTTTGGCGGGAGCCGACAAGGAAATTTGGGGGTTATAATTTTATATATTATATATTATATGGGCAGGGGCTGGTTTCTTCAATGGCGAAGAAGGACCATTAGTTAATGTGGGTAGTACTCACGGTTGCTTGGGGAGCCTTGGGCTTGGGGTTGGTGATGGGCGCTCCTGATCCTTTGATCCACAAGTTAGTATTTCTTCGAGTTCAAAGTTCAGCGTTAAGATTGCGCAGTGCTTGCTCCAAATTGGGTCGTCGTGGCAAGTCCTTCTTTTGATGTGCACACACTGCTTATGGCGTAGATGGTGGTTTATATGTTGTTGTACGATATACAACTGGAAATCCAATAAAAAATGAAAATCGCACTACACACGGCTATGTTTCTTGTATAAATATTCACAATTTTATTTGTTTAGCGTTGGATGAATGTATATTAAAGTTAGAAACAATTCGCATTAAAAGGGTATAGACATATACGTGGAAACTAATAGCACTAATTTGACACTTTATTTGCGTGGATTTTATTATAATTTACGGTCTGCGCGACGTTCGATAACTTCCTCGGATATATAAAGTCTTGGTGTGCTATTATAAATTACACCTTTTTTGTATTAATTGGACAATTTTTATTTCCCGTTTTTTAAATCTATAAAAAAGGGGCCGGTGTAAAAAAACCAAGAACCAATAACAACGATAATATAATATGCAAAAAAAAAATGATGGCCGAGCAGCTGTCAGCTGTGCGGCGAATTGGTGTGGGGTGATTTATGCGTGGTTGCCACACGTCCCAAATCGTTCCAATTTTAACACTTAAATCTAAAGGTGAATTCATAAGTGGTGATGAATAAATAATGTAATAACAATAAAATATAATGTAATCCATGCGTTATAATGATATTATATACAATTCATGACAAATATGTATAACGAGTATTATTTTATGTACAATTCAGGAAATATGTTTATAATGAATATTATGGGTCTGGGATTGGGACGTGTGGCTACCGATGTCGCGTAAACAGTGCTATTGAGCTTATTATGGCTAAGTTGATAATATCTTGAACTTTTTTGAAATTTGTATAGCTGTTTTTAAGAATAACTAACGACAATTATCAAATTACCACAAAATTTTTTAGGAATAATCGCTGGATACAATACTTTATCGATAATTTTAAAATTTAATTGATAGTTGCCTACTGGTAATCTGATACATTCACAGCATTTTTTAGAAATAAGCGCTAGATAAAAAAATTCTATCGATATTTGAAAGAATTAGTCGATAAATATTTACCGATAATCTGCAAAGCGTAAAACTTTTAACAGAAAGAAGAAGATTTTAAAAATCCCACAATCGGTTATTTTTTACATCTATTTTTATAGTTTAAAAAACCAGACTGTTCTTAGAAATAAATAACGCAACTGGTCAAATTCAAACATATTAAAAACATATTATTATGTTTTTGTTCAAACACGGGGTTTTTTTATTGCCGATAAACAGTTGTTTTTAGAAATAGTCAAAAAAAAAACTATAGATTTTTATTTAACGATACTCACAAAAAGAGCGAAATTGTTTCTTGCTGTTTTGTATTAGCGAAAAAAACACACCCTGCAGGTGTTGCGGACTGTTCCCAAATGACAGAACTTTGCGGATATCAATCCGGTCCTGAGAGGTCGGGAGGTTGCTCTCGTGGGAGTCTCGAACACTCAAATATATCGCGCAGGCATGTTTCAAACTAGAACTTTCAAACCTGCGTAGCTATAAAGCTATGTTTGACGATCAAAAATCGCTTGAATCTATCCCAAGCAAAACAGCTTAACTCAATACTTTAGTACTAGTGTCTTCCGATGCAGCGCGCTTCTATGTATCATAGCCCTGGGCACATACTTATAAATGTATTTGTTAGTCAAAAAAGCTTTTGCAAATTTGGTGGAGCAACTACATTGAAGTAAAATGTGTATAGAGATTCATTCACAGGAAATTGCATTTTTGAGTGGATAATTTTTCTTCATACTTCTTAAGTGTGCCAATGCATGCACTACAGATGGCTCTACTTGTGGTGGGGGCATATGGAATTTTCCATTTGAATATTTGTTGAGTGAGCATATCAAATATGTACCATATATGTATATATGCATGTATGTATATATTTTAGAATGTGTAGTCATAAATTTATACGAATATTTAGCTATTCTTTATTAAGTAATATATTCCTTGTCATACCGTTTGCATGCTAAAGTGAACTGGTATGTGGTGCTATGTCATGCTATGTCGTTTGTTTTTCATCCGATAACTTGTGTTTTCAGTTATTGTTTAATGATGCGTTAAAGATGAGTAAGTATTGGGACGTGCATGCTTAAGTGGTAGTATATGTAATGCATATAAGAATACAAAATGAAATTTGGTGGTAGCGCTAATGTTTTAGTTATGAGGGTCTTTGGTGTTAATGTCATCCATAACTCTTGGTTGGATATGTTGGATTAAAGCATACAAGTTTTGTGAAACTAAAACATTAATTTAGTCTATTTTATGGTATACCTTATATACCGCAAAGATACGAAACACTCTCTCATCTTGACCACATGTATCTTTGAAAATATTTACAAATCCTTCCAAAAATACTCATTTAACTCAAAATTGGTTCGGCACTGTTTCAAGACAAGTAGTTTAAAATACCTTGATGGACGAGAGGGTACATTGAAGTTCACTTCACTCGAAACTTGTGCTTGAGAGTGAACCATGAGGTAACTTTATCATTAAAACAGTCCTAAGTATTTCCCTCCGACCAGAAAGGATGTGAAGATTAATGAGCTTTAAACGACTTGTATAGGGTGGCAGATTATGCAAGGGATGTCCCAAAGAAAATTTCATAAAGGAAATAGTAAACATTGTTTTTGAACTGATTCCAGGCAAACTACATGGACCTGGTAATGTGGGTTCCAAATTATAAACCCGTATTCAAGTATCGGTCTGACTAAAGTAGTAAAAAGAGCTTGAGTTACATAAGCGTCACTAAGACAATCATTTAGTGAATGCTTAATAGATTTCCACTACTAATATGACCCCTTAATACATTTAAAGAAGGGCGGAAGATCAAGCTTCGCTAAGTCCACAAACTAGACAGAACTGCGTGCCTACCTATTGTCAGCTTACTCAAGCCAGATAAGAGCTAAGTTTTAAGTAACATCGCCCGAAAGACCTTCTTCCTTTACGTTACAATCCCACGACACATGAAACTGTACAGTAATAGATTCAACAGCACCAAGCCTTCCGGCTCAAACGCTGAACAACGTTCTTTAAAAAAACCATATTATTTACGGTGCAACGAGCTTTTGTTCCGTCTGTATCAGGCGGTACGTGGGAAAGCTCTGAAAAGCTTTTTACAAATTTCGCTAACGTTTCTGGTTCATAATTGTGCTATCTGCGTTGTTATGGTTATGAAGCACTTACATAGAAACTTTTTGCCTAAATAATTAAACTATCCTTAGTTTTTCATGCTGTCAGAAACAAGATGGTTTTCAGAGAACAAATTTATTATTGAAAAGTTAGGAAAAGCTCGTTAGCATTGCAGGGACATTTGTTTCCAATAACGGGGTCAAAAGCTCACATCATCATTGCAGAGCGCTTGGAAAATATTTCCAGAAGTCTAACAACTATGAACAATATAAATATATGGCCCATCATGTCAGCAAAAACACTGCTTTAAGGGGCGCACAACTTTTCTCTATGGTTGCTTTATTTTATATGGTGTTAAATAAATTTTTTAAGCCGGTGACATTTCATAAGCCCTTCTGACTGGTTCGAAAGAAAATAAAACATCTAATGGAATGTTATATCTTTAATTCATTGTTGTACTATAAAAGATGAAAAATCCTATTCTACTAATATTCTGTTCAAGAAATCTAGATATAAATCTTAGTATATAACGATAGTGAGCCGTACTCTTATCTGACATTTATGGAGACTGCCAGAGATGTTGTTTGTACTAAATTTCCCTTCACTGCTCTAAACACAACTTTAATGCGAACTGCAACAAGAAGTATAGAGTGCACTTAGCATTATCTCACTCTTACTTACGCTTAAATATGAATTCGTATATTCTTTAAATATACATACGAGTATTTACCTATAAAGATGAAACAGACATATATATAGATACTCATAAGCTAGATGCAAACTTGTAAGTACTAGGACTTGGTAACACTGCATTACATTACGTTCTTGCACTAATATACAGTATAGAATATGAATTGGTATAAGTTTCCTTTGTTTTTTGGAGAACTATCCAACTTCGGCGTTTTGTTCGGCTTCGATTTTAAAGCGTTTCTTGATAAAACTTGTTTGCCCGAGTTTAAAGTTTCATTTCCATTTATTCATGTGAAGCTATCGGGGATTTACTGAGCGAAAATTTAGGACCTACGATCATATAAAAAAATTTCCGATACAACACACCAATTGTCGGGACCCCTGAAAAAGTTTCGGGTTGCCTTCGGCTGAACCGACTGAGATCGGGTTTGCTCGTTTCAGCCTTAAAAATCACAGTTCATACAGTAGAGTACAAAAAGTTCTTTAATTAAACTAAGCACTTATATCAGTGTCCTTCTATTAATTGTCATAGGTTAGATGTTTCGCCGACACTGTACTTCGAAGTAACACTTTCGCTGTATTGTATCAAAATCTCTCTATCTGGTGCTTAATAGATTCGGTACTAGACGAGGCGAATCTTCTGCCTTACTACGTTAGTACGTAAGCATTCTTTCACAGAGCGTGTGTTGAGTTTCTTAAGCTATAAAAACCCCTCCCAAAACTCCTTTGACTTATCTCTAAAAGAGTGAGCCGCAGTTAATAAATTTCGTCTTCAGTGGGCTACAATTATATAATATGCTTTTGTGCCACTTTATCAACGCATAAGAAATGTTTGCCATTACCCACAACTAGTAAGTACAAATGCATTTTCAAACATATTTTGTTCAATTCCATTTTCATCAACGTCTTGATAAACTTCATACTATTGCATTTTAGACACATTTCACCAAATTTTTCATGTAGACAGAGACAGTCAAATTTTATGCATGAACACCAAGTATGTTACAAATGAATATACGAAAAAAACTTCACCATTTTTATGCAAGCAATACAAAAGTATACCCCACAAACATTTTCGGAGTCCTTATAATTTATGAGTCAAATATGAGTTATAAATACATGAATGCTATGAGCCACATAAATATAATCATACAGCCGTCTTTTATCACTCCGCTGTGATAAAAACTGTGACCCGTATGCGGAGAGTGTTCATATAACAGAGCAACTTTCAAACAAATATTCATATTAATACTGTTTATTTTTGGAAAAAAGAAAAATGTTTGAATAAAAAATGTTGTTATACACATTGTTGTGCTGTTTTTACATTTTCGTTTCTTATGCCTTATTATGCCTATATTGATATTCCGTACTAGTGGATTGGTTAACAAATTTTTTTCAAACATCGGAAATATAGAAACATGAACCTTTCAAAGGGTTTTTACAAAATATCTGACTTTAAGGGCCTAAAAGCATCAAATTGTAAGGGTTATAAATCACTCCAAAAAGCTTCGTGTAGAGGTCTTTTTGGAGTCAAATAAGTGCCGATTAAGAAACCCAAAGGTGTCATATATAACTACAATTCAAGCTTATAATATACATGAAATAAGCCTTATATAGGACGACCATTGCAAGAAGGTAAATGCCATCACTAAGGACCCATAATTGAGCTATTAGAAAGAGAAAAGCTCCTCTAAGGATTCCCTCCTGACTCATTTATGACTCCGGTGGTTTGCTGGGTATATGCGCTCAGTAAAATATATAATATAAATACATACATATAAGCAGATTAGACGGGCAAATCTTGTTTTTTTCAAATTTTATTAATATTTTATTCAGAAAGACTAAAAAAATTTGTAAAAGCTTCGGACCTTAGTATAAACCAATTTTTGAGAACTTTTGTTAAGAACTTTTAAGGGCTGCTCTCCTGTTTGGTTTAAAATTGTAAAACCAATAAAGTAAAAAAATTTATTTGTATACCAAACAAAAAAGGTGTGTAAAAAAAATATTATTATTAATGTTAAATATGTCACGTTAATGCAGAAGATATTTAAGTGAATTCAATGAAAAAATTGGTTTAAGAGCGAAAAAAAAACAAAAACTGTTTTTGATTCAAAAAGAAATGACTTTTGAAAGACTAACTTGATAAAAAATATTTATGACCCCTTTTTTTAAATCCATTTACTTTTTTTAGGGATTTGGATTTGTAACTTTTTCTCCATTTAATTTTGCGTTTTTGAAGAATTTTTTAAGTAAAAAAAAAATTTTTTTTAAAATGATAAATGTATTAAAAAATAAGAACTAATAATGCTAATCCCCTAACAACTAAGACTAAAGTTGGACATTTTTGCATACTTTCTTTTAATGATATTAATACAGTTTCTAAAATAAAAATGATTTTTTTCACCCAGTCTAATGATCAAATATAAAAATATAAGTACATATGTCTAAGTAAGTAACATGCGAATGCTGTTTTAGTGGGTGTACTTTAATGTCTTTCTTCTGAAGTGATAGGCAAAAACCGTCTGGTTGTAGATATTGTTGTGAAGTGACTACCCGACGGAAGTATTGCAGACATTTTTATTTGAAGTGTTATATTTTTAACTTGAGTGCTTTGTTTTTCTTCTATGGGCTCTTTTGAATACTTCATTACTTGGTGTTTAATTTAGATAAAAGGTATACATACTTATGAATATTTTTGGTGAATAACAACACTCAGCTAGAAAATGAATATTTAAAAACATTAAACTTGTGGCAGTAACCAAGGAAATCCCAACTCAAGATTCAACAATTTAGTTTAGATGACATCAAAACCAGCGTATTGTTAGCTTAATGGTTAGCAATGCGTGCCAAAAGTTCTCTGATGAAGAAGCCTAGCAGCTTCCGAAATGGATCTATAAGAAAAGCTATGGCGGTTGTCTCTAAACATTTTTCCTACTCTATTCAATTAAACAACTTTCAACAATTAATTGAAAAATGATTATTAAAAAAAAAACTCAAGGCCAAAGTTTTAAAGCTTTAAGTTAAAAGTTTTTTGATTGAATAGAGTAGGAATAATAATTAATTAAAAATGATTATTAAAAAATAAAAACAATAATAATTTTCATAAAAATTCAAAAAGTGAAAAATTATTATTGTTGTTGTTATTGTGGTAAGGACAAAAACACTCCCCGAAGGTTGTCGAATTAACAGTCCTTGGCCGGATTTGAACCCGGTACGCTCCGGTACTCCCTTGCGGTACTGCCCGACTGTCGTGGTAGCGATTTATGAACAGTAAAACCCTCTAGGTCATTTCACCCCTCCTTCCGTAAGGAAGGATAAGATGGGTAATGAGAGGTGAGAGGCATCATATCCGTAGATCAGCCATCGAGTTGCACATCATTACCTTTGTGCATATTACTCGCCTCTTACGACCGGTATGCCTACCTCGGGCATATTCTAGACCCCAACCCGCAGGGGCGATATTATTATTCTTGGCCTTGAGCTCGGTGTTGGTATAAAAAAGCAATAAAAAAAAAACAATAAAAAGTTTCATAAAAATTAAAAAGTGAACATTTTTTATTCTTAGCCTTGAGCTCGCTTCATGAATACTTGAAAATGTAAAGGCCGTAAAATTAACAAAAATTGTTGGTACAAAAAGCAAAAATGAGATGAGCGCTTTAATGAAAAATTCAATAAAATGACTTTGGCTCCTTTCCCTTATTGCCACAGAGATGACGGCAATATCAAGGGAGACGATGTTTTCCTTCAATTAGAGCTTTTTCGTCGATTTGTTGGTTAGTTTAGTTTTCGCTGCTTAATTTGTAGAAGCAGATAAACAATATGTTTAGAATTTACCATCACACATCCAGCAGCACTGCTCGGGTTTTTTTTTCCTTTTTTAGTTAGGCCACTGTCATAGATGTAGCAAAGGTCCATTCGCTTCTTTGTTACTTTAGATTTCATTAATGATTATATGCACGTTAATTTGCCTGAAATCCTTAAAAGGTCGTATCTCAATTAATTACTTCATTATTTTCAAATAAAGATACTATTTTCAAAAATAACTCACAAGCAAACTTTCATACAAATATACGTATATACATACAGTTGTGTTCAATAAAATAGTAGTGAAATTAAATTTGATATCGTTCGACGAAAAAGAAGAAGCTGCACTTTTATTATAACTCCAGCTGTGAAAAATTTGAAATAGTAAACTTTCTTAAACATACATCACACCAAATTTAAAAATTTATACTATCATTAATATTATAATTTCATGAATAATATTTTTATTTTACAAACTATTATTATTTTTGTATATAAAAGCTCAGTTGCCGATATCAGAAAAGTGTTATATAAATAAAAGTTCTAAACTGAAGTATTGAAAGCGATTTTGAAAAGTATAATTTCTTGTTTTTTTTTTTCGAGGCTTAGTTAAAAAAAAATCAAAACGTGTTTTTACGTAAAACTGATATTTTTTTATAGATGTTGGGTTGTTTAGTTTTAATATGTTAAAAAAAATATTAACTCATTCAAAATATTTCACAAAAAACAGAAACAAAGTGAATGCCATTGGTCTTAGGTACAATTTATATGAGCTGAGAGCTGAGATGGCTATAAACAATTAGCTGCGGGACAGAAACTGCTTAACGTACCACTCTGAAATTTTTAGGAGATATTATTCAAACTATAGAGCTCGTTTGGTTTTAGCATCAAGGAATTTAATGAATCCCATTTTTAGTTATTTACATTTGATTATAATTTTTGTTTTTTTAAGTTCATTATTCTTAAAAACTAAAACAAAATTTTTTTTTTACCTGAAGAGTATAGACGATTATTAATTAACCTAACCTGTGAGTTTTGTTTTTTTCTAAGAATTCGTTGAGAAACTACAATGCTTTAAAATATCTTTAAATTTTCGTATTTTTTTATTTTTTCGTACATCAAAAGTTTGAAAAATTATTACTTGCGAATTTCGCATATTATGCGAAAATAAAAAAATACGTGTCAATTAATTTTGCATCCAGTTTATAAAAAAAATTATTTCAGTCCAATTTAAATTTTAGGTGGAAAAATGGAAACGAGCCATATATTTCATTGGGATAGAGATTTAGAAAAATTGTATTTAAATTTACTTTGCTTATTGGGTACCTTTCCTGTGGGGAATTCTGTGGCCCGCTACTTTACTAGCTAAGTTTCATTGTTTCTAACTATTAGTTGGTTTCAAAGTCATTCAGTGTTCAATCGAAAGATTGCATCTGAAATTTTTTTAAACACTTGAATATCAGGTAAAATACTTGCTGACAAAAAACCCGAATTGTATTTCTTTATGTGTGACTTTTTCTCATTAGAATTAATAAATTTTCATTTCATATTTCGATTTCATTGAAAATTTGCATGCCTCAACATGGTTATGGCTTAAGACATTGGTTTCTGTCCATGTTTAGAGAGCAGGACATACACATGAAGCACATTAACCATGTTATAATTTAAATTAACACATTAATTAACTAATAAGTATAGGAATCAAACATAAAAGTAGTCGACTTGTAGTCAGCTGAAAAATCCCTCACTTTTTCGGCGCCATCGCCATGTAAAATTAGTCAGCTAAAATCAATGTAAAGTAGTTGAGGGAAAGACAAAGCTAGCTGAAAAATAGTGTACTAATAGTCGACTTAGGCCCGGTTTTTCAGTACAAGTTTAACTCAATTTGTCAGTTAAACTAAGCTTACACTTGTTACGCAGTTTTTCAGCCAACTTTAAACGAAGTTTAAACGTAGTTTAAGCGGCCAATTTGGCAGGGTTAAACTCTAGTTAACCTGTCAGCTGTTTTGCATACTTGATGGTTTTGGTTGTGAAACAATAAGCTGAACGCAATTAAGAAAGGACGATATTTTTATATTTAATTAAATACTGGATATATCATCTGACGAAAGTGATTATAGTGATGCAGAAATTAGCGAAATCCGAACTATTACAATACTGAGGAGAAGCAATGGCGTTAATATGTATATAAATATTATCTGTTGCCGTATCTAGATAAAGAAAAATCCAATGTTGCCGTATAAAAAGCAAATATTAAAAGCGGCCTTAAACTCGCACTGAAAAACCGCTCTGCAGTTTAACTGGAGTTTAAATTTATGCCGAGTTTAAGCAAACTTAGTTTAAACTGAGCTTAACCAAGGACTGAAAAACGGGGCCTTAAAGTGTAAATATAATATATATATTTATGTGAATTGTGATTCTATTTTTATGTTTTATTGTTATATAGTATAGTTGACCCTGAAGACGATTACCGTTGGTAGTCGAAATATATTGGTAAAATCAATATTTTTTGGTTTCAATGTTTGAAAAATAACAGACCTCAAGCCAGCAAGGGGAAAGAATTAAGTGTAAAAATAAGTTTGAAAACACAAAAATATGCTCCTAATTATGTTCACAACTATCTGCATTTAACTATGTGAATAAGATAATTTAATTGAAAATGGCAAAAGGCCAAGAAGAATTTATTGTCCGAAAGTAAAACGAAATTCTGCATAGTCATTTAAACGAATGAGTGAGCCGATAATAAGTTGGCACATGTGCGCCACTACTTATCCCGACTTACATCGAATACCACTTCACAGCACACACACACACATACACATACATACAAACGCACAAGTGTTGAACGGCATGCATTAAGGCATCCTAAGTAGATATAGGCGAAAAGGCAAAAAGTTAGCGAAATGTTTGTTAAAAGTTAAGAAAGCTTCTAATTAAGCCAATTGTTTTTACATCGTTAGCGTATGTGCGATGAAAAATAAGTGGAAATTTATGAGGCGATTAATAGTTCGGAAAGTTTTCAATAGATTATGAAATAAAGGTGTTTTAATGAAGCATGCTAGCAGCTGACTTAGAAGGGGGATTATTTCAATGGCACATTCATATAATTATTTTTAAAGAGAAAAAATTTCAGTTCTTTAAGTCTAGAAACATTGAGTCTTAATTGTTGATGCATATTTCTGTAAACTTTAAGTTATTTTTAAATTATTGTGGCACCTTTATAATTGCAGATTTCACTGGAGCCCATTATCTATGCCAAATATTTTAGCTTAGGTTTGTTGTTGCTATTGTATAAAAGATACGAAAAGTAATGTAGGCAATTACAAATTATTCACACCCAAACTATGCACTTTTGATGCCGTTGTTAAATATTCCAGCTTTGACCGCGAATATACTTTTAATGGATATATATATACGAGGTGATATTGTTTGTTAAGCATCAACTTTTCTATAAAATACGCAACCTGAAAAATAAAACACTTTAATTGTTTAAAAAGTTAGTCAACCTTTGACCGTGAACAACTTTGTAATCGTCACATTAGTGAAAAATTATAACAGAAAATTTTTGTATAGGGTTCAATTAACTGCAAATATGAAGGAAGAAATTTGTAAAATGATATTCTAGTAATAAGACATAATTATTTTCATAGAATTCCATAGGATTTCATTAGTATTGAAAAGTCATACTTGGTCAGCTTATTAAATTTCCAAAAATGACAAAAAAAAAAGAAAATCGATTTTTTTCGCTCACGGTAGCATACAGTTGTGTTCAATATAATAGTAGCAAAATTAAATAAGATATCGGTCGACGAAATAAAAAGAGGCTGTGTTTTTAATAACTTTGCTTTAAAATATAGCGAATTCTATAATAAAAATCACATAAAAAGAAATTTCAAAGTTAACACAAAGCTTAGAAAAGTTAATTAAACTTTAAAAAAACCAGGAGCGCACAACGAAATAAACAAAAAAAAAATGTCTTTTTTATACATATATGTAAATGAAAAATATTTCGTTTGAATAATTATCAAAAATTATTAGACTTCATAATTTTGTTTCGTTGATATTGAAAAAATATCAAAAAAAATTTAGTTTTGTTATTGAAAAAAAAAAATTTTCTATGTAGATACATATGTACGCACATGCATCCATAACATATATTTTACAAAAACTCAATATTATTTTGATATAATTTTTTTTTGCTGCACCGAAAACCAAATCTATTTGATATTTTTTTTTGATATTTAACAAAATTAAAAAATTTTGTATATATTTTTTGAGATTTGTAAAAACTATTCCTTTTTTGTTATACACACAACTTTCACGGTACTATTTATCTCAACAAATTTAAAATTTTATTTTGCTTTTTGATAAAAATTACGTTATTATGAAGGCCTGTTAAAAACTTACATCAAAATCTCAATATTTTTGGACGAAAGTTTTAGAAAATTTTTGAGTACGCAGTTTTATAGCTCATTCAATTTTAGTATAATAACTAATATGCAAGTGAGAAATAACTCAACATTTTCTCTGAATTTATTAGATTTTTGTTTGTCAAAGATTTTTCTGCATGCGTTGTTCGAAGGAAATCACTCAACGCCTTTGACGAAAAAAATTCTGCAAATTCAGGAAAGGAGTTCTACCTTGCACAATGTTATAATATATATAAATGGAGTATGATATCTTCGTAATCGTCGAAACTTGGCTGACTTCTAATTCTTATGATGCTGAACTCTTCGATCCCAAACAATTCGTCGTTTTTCGTAAAGATAGGGATGCAGTTAAAACTGGCCGTTCAAGGGGTGGTGGTGTACTGATTGCTGTGCAACGCAAGTTTAATGCATCTCTTATTATTTTGGCTAATGGTGACACCCTGCTAGACCAGATTTGTGTCAATATTCGTGGTGCTACTTTTTCCGGTTCTCTTTTCGTGATTGCTTCGTATATTCCACCTGGAAGTTCGGATGATATTTATACAGCTCACGTTGATAATATTTCATCACTGGCAGTAAATAAATCGAGCAACGACAATTATTGTGTACTGGGTGATTTCAATCTCTGTGATATATCCTGGTCTCCTGCTCACTGTACATCGAGTATTGTGCCTAGTAATATTTCTAAATCATTTGAATCTTATTTCATAGACAACATTCTTAGTTTAAATCTCATTCAAATCAATAGCTTCAAAAACGAGCTCAATAGAATATTAGATCTAATTTTTCTTAGTGGTGATATTAATTTTAATATTTCCAAGTTCCACGAGCCTTTCGTTCCATCGGATATGCATCATAACACTCTGGTTCTTAAACTCGAATTTTATGAGTACGGTCCTCAAACCTTTAATGATGCAATTGATTTTAACTTTGCGCGTTTTGACCATTCTAGTCTGAATCACGTTTTCGCTGAAATTGACTTGACTAACTTGCTTTCCTACTCAGACCTTGATACCTGCTACGAAGTACT
Organism: Merzomyia westermanni; assembly: GCA_949987695.1. NCBI lineage: Eukaryota > Metazoa > Arthropoda > Insecta > Diptera > Tephritidae > Merzomyia > Merzomyia westermanni. The sequence continues at coordinate 27,699,609 of OX465291.1, forward strand.
TAGATTGACTTTGTTTGATTTATGTCTTAAATACGTACCAGTTTTGAAAAGAAAACCTTATAAACTACCATGGTACATTAAGGGTTTAAAAAAGCTAAAGAAATTAAGGAACAAGTTATTTAAGAAGTTCTGCCGCACTAAGAATGCGTTTTTTTATGAGAAGTGCAAGCATTATATGAAGGAATTCAACTATCTGGATAAGTTTCTTTACAAAAACTACAAAGTAAACTTTGAGACAAACATTAAATCTAATCCCAAAGCATTTTGGAATTTCATAAAGTCAAAGAAGTCTTGTTCTGCGATTCCCGCTACTATTTTTTACGGTGACAAACTTGCTAAAACTCCCAATGCTGTAGCTAACCTGTTCGCGGACTTTTTTGGTTCAAATTTTGCTCGCGACAATAATACCCCTTGTCCTGACTTTTCATCTGATATCAATTCCTCTTCAGACTTTGATTCGATGTAAATCTCTATTGATGATATCATCGCTGGCATTTCAAAATTAAAACTATATACTAAGAAAGACACCGATGGCCTTTCGATTGATTTGCTAAAAAAGTGTCCGGCTTTAGCTGTACCCTTACAGATAATTTTCAACTTGTCATTTCGAACTGGTGAATTTATTGGTGCCTGGAAGGTTGCCACGATAACTCCTATTTTCAAAGCTGGAAACAAGAGCGCTGTATGCAATTACAGGCCTACATCAAAACTCACCTCTGTCTCTAAGCTATTTGAATGTATAGTGAAGGACAAGATTTATTTTTCCGTGAAGAGCTTGTTATGTCCCAAACAGCATGGAGTTCAGTGAATATTGTATCTCAGCTTTTTCCTGCGGTTTTCAGGTTGATAGGGTCTCACATGAAATTCTAATTCATAAATTAGCCTGTCTTGGCTTTCACTCAATCTTCCTACAATGCCTGAGGTCGCACTTATCTAACAGATGGTGTATTGTCTCTGTTGATGGTGCTTCATCTGAACCGTTTCCGGTGACATCCGGCGTTCCGCAAGGCAGTATTCTAGGTCCACTACTTTTTGTCTTGTTTATCAATGACATTAGTTCTTATTATAATAATTTATTTAACAAAAAAGGTTGAGAAAATTGTCGGGATTCGAACCAGCAAACTTCGGAGCAAATATTCATTAGGCTACTGACCCGTTTTCACCGCCGTTGCCTAAATTGGAGTTTTATCAATCAGTTTTCAACAAACCCTTACTGTACGTTGCATAAAACGTTAATTAAAAATAATTTTCCAAACCTCATTTGCAATTGTTTAAAAAGGGATCACTTTGTTGATTCAAGAATTTTTTCCAAAATTTTAACAATGATTATAGTAAACGTTTTTCAAAAGAAAAGCTTGCTAAAGTAAATTTACCGTAAGCTTATAGTAAACTTACTTATTGGGTGTTTTGGCCGGGAAAGTATGCAAAAATATTTTAGCTGGCGTATTTATTGTTAAGATTATTGATCCGCCTCAAGGCGTCATCAGAAATCAATATATCTGTTTCAATAAGCGAGATAAGCCAAACTTAAAAAAAAAACAAGTAAGGAAAGGGCTGTCTTCCACTGTGCCGAAGACTTTATGCCTTTCATAAATAAGCATCACTGTTTAAAGTGTCCGGTCCTTACTTACATTTAGTAAAAACTCTGTAAAATTGATAATTTAAAGGTACATAGCCCAAAACCCATTTATCGAAACCATCGATTGTATGGGAGCTATGCATTGTATTGATCCGATCTTACTGACAAATCTAATGACAAAATGGCGGCCGCATACCAAATTTCATCAAGATATCTCAAAAACTGAGGAACTAGTTTGCGTTCAAACAGACAGACGGACATAGCTAAACCGACTCAGCTCATCGCCCTGATCATTTCGGTATACTTATTGGTGGGTCTATCACTTCTTCCTCTTATTCATGTTCATGAAAGGTATAAGAAAAAAAAAAAAATTTCCACTGCTGTTGCTTAAAAATTGTGGATTTTATAGACAAAAAACCATATCTCAATTCCAAACAGTTACATTACAATTTCAACTTCAAAGCGCTCTAACGAAAAACTAAAAAAAAAATCACTTTCTTTCTGCGACAGATATAAGCATTCCTTTTTCCCGTTTTTTTTTATGTTGCTAAACATTCGCTTACTAGGCAGATTACAGAAATTATTCGGTAGTCATAACTGATTTTAGTTCACAAACCATTCGCTGCTAAGAAATGAACCAAATCAGCAAATAAGTAAGCATGTGTGTGCTTGTCAAATTTCCTTCGTTTCATTTACTTTCTGTCCGAAAAGCAAAACATTTCATCAGCAAACGATTGCCCTACAATCAAAGGCGGAAAATCGTAATTACAATCACAAGTCACTTTTCTTTACACATTTAATTATTTTATTGCTTTCATTGCGCTATTTGTGTTTCTGCTGTCGAAATGGTGCTTGGATAATTGGCATTATGGTGTATTTAACACGAATTCAAGCGTGCAATCGACAACACACATACACACACACACGCGCGCACAACCAAATGCTCACACTTTCAGTTGCTGCAATGCTTTTTGAGGCGTTTTAGTGTAGCCGAGTCGATAACTAGCTTTCAGACTATTATTAGTTGTGTCAACGTCAATGTTGACAACAGTGGTTGGCAAGTTTTAACGCGACATTTCCTCGCTTTTAAGCACTTCTTACCAGCTTGGTATCCTTTCATTGCCGTTGAGCCTTTTTGATTTAGATTTTTTTTTTGTTTTTTTACATCCATAATTTAGTTGGGTATCTTACGCTGGTAGTAATAATATTTTATTTTTTTGTTAGAGAATATACAAATAAATTAATTGTCTTGTAAATTATTGGTGGTTCTAAAGGCAGGCTGGGAAATGTGAAATATGTTTGCGTTGAATAATCGAACTTTTTATAGGAGTTTGTGTGAACAATATTAATAATTAAAGACATAATTATTTTATGATAACATTGAAGAATAGTACCCGAATTCAATATAGTTTCATTACAATACTTACTTGCGCTTATAACTTTCAAGTATACCTCATTATATGAGGCTTATCTTTCAACCGGCCAATTGAGTAGCAGATATTGGGTTACAATGGAATAGCAATCGAATCGAATAATATAAATCGACTAGCCTAATATAATATCATAATTTTATCTATGATTAATATCGCAACACCTTGAAATATGGGAAACTGTAGCATCAAGTTCCATTATATAAAGATTCAACTATCTGTTAACCAAAAATCGGTGTACAAAATTGCTCAAGCCTTGGCCGCCGGTAGATAAAGTACCCGCGTCCTGTTTATGTGCGTATGTAATGAAGTGGAAGAGTTTTTGCTGGCAGTCAGCGCAAATGGTGAATGAAATGGTAAGTTTTGCAAGAAAGTTTGACACTGAGAAGCTGCTGATAGTTTCTGCATTTAGATCTCAACTGCTCTCTGAAAACAAGCGTCGCCTTACGATGTAACCGATCAGTGGCAGTTTATGGCTTACTCACTACTTACCGACAGAGGTACCATTATAAATGTAGCTCCAGCGAGTTTAAGAGAACAAGTGGGTACGAAGCGCTGCCTACAGGATCATGTTAGGTATAGATGAATTCCTCGACGTAAGCTAGCGCTTTCCTGAAAAGAGGACGTGATCCCAAAAGACATAATCCTTAGAAAAAAGTTTGAAGAAATAACATAGGGATTCAAAACAGGGAAAGTTCCTGCAGTAGCTATAATGGAGTTCTGGTAACCGTGGTATAGATCATGCATAAGTTATGGAGGGAACATTTATCTCTGTACTAAATATATTTGAGAATGATGAACGCAATAACCTAATCTCTGATGATGGATAAAATAAACGACTCTTGAAAACTTATAAATCGCAGGGGTATGATGGACTACAGGCAGAGCTAGTTAAACAAGAACTATGGAAATTATAAAAGAACATTCGTCAACGTTTAAGGTAAATATGGTCAGAAACTTATGTCTACAGATTTGAACTTAAGTATGCTCTGACTAAACGTGAATACCCAAATCTCAAAAAATAACTCGGCATCAGTCTCAATAATAACAAATAAGATTCTATGTGATGAATACTGTGAGGGACTGGCATGCATAGACCATCAGCTGATTACACTTTAGCAGTGGTGTCGCGCCTCATTAGTCCAAATCTTCACTATAATATTAAATCCGGGAGGAGACGTTGGAAGAATCCAAACTCGCAATATCTTAATGAATATAAGCTTTTTTTCTGACGTTGATCTATAGCTCAGTAAGGATTGGAAGGGATTTATCCAACCCATGCGAAGGAAAATGACGTGTCAGAAAAGTCGACTATGTTCAACTCGGGTTGCAACCATGAGCCGCATTATCCAGACGAAGATCTGCTATCGCACAGTTTTTCCCTTATTTTGGCTGAAGTTTAATAAGGATTTCAACATTGAAAGTGTCTACTTGGTTCTTAATTTTCTTAAAAAAAAATCTAGAAATCAAATATTAAGCTCAGATGCTATTATAGAATTAATGCTTAAGTTTCAAGTTAATCTCAAATAGCTAATTTTATATAAGGATTTTAAGTTTGGAAATGTCCTCCTGAAAAGTTTCAAAAATTGAATTTGTTAGTTATGACTATATACAGGGTGGCTGATTTTGCTACATTAAGAAACTCAAATAATTTTTTTTTCAGTGTATGGAATTCATTTTGCTTTTATTCATGTTAAAGCTCATTAAATTTTATTAAATATAGCTTAACTAGTTTTAAAAATAATGGAATTTAAATGCCCCCCTGCTCGTCGATGCATGTGCGGCATCTTACCAAAAAGTTGTTCATTACTGCTTGGAGAGTTGAGACAGGAATAGCCGCAATTGTTTCTCGAATCGATTGCCTTAGTTCATTCAAATTTGTTGGTTTTGCTTTGAAGACTTCCTGTTTGCAATAACCCCACAAGAAAAAGTCAGGTGCAGTAAGGTCAGGCGACCTGGGTGGCCAACGGAATGTGGAGTTTCTGGATATCAGCTTATTGGGAAATTTTCGTCGCAATTCTGTCATAACAGGTTGGGCTATATGAGGAGCTGCACCATCTTGCTGAAACCACACAGAGTTGAAAGAAATTCTCATTCGGCGTAATTCTGGATAGAAAAACTCTCTCAACATGCTCAAGTAACGGTCTCCAGTAACCGTAACGGTGTGACCGTTTTCTTCGAAGAAGTAGGGCCCGACAATGCAGCGTGATGAAACTGCACACCACACTGTGACACGAAGTGGATGCAATTCCGTCTCATGGAGTATCTGTGGGTTGGAAGCACTCCATATTCGACAATTTTATTTGTTTATGTTGCCGTTTAAATCGAAATGGGCCTCGTCAGACATGAAAAGACAGTCCAACATGTTTCCATCCTCTTCCACCATTTGAAGCATCTTCTGGCAAAATTCCAAGCGAATCGGCAAGTCTGCAGCGTTCAGTTTGTTGGCCATTTGAATTTTATATGGGAATAAGTCCAAATCTTTGTGCATAATTGACTGTAATGACTGTCTGCTTACACCCATTTGAGCAGATAAGCTTCTTGTCGAAACACGTGGATTGTTTTGTATGGCAGCAGCTACAGCAGCGATTGTTTCCTCCGTTCGAACTGAAGGGTTTCGACGGTAAGGTCTTCTGTTGACTGTCCCATGCTCGGCAAAATTGTTTACAAGTCTTATTATGGTCCATCTGCTTGGAGGATTGCCGCCAAACGTGCGTCTATACTCTCTTTGAACCGAAACTACGGACTCCAGTGCGTGATAGCGGCGGACAATCCAAATTCTTGTTTCAGTGTCCCAGTTATCCATTTTTGTTAAATGTAAAAGTCAATCTGCAAAATAAAAAAAAAATTAACCAGATTCATTAAATAGAAAAAAAGTTATTTAATTTTTTTTTGGTAGCGGCTTTCATTAGCCACCCTGTATATAGAATCAAAATTCAAATGAATGCTAGTCAAGAAACTGTGCTGTTCCTGGAAATTTTTTATGAAATTTATAAATTTGATTTTGTAGATACTTACCTGTTTATACTGATTAGTAATTAGTAATCAATTAATTAAACGGATTTTTTAATTGGTAATGATTATTTTATTTGTTTTTCAAGAAAAGGCAATAACCAATTTATTACGATAAGAAAAAATCAAAAAAAAAATTTTAAATAATAAAAAAAAAGTTGTTTTGATTACTTTTGATTAGTTTCGATTTTTGTTTTTTATTTTGATTATTTTTGATTTTTTCAGTATTGTTGAATTGTATATTTATGTGCTCCTACAGCAATACTGAAGTAAAAAAAAATTAAAAAAAAAAAAAATTTAAAATAATCAAAAATATTCAAAGATAATCAAAAGTAATTAAAACTACTTTTTTTTTGATTATTATTGATTTCTTTTAAAAAATCATAATTTTTTTTGATCATTTTTTTAATTAATTGGAAAATAATCATCAAAAATTGAAAGTAATCAAACATTAAATGGATTTTCAAGAAACTAATTAATCCAACCGGTAATCATTACGATAAGTAATCATTATTTAAAGCTCTGTATAGACATTATTCTTGATTTCGCATAATTTTTATATTTATCTGTCTTGGTAGACTATACAAAATTATTTCTTTCTACAAAAAAGTGGGCTATCAATTAGGAATATAACTACAATCTTCATAATCTTCTCTCAAAACATCTCACACACAAATGTATATCTCAAATAATTTATATGCCAGCGATTGAGCTGAACACTTCCTTATTTATTTTCTTATTAAATGGAAATTCAATATTTTTATTATATTTCCATTCATCTGCGCTTACTTTGCTGCATAACTGAAATTTATATTAATACGAAAAACGTCCAATTTCCTTTGTCCAAAAAATATGGCAAAACATAAATATGTGTGCTTACATACTTTCCAATATTTTGGCTCCTTTCCCACTTACCTTCGTTCATATTTTATTTCCTTTTATAGACTTTTTATTTTGTACTTCCTTCTTTACGTGCATGCTGCTCGTCTTCCATCTTTTCTTTGCTGCCAATTTAATTTTACTTTGGTCACTCATACGCAACGTTGACCAATTCATAAAAATGTCGTGCGTGTGCATGTGTGTGTGTGTGTGCGTGCATTCTATATTATGACCACAAAATAAATCGAATTTGAGTCCTTCATTATTATTGTGTCAAGCGCAAATAGAAATGGTCGTTCTTCCTTTTTCAATTGTACACTTGCATTTGCGCTAAAGTACACGGTATGTGCGGCTGTGTGTTGGACAAGTCAAAGGATTTTAGCAAATGCGACATTGCTAACAAACAATAAGAGAAAGTGTGTGGAGGAAGCATAGCAGCAAAAAAATATTCATAAATTCGACAGCATCCAAATACTGTATGAGCAAGACCTACAAAGTTGCTTACATATCCCTGCAAAAAATGCGATTAGTCTAGGACGCATCCGGGATGAGTCGCAAAGGAGGATGCGATTAATGGCAGTTCTGATACCGTTGGGTTGAACTGTTCACATTAGTTTGAGCATGTCCTATGGACAGACCAATTATACCCATTTATACCCGAACGGGTACGAAAGGGCTAAATACTTTATATCCAAACGTGTACTTTTAGCTCCTTAAAGTATGCTACAAAAACCGAAATTGACTTACACCCTTTTGAGCATGCTACACAAATAAAAATCTACTTCTGTATAGTAATTTTTAGCCAATTGTAGACTAAATCGATTAATCGCCGATCGCTCTCTTTAGTGATTAGTCACACGATATTTTTGCAAGGTATATACAGGCACACACACACTAACTCACATTCTGCGTCATTTGCTATGCATTTTTGAATACTTTTATTTCCGTGCTGGTTTATTACTAAAACGTTACTAGAAGCGGATTTGCAAAGCGAATATGCTTAAAAGGCAAAAAATTTATACCCAAAAAAAAAAAAAAGATGGAAATAAATATAGACTAAGAACTACAAACAGTAAACGCTTTGAATAAAAAAAAAAATAATAAAGCCGCCGCAATATGCAAATCGCTGAAAAATTCATTTTAAGCGGTCCTTTGGGAAACATTTCATTTCATCATTTCTTTTCAATCAATTTTCACGGAGCTGCGTTATATTCATATTCGACACGAGTATCTTATATCTTAGTATTTGTGCAGCGCAAGCAATTTATGTTTTTATTTTCCTTTCAACATAAAAGCTTTGCTAGATTTTAGATATGCAAAGGGTGGTATTCAAAGTGGTTTATTTTTAAAGGCGAACGAAGTAGGAAAACGAATTCCTTCGATGATTTTTCACAATTTTTTTTTCATTTTGCTGAAACAGGAGTTGTCCAATTGTTGATTGTGATACATCTTTCTTTATTTGCCGAAAAATCACTAAAAGAAAATGGACATGCTACTGGTCTGAAGGTCTCAGAACCAATTAGGTTTGACACCGTCGCACCCTTCAAAATTTTATGTTTGCTTAAGTGTTCTCTAGCAGAAAGAAGAGCGAACGTTTTTATATACGCACATCAGTAATCGTGTTTAACGTCACTACCTTTCTAATAACCTTTGATCAATTAATTAAGTCTACATTATATATACTACAGCACGGATGGCCTCCGGACACATATTAACTTCTTGTTACAACTTCTGTAACAAACAATCCAACTAAACAAGACCCAAGCACTTGTGACCGCTGCAATGAATTCTAGCGGCTGGTCGGATAATTTCCTGACCAAAGGGGTGTACCTCGCTTAAGTAGCTGCTAACTGCATCCCATTTATTTATTACTTCAATAATCTCTATATATAATAAAATTGTAAAAGGTCGATATCTGTACGTTGCAGATATTTAAGAAAAATCGAAAAGAGGGATTATGATTGAGCCAGTAGAAGCCAAATCAACCATTTTTAGAATATTTGTCTGTCTGTCTGTCTGTGTGTTTGATCGCGCATTCTTCAAAAACTGTTGAATGGAACTATATAGTACTTGTATCGTTATATTACTTGATGTTTTCCTTAAAATTTAAGGTATCATATGTTACTATATCTGGACTTTTTTCGGAGATATCAACCAATATGTAGATCAAGGTGACCCAAAATGTGTTTAGCGCAATATGTGTATCAAATGAAAGATAATAAGTGCTTGAATAAGCGATGTAATTAAGTTCCATATCTTATCTGGTATGTGTGGGAGATATAATGATTAAAATCGGACTCAGTCTATTATAAGTTCTGTGACGCAGCGAAGCGGGGGCGGGCTTACTAGTAATAAATATAACGCTTCGTTGGTGATGCCATCAAAGCAAATATCGATACGGGTTTTTTTTTATGTATATATTAATATTCGCGCCTGTAAGTAAGTCTAATTAGACGCTGAGCCAAAACTTTAGTATTTGAGCACGTTATAACTCATATATGACTCCAACTCAGTCGCTAAGTCTTTCCTCACTTTCGCGCAGCAATGCACTCAATAGTCGATTTTAACGTTGTTCTTTGTTTCTATTCTAAAAACCTAATTGGCTCTTAGTGAACACTGTTCGGTACTTGAAGGACATATGTTATAGCATCCAGGCTAAGATTCGGCGTGTAAGCCATGGTGACCGTGTTTAAATATTCATGGAAGCAAAAAGATCTATTCAGCTATTAGGGCCAGTGAAAGTTGACTTAGTTCTGAACAACTTGATCCTTTTTCCTGTACTTGATTTCCTATGGCCACAGCTTCAATTTATGTTAAAATTTCTGCTATCTAAGTTTCACATTGAGAAACTCAACTTTCTTATCGTAGCACTCAGAGAAGTAGGGGTTGTAATGTAGTCTCATTGCTAGATGCTTTTATGAGCTAAATTTTGCTTTATTGGACTTGTATCATCGCTTTGAAGAAGTTGGGAATGCAACTTTCACGAGGTTGATCTAGTTGAAGGATGTAGGTTTCTCATAGAAAATGTCTTGTTATGGCTTCTTTCCAAGGTATGAATGTATATATTAAATGGATTTTTCGACGTCAGAATAGATTCGTATTTTTTCAATGAAATATACTGAAAACTAAATTCGACCGATATAAGTTGATATACCAAGAGCAATTTACGGCTTTAATAAAGTAAAGAGGGGCTTATGCGACATGAAAAGGTAGTTTTTGTTGTTGTAGTAGCAGTACTTCAACCTGCTTAATCGCATAATAAAATATGGAATGGAGCGGGACGGACCAAGAGACTAATACTGGTAGTCCTCTGCAAGATATTAACACGGTACGCTCTGCTAGTTGTACCTTGTTAAACTAGTCCAACTGCTGTGGTAGCATTTTTGTTGTCGATTCTACAGTAGGTATACTCGTACCTATCTAGGGATAACAAAATATCTTAATGAAAAGTTTAAATGAGAAAAGCAGACGCATGCTCCTAGACTACTTAGATTTCCAAGTTATCAATGCTTTAGCGATGTTGTGCATTTACGCTTTTTATGCACCTCAACTCATATTTTTGGGCTAAATTTTTTGAAATTTTCATAACGTTATAATTTGGAATGGAAAAACATTCCGCTTATTAGCGGCGAGCTCAACTATGAAGTCCTGTACACTTCCTTTCTATGCAAGACACCTTGGGTCAAACTACATCATGGAGTAAAAAATGTATTGCAAAATTTAGAAAAAAATACCCACGTCTAACAAGCACCGGTGATTGACATAGCAAAAGAGTTTCGTCTTCACAAATAGATCTACTTGGGGCATGCATGCCGGTTAGCATAGAAGATTTATGACGTTCATGAACATACAAATTTTAGAAGAGGAAATATATGGGCACTCCTTTTATTTCTATACAACGCAGCTGCTTTCCATACTTATATTATATACTTAGAGATCAGAGGTTATGAGAGTTAGGCTTTTATTGTTGACATTAGATTTGAAAGAAATTAGTAAGGCTTCGCTGCTTAACTTAATATATGCTTTCTATCTCTTTTAACATTATTCAACTTTCAAAAAAAAAAAAATTATCAAAAAAAACCGACAATGGAATACCCGTCACGTCTTTGAAATTTATTTAGAATTTTTTTATATTTTCTTGATTGACGTACGGTCGAATGAAATTTTTATTTCCAAACCCTTGAGCTACCAAGCCAAGTGTGGCAATTTACCGTGGAGGAGAATATAAGAACGAGCTTATACCCAAATTGCAGACATTTTTCTACATATAAAAAGATATATAAAGTTACTAAAATTGGTATAGATAAAACAATAAAAAACATGTTCATTAGACTGGACCAAAATAATGTACTTATGTGCAGGTAAAAAAAGATGTTTTTCACCATCCAGCTCAATGCTTGAATAATTATGCTTGTTTAATTATCTAGATCAGAGAAGCTGGAAATTTATTACCAAAAAGAAATCAAATTGGTCGGATTTAGTGGCGATAAAATTACTGAAGGGTTCAGAGCCTTGTGTTCATTTATACCGATCTATTATTGCTGGCACGACTCACATGACGAAAGTTTTTAGTCAGAATTTCACTCGCTTTACCTATTTTTTTTACCTCAATAACTTGGTAGTTTTAAGGCTGTTATTTACCAGGGCTTAAAATATTCAGGGTAACAGTGGTAGATCACTAAAAATTATAATTACAGTCTGAAAGTTTTACTGCATATTTTGCGCCATTATAAAAAATTATATCAATATAATTACAAAAAAAAAAAAATTTCTTGGTCCAGTCTAATGTGATAGATTACTAAAAATTTCACAGAATTTTTTCATTATAAAATATAATAAAAAAAGTTTTTTGGTCCAGTATAACGTTTATACATACATATGCTTGAATGCAGACAGTTCTTTTATTTGCTATCGAATCAGTCGATATTTGAGGACACTTCACTTTAGCTCAGCTTCTGCGAATATTCCCGTCGCACGTATTACTCATTCATTCATTCACTCATCATTCATAGTAACCAAAAACAACGGCAGCAAAGTTCATTGAGGGATCTATATTAAAAAGGTAAACGTGGGAATTTGCAATGAATCGTAAGAGTTGAAATTATTGCTGCTATCCGGATTTATAAAATTCTGTGCGCTCCTTTTACCACTATTGACAGAATAGCTTAAAAGCACAATATTGATTTGTTGTTGCTACAGACGGTTGCTGATTTATTTGTAATGGCTTGTTGAATATGCTGCTATGGCAGCTAGTTGCTGAGGTGGGTGGTGTATGTCGTTAGGATTCGCTGCCTTGCCTTCGCTTTCGTTGCTCAACCCCGTCTGGTGTGCTGCGCTCTGATGATTTTCACTCAAACTTCTGGTCGTCTAGTCAATGGTCGATGATTCGCATATTTTTTTCAAATTAAATATTTTTTGCTTTTGGAGCTATACTTTTGTCTGTGCAATTTGTATGATTCTTAATATTTTTTGAATCCTATTTATTCTCGATCTACACAGACACACTCTAGTAGGTATTTTTATTACTTACACTTCGTTTATTCTTTTTTAAATTAAAAATATTTTAAAGTATTTAAAAAATAAATTTTTGTTTGGCGCGGTATATGTCTCTAATTATAAACATCAGAAAAGATTTTTATGCAGACTTTCTCTTCCAATATGTGGTGTGCAGCTTTGAATTTTTTGAATATTAGTTTCATCTACCATTCGACTTCTAGTTTTGAGTGACAAACTCAGTCATTGAGGCGGCCAAACAAACCCTACACATTTACTTTATACAATGCCTTCAGCTTTTCTGCTTACCCTATAACAATACCATGAATTTTTATTTTGTATCGCACGCCTCCACACACCTCTTCCTGTTTACTTACATTTAACTTGTCTATTCTATTATATTTTTCCTGTTCCTGCGCCTGTCGTGCTTATGCAAATATTCATAAATTTACATAACTTCATGCTGTGTAAATAATGAACTTCCTAAGGTTCTTCACAACTGCTTAACGACCACCCTAAATTGGCTAAAGCTTACAAACCCACTTTTATACCTTCCTTTTACTATCAGTCCAGTAAACAGTCGGTTAGCAAGTCGGCCCCGTTTAAAATCAAATTCAAAGCATTCCCTTCATTGCGTAAATAAGTTAAACAGTCAGTGAATAGAGCTTTAGTATGTCGATTCAGTTAAGCAATTTGACATGACCTTGTTTATTTTATTCACAGCCTAAGCAATTTAACCTCGACCATTTTCCTATTTTGAACGAATATAAAAGTCATTTTTATTTGTTGAATGTGGCAGGAAATACATTAGAGAAATTGTTGGAGGCAGGTAAAAAGTTGATTTCTTAACAAATAATTTATGTGGGGATTTTGAAAATGTTTTATTCATTATGGCAGTGGTGTGAGTAAAAGCAAAAGAATTAATTCATTATAAAAAAATTTAAAAAGTAGTGTGCTAATAGTCGGTCTTTAAAAACAAGAAAGAAAAAACTAAAATCCTACCATAATGTAGATGGTCATTCATATAATCTATTTTTAATAATTTTTTTTAAAAAAATATTATAAGAAATGATAAAATAAAATAAACGAAAATAATATGAAATAAAATAAAATGAAATAAAATAAAATAAAATAAAATAAAACAAAATGAGATAAATTAAAATAAAATTAAATAAAGTAAAATAAAGTAAAATAAAATAAAAAAAAAACAAAACCAAATAAAATATGGTGAAATAAAATCAAATAAAACGAAATATTGTACAATAAATTAAAATGAAAAAAAAATGAAATAAAATAAAACGAAATAAAATAAAATAAAACAAATTGAAGTAAAATAAACAAAGTAAAATAAAATAAAATAAAATAAAATGAAATAAAATAAAATAAAATAAAGTAAAATAAAATAAAATAAAATAAAGTAAAGTAAAATAAAATAAAATAAAATAAATTGAAATAAAATAAATAAAATAAAATAAAATAAAATAAAACAAAGTAAAGTAAAATAAAATAAAATAAAATAAAATAAAATAAAATAAAATAAAATAAAATAAAATAAAATAAAATCAAATAAAATAAAATAAATTGAAATAAAATAAATAAAATAAATAAAATGAAATAAAATAAAGTAAAACAAAGTAAAGTAAAATAAAATAAAATAAAACATAAATAAAATAAAATGAATTAAATGAAAATAAAATAAAATAAAATAAAATAAAATAATAAAAAATAAATAAAAAATAAATAAGAAAAAATAAATAAGATAAAATAAAATGGATTTAATGAAAGTAAAATAAAATAAATTATATTAAAATAAAATAATTAAGCAAAGGGAATGGCAGCAATTTTAGTACCTTCCTTGAGTCAAAATTATAAGGATCTAAAAGTACGAGGTGTGTTCAAAACGTATCGCGAATTTTGAATTTTCGCTGGTTACGTACGAGGTGTGTTCAAAAAGTATCGCGAATTTTGAATTTTCGCTGGTTACGTATATTCGAATTTCGAATTTTTTGTGGCGTTATGTTGGTACTCATGTCTTTCACTTATGCCGACAAGCTCGACCATTTTGAATGTTCAGTTAATTGTTGACAGCTGCTTTGCTTGCACGTGTTTTGGATCGTCTTCGATTTTTACGCGAAATTCGTACCAAAATTGCTCAATTGTGACCAAAAACAGCATCGCATGAACATTGCTAATGAGATGTTAAACTCTGTCCGCGACGACCCAAATTTGCACCAGAGGGTCATAACTGGTGACGAATCTTGGGTTTATGGTTATGACGTGGAAATCAAAGCTCAGTCATCTCAATGGAAGCTGCCGCACGAACCAAGACCGAAAAAAGCGCGCCAAGTTCGGTCGAATGTGAAAGTTTTGCTGACAGTTTTCTTCGATTGCAGGGGCGTGGTGCATCATGAGTTCTTGCCACAGGGAAGAACGGTCAAAAGGGAATATTACCTGCAAGTTATGCGCAATTTGCGCGAAGCAATCCGCCAGAAACGCCCGGATTTGTGGAAGAACATAAATTGGCTTTTGCACCACGATAACGCCCCTGCTCACGCATCGTTGCTTGTGCGCGACTTTTTGGCCAAAAACAACACACTAGTGATGCCGCAGCCACCGTATTCCCCAGATCTGCCCCCCTGTGACTTTTTCTTGTTCCCTAAACTGAAGAGGCCCATGAAAGGACGACGTTACGCTTCTCTTGACGAGATAAAGACGGCATCGAAGGAGGAGCTGAACAAGATACAAAAAAATGATTTTTTGAAGTGCTTCGAAGATAGGAAAAACCGTTGGCACAAGTGTATAATATCTCATGGGGATTACTTTGAAGGGGACAAAATAGATATTCATGAATAAATAAATAATTTTTGAAAAAACACAAAATTCGCGATACTTTTTGAACACAGCTCGTATATATACTGTTTTTATAACTAGCAGTTATGCGCGTCTACAAAATATACGGCAGCAACTGCAAAATGGGCACTATGTTTCAAAAATTTTCTATATGGATTCTGTTTATTTAATAACGGCCGTGTATTTCTGTTATCTACGTAATATCTTCAAATGATATCCCTATACGTATAAACAAGGTCTGCAACTACTTTAATTTCCACCATTGTAGTCTGGGGAAAAGAAGTATCCTAAACTTTAAGTCAGACATCTAGCAATACTTTTGTGAAAATCTCATTAACTTCCATGCAGCAGTTTTTTAGTGATGTACGTTCAAACATACAAACCGGCTGACACAAATTCTAGATAGCTTCAACTACTCAAACAAACGTATACATTTTTCTTTTATTTATTAATTACAGGCTTCGGCCTGTTACAATTGTGTCATATGTAAAGATTATTTTTGAGAACTTAAAAGCCAAAAAGGTTAAGCTTAAAAGCTGTTAAAGCAATTTCGTGAGCTGTTTAAAAGCTTCTTATACTTATGCATCTGTATGAGGTATAAATAAAGGTATTAATTGATGTTCTTCATTTCAGAAGTTTATGTTTAATACAACAAATGTTAATAGTAAATTAAGCAGTAAGGTAATCCGATTTTGAGCCAAGCTAGCTACTTTTGAACTGAATTTTTATACGATATGTTTCACCAATATATGAAGGGAAATGCAACCCCAATTTTTTTTTATTTTTTATTTTAGTAGAGTTGTTTCGAGACATTCGTACATTTCTGTTGGGCCAGTGTTATCAAATACCGACCATGCCGTACTTTAAAAAAAAAGTTTTTCAAAAACGCTCAGAAATTGTTGGAACACCCTATCTCCCATTTGTTTCCATAACACATTGTGAAGTGTTGCGCTCTCATTCAACTCTTTTGTGCTAAATAAGATGGCTAAAAGAGTAGCTGACATTTTTAAGACAGTTCGAGACGTTGGACAGTACCAAACAAACTTTTTCACGGTCGACCTCCTTGATTTAAGGCAAATCTTTACTAACGCATATGTTTCGCTTGATGGCGACTGTAAATGCAATTGAATTTATTTCAACTTCAACTTGAAGACATACTTTCTGCTTAAGTAAGCATAAAAAGCTATTCATCCTCAATTTAGCTAAAGCATACTTTGTGAATATGCGCATGGTTACTTGAAAATGTGTACATGCATACATATATATATTAGACAGGGACAACACATTTTTTTTTTTTCAATTGAAATTGATAGACTGGCGAAAAAAATACTGTAAAAGTTTGAGACCTCGATTTCAACCCAGATAACCCTAATATCCTATATATAGGACGGCAAGTTTATGTATTATAACTCACACGCGCGGACGTTAACAAATAACGGGAACGCGCTGTTATACGCAGGAGAGATTGTGCAACTGCATTAATAGTTGTAATTTTCTCTTTTGCTATAGAAGTGTGAGATATTTGATTTTGAAGTTTGTGAAATTTGGAAAATGCAAAATTATAACGTACGCTTTGAAAGGTAAGCTAATTTAAGGGGGCTAAAATTAAAATTTTGTTAATGTTTTATATTGGAAAGCAGAGTAAAATAAGTGTGTTATCGAATACATTCACTGTATTTTTAATTTTTTATGGCGAATTTCAAAGAAAAAATTTTATTTTACTATAAATAGGACTCCTCCAAAAACATAAAAATCGTTTATTAATTTTTGCTTAAAGCATATAAATACGTTTTTATATCTGTTTTAAGAAGTGTGGAAGGGAAAAAGTGGAAAAATTTCCACTTCATAACTTTTAGGGTTATCTGGGTTAAGTTTTGTAGGTCTATCATTGCTCATTTAGAGCTTTTAGTATTGATTTTGCCTTCAAACTGTTGAATCACTGAAATAAAAAAATTAAGTTGCATACAGTTTTGTAGGTAATAAAATGCACCACAAAAATCGTTTTCGAGTAATTCAAATCTAAAAATTGTTATGAATTCCTGATTTCACGCTTTGACCTTGAAAACCTGTCATAAACATAAAAATAAAATTTTCAAGAATTTTTTTTTTAGTATTTTTATTTTGTGCTAGTCTAATCTTCATAAAATTAGTATTTACCTTAAGTAAAATATGAATTGTATGCATGTTGTGATAGTGCCTTTGTTAATTGGTATTAACAAGTACTTAAACACAATTTGATTTATTACTATTAATCTCATATACCTGCATGTATGTATGCACATATGTTATTGTATTCATATACATCTGTACATAACGATATTTAGTTAGACTTATATAAAGCAGATAAATTAATTTTCGTAGATAATTTGTCTTAGCACATTTTAATGACACACAATATTATAAACACATATCTACTTATTTACAATAGTGAGTAAATACGAAGACACATTATATGCCTTTAGCAATTGTTGAAATGTGTAATTTATAAGTCATAATTTATAGCTAGTACTTAGGGACGAATTTTAAGACATGTTTTCCTATACATAGTTATTAGACAGGGCAAAAAAAAAATTTTTTTTTTACCAGCCTACCAGCAAATTTTCCTTCACAATCCTTTTTCAGCCTTTAAAATCTAAACTTACAATGCTTGATCTCTTAAAATATTTTCATCACCATTCTAATAAATAATATCTGTATAGTTGCATTAGTTGTAGTTTTTATGATAATTTTATTTGTATAAGCTATAAAAAAAATCCTTTTAATAATTAATTAAAAAAAAAGATTATTCAAAAAATATAAACAATAATAATTTTCAAAAAATATAAAAAGTGAACAATTGTTATTCTTGGCCTTGAGCTCGTTTCATGAACACTATAAAAAAAAAATAAAACTTTTTGGTTTATCAATGTATGCAGTATATAAAAATAAAAGTCTCTTAATTTCGACCATTATATTTCGATTACGCGGTAATGATCTTCATGGTATAAAGTTAATATATTTTTTACAAACATACCAACAGTAAAGAAATCAATGTCCATAACAAATAATTATTTTTTTTGCCCAATTTAATGTTTATATGCATACATATATCTATGTATATAAATACGCAATTATTTATCACTCAACTCTTGAACATTTGCAGTTGAAATATTGGTACTGTTAGAAATTTAATTTCGGACACCGTTAGTACCTCCTGTTTAGTAATTCCAAGTGCAAATAGTGCGCTTCATAATTTTAGCACTTTCAAAATTTAAATTTTAATATATGTACATTATGTTAAGTATAAAAGTTCAAATGACTTTCAATTACAAAGTATATGAGCAAAACATTGAAATTAAAATTATATTAAGTAAATGATTAAAGTACGTAAATTCTGGGTGTGCTTTGGTTATGAAACGACATGCATATTTTAAGCCACAAAACAGAAAATACTGATTTGTGGATCAACAAATTTTAGTGCTACAAAGTATTGCTTTTACATTGTTTAAGAATAAATATGATTTTTTAAGATTTTTTAAAATTTTTTTTGTGCATATACCATACCAACATCGTTTATTTTTTGAGCAAAAATATTCCAAAAATGCAGCATGATTTAAAAAAAAATGAAATTTATACATAATGATTCCAAAATTTGATAAACCGTGAAAGTGTATATTTGGTTTTCTGTTTTAAAATATATAAAACATGTTTTTATTTATTTTAAATTTGAACTTTTTTAAGATGCATGTGAAGTTTAAAATAGATATTTGTGCATATCTGAAATAAGAATTCTATAAGAAAAATATTTACTTTGAAGTGACAGTATCTAAGTTCTTAATATGTGTAATTTTCGCTTGTATCATTGTTATGAAACGCACTATATATAAATAAACATTGTGATATAAGAAGAACAATATAGTTCTTGCTTGCTTGAACAAGTATAAAAATTTATTGTTTCATATGAGTGTCTGAATTGGCAATTATTTAAGAATGTCTAATAAACGCAATATCCAACATGTTTTCTTCACAATTTATTTAATGATGAAGCAAAGTAATGGTGATAATGGAATCCATTAATTCCCATAACAATTAGGTGTATAGTATACACTGTATGCTGAAATTATTAATTCGATCAATATTTACAACTTCGGCATATAATGCTAGAATAAGTAATTTATATACATACATATAAATGAATTTACATTTTTGAACTGAGCTTTATTACGAAGCATAGAACTTAAATAAATGATATAATATATTCCATTCCATGAATAATAATTGCCAAAGATGGCGATGGATGACATGCTATATTATGAGTATCGATATGTACTGATAATGGTTTTAGTATTGGATAAAAGAAATAGGGAGACGTATTTTTGTTTGTGGAATATTTTTGAGGTTCACAAAATACTCCATTCTTAGTGTATCCAAATAACCAAATAACCAAATAACTCACAATTATAAGGCTTAAAATGTAGGCCCGAATTATAATATCATAACTCAAATTTATTATTCAAAAGAGGCTTGAGTCACTTTGAAGAAAAAAATACCCTAAAATAAAGACAAAACTTTATTATTATTCTAAAAAGTTTGAGTGATGAGTAACAAACAAACTATACTTAATTTATATTGGAACGAATTTTCGTCATCCCTTGTCAATTTTGGTTTTGTAACAAACCGGTTTCGGGGAACATCCATCTTCAGTGCTTGATTTCGTTCCAATATAAATCCAGTATCCACCCTGTCGAAAAAACACAAAACCAAATCAACTAAACTATACTTAATTTAAATGTTTAAAAAGCTTTTCAAAATAAATACTAAGCTATAAAAATGCTGATTTTTCGTTAGTAAAACGTATGAAAATAAGCGTTTTATAATCAAAACAACACGTTTATAAAAACTTATTAATGTAAGCTAAAGAACTTTCGAAGAAAGCTTTTTATAAGCGTTTTTTTGAAACTTTATTGAAACCATATTTTTCTATGATTCAGCTAGCTATTGCAATAAAGCTGACGATGCCATAAAATAAATAAATAAGTTGTAATCATACACTGAATTCTGAAACTTAAATTATCAGTAGCTTGCAGAAGTGGTTAAAGTGTAGCCATGATTTTTACTTTTTCGTCGTCATTCTCATGTCAAATATTTTCTAAAAAGAATTGGAAATATTTTAGGTTGGAAAGAAAAAACAGACAAATATTTTTTCCTAGATTTTTTTAAACATTTGCTTTTCATTTCAAAATCAAATGATTAATAAGAGTTCGTTCTCGAACGAAATCAAGCACTGAAGATGGCGGTTAGCCGAAACCGGTTTGTTACAAAACCAAAATTGACAAGGGATGACGAAAATTCGTTCCAATATAAATCCAGTATCCACCCTGTCGAAAAAACACAAAACCAAATCAACTAAACTATACTTAATTTAAATGTTTAAAAAGCTTTCCAAAATAAATATTAAGCTTTAAAGATTCTGATTTTTCGTTAGTAAAACGTATGAATAAGCGTTTTATAATCAAAACAACACGTTTATAAAAAACTTATTAATGTAAGCTAAAGAACTTTCGAAGAAAGCTTTTTATAAGCGTTTTTTTGAAACTTTATTGAAACCATATTTTTCTATGATTCAGCTAGCTATTGCAATAAAGCTTATGATGCCATAAAATAAATAAATAAGTTGTAATCATACACTGAATTCTGAAACTTAAACTATCAGTAGCTTGCAGAAGTGGTTAACGTGCAGCCATGATTTTTGTTTTTTCGTCGTCATTCTCATGTCAAATCTTTTCTGAAAAGAATTATAAATATTTTAGGTTGGAAAGAAAAAACAGACAAATATTTTTTTCTACATTTTTTTTAAACATTTGCTTTTCATTTTTAAAACCAAATGATTTATAAGAGTTCGTTCTTCAAGTTTATAAAAAGTTTTCCTTAAACTTCCAAATAATTTAGAGCCGAAAAAGCTTACATATCGCTTATTGTATCAAATTTACTTTAAATTATTTTTAAAAACGTTTACAAAAATGCTTGTTGGGATGTTTTTTGTTATTCAAAAAATTTTGAATAAAGAATAAAATTTAAATTTTTATTCAAGCTATTGAAAATAAAAAATAAGCACATCAAAATGCAGCAAAATTGAGTGAATCTCAATTTATAAAAAAATAACCCAAAAAACTTCATAAATACACATTATGTTTATATGCACATATGGGTATAATTTTGCTGTATTTCAGTGCACTTACTTTTTATTTTCAAAAGCTTGGATAAAAATTGAAACTGTATTCTTTGTTAAAAATTTTTTCAATATCCAATAAAATTTCATTCATCACTAAAATTTTTGTGAATAATAAATACAATTTTATTTGTTATTTTTTTGTCACTCGCCACTAAAATGTTTGAAAACCCTCATTCCTGATTCAAACCGTGGGTTTCCTGGGAGCTAAAAATAAAATTCTAAGAAAGCTAAAACCAAATTTTCTGCTAATAACTTTCTTGGGAATACAGGAAAACCGAATAAGGAAAATTTCTCATGGGAAAAAGAGACGGAGAGGAAGAGGAAGACTTAGAGACAAATAAAAGGTAAAAGAAGAGATAGTGATAGAGGTAGATGCTTAAGTTAGAGATACTTAAAAATAAATGTAGTGAAAAACGGAGACGAATAGTAAAACAAATAAGACGAAGAACGTGATAGAAAGCGAATCCACGGTATATTTATTTGTATGTTTTGTGATACGCCGGTTTTGTGAGTGTAGTCGAAATTGCACTCAACTCTCTTGTGAATGATTTGCTATGATAACCCTGTATATTCACGGCGTCGCAACTCCTCAGGTCAAAATTACATTTGTGAGAACATTGTAATTTGTTTTTGCAGCTTCAAAGTTTTATTAAAGTTTGACTATCACAGACTATGACTAAGTGTCGACTTCACATATTGGTAATTATCTCTGATGATTTAAACTCAAGTATGTGAGTAACGTAAGTCATTTAGCAGATGTCAACTAGATGCTGTAATAAAAACTAATTCAATTAAAAAACGACTTTTTAGTCTTGAAATTATACCAAAAATAACTTCGAAGTATTTCCAAATAAGTGCCTTAGTGATCCAGAAATTGTCTTGAAGTGATCCCGCAATGACCGCAAAAGGTCCCTACATGGATGAAAATAAAGCCACGTATCCATAAAAGATTCCGAAATACACCAAAAGACTCAATTTATCCCGATATAACCTTAAAAACTTTAGATATATATAAAAGACATATGCGTATCTGGTAATAGTCTTGCGGGAGCTCACATACCTATTTTTATACTTAAATTTAAGCATATTTCACAACCCGCCCATCTCTGGTTTTTAACTAGCATACTACAGCAGAGTGCGTGATAGTAAGTCATGCCAAGCTCCAGTAAAATTGTTGTACTGACTTTTGACTTACTTCTTACTGAAATGCATTCTACACAGATAAGAAAAGGCTAGTGCTATAGAGAACATCCGTATTAGCCGTTAGCTAGTTCCATTTAAAATTGACAACTAGTTTCATTGACTGTGCTGTTCATGCGCTAGAGAAGCCTTTCTTACATTCTCAACAAACGCCATGGTAATATTTTTGTGATAATGAAAATAATATATATCAAAACGGATAAATACATTGTTGATTGGATTAGCGACACAACAACCGAAAATTTGTTTACACTCACAAACACATATATGCACACACTCATAAATGACGACATTCATCCGCCACATACACTAATGAACGTTTATCGAAGCGAGGAAGTGTGCAGTGTGAACAAAGACAATTTTAAGGGAGTAGGAGGAAAAGGAACGCTACGACGCTTCAGATGTTGAGGGAAATATCAAATTTTCTAGAATCTAAATCGAAATATTTGCGCACTCAAGCATGAATCGTCTTGTCCTTGTTAGAGAAATCTCTGAAAAATTTACATCACATGGGAAAACTGAAAGCTTCATATCCAAGCAGCACACGCTATCGGTCGGTTTACTTAGTCTCAAATTCAAATGTTTGTCTAAGGACATGTGCGGGCTTGTGTATGTCTTAGCAGTTATATGTAAATAGACGGCGTAAGGAAATAATACTTTTTAATGCCCTTTTTGGTTTTCAAACGAAACACACGAATCCAGTCCTCATGTGCGTCGTGCTATTATACTTTTGTGCATTTGTATGTGTACGAGTATAAGCGTCATGCGAGTGTGTGTTGATTTTATTACGGGTACAACAAATAAATCCATGCATTCCACGTCTACCCACATACATCAATCGATCAAATACTTTTTTGCTAGATGTAAGCGAGTATGTAGATTTCATTTAGCCGGAATAAGCTGTTCCGTTTAGATCAGTTTAGCACAGTTTAAGCGCCTAAATGTATGCATGCAAATATTCGCTTAAGTATAATTGATGATACTAATGTTTTGCGATTTCTACAAATTTGTACACTAGTTGGAATTATGTAGATTCAGATTCCTGATTTTTTTTCTTTTAAAATTTTTATTTTTTTTTTGCGCTTTTTCAATTTTATGTCAATATGCCATAACATTCTTGTCTGCAATGTGTGTCAAAGGAAAATTTGCACTTCTTGTCAATTTGATTGTGTCAAGGGTACATTTTAACGATTTGTACATTTGGCTGGATATTCAAAGGACTTCGCATGAAACGATTTACGTACATCAAGGCTTTAGCGCAATCACACACACACTCATAAACCTAGGTGATTGACTGTTATGTCAAAAAATGTGATGTTTGAAGGGTTGAAGATCGCGAAAGGAATTTTGAAGAAGAAATGTTATGAAGCGGAAGAATATTTCTATGTCAATTTTGCAATTTCAAATGGACAGTGGAAGAGCGTATACTTATTTTGTAACTATGAAATGTCGCAAACGGCTTGAGATGAAGTAAATTTTTTACTTTTTTTTCTTTCACACTACCTAAAACCTACACTAATGAATGAATAGTTAATTGTTAGCAAGGGTGACTTATAAGACGAGCGATATCGACCGACAACCCTCTTCCCGCTAGTAGCTAAGATATTGCAAACCATTCTGCATTCGCATTAGTAACAAAACATCCAAACTCTCCTTAGCCTTTCATAGCAGCTGACTGCACAATAACAGAATCCTTACTTAGAAGCGCTGTACTATAAAACTATTGATTATCTACCGGTCTTATCCGGGACTTTACCCCGACATTTTCACTGACTCAGACCTCTACTGCATTATTCACGACACGAATCTGATAGGAGAGTTTCAAGTGGTAGGCTTCACTATAGAGCCTGTAGAATTGCAAAAATATTTCTGACTACGGTCCCACCTTCGGCGCTGTGCAACCAAATTCTTCTCATCAGAATCGTGTAATCGACACCTGGGCAGATTTATTCTTTACTTACTGCTTCCATATAATCGGGTGAGTAGTCCAAATGCGAGTTGAGGAAATGAAGTTGAATGCTAATAGAACATTCCATTTTATCGACGTTTTGAATTGTTTGTCCAACAATTTTTTCAGACTTTTGTGGTTTCCAAAAAAGTGCTAGACTATTTCCGAAACGATTTTAAGCATTCTGGTTAAATTTCACTAATTATATCGGGACCAACGAGAATACCTTCTTTCAATTTCAACATTTTTTGGTTCAGGTTCCATATTTAACTTATCAAGTTAATTCAAAAATAGCCCGAGGTAGACAAACCTGTCGTATGATTAGGTGATTAAGTTCCATGGTTGATCTACGGATATGATGCCTCTCACCTTTCATTACTCATCTTCTCCTTCCTTACGAAAGCAGGGGGACATGATCTAGAAGTTTGCACTAGTCATACCAAATCGTTCCTGTGACAGTCGGCCATGTACATAGTTCATATCACCATAACCTTCGAGGAGTTTTTCGTCGTTATGAACAACAACAGCAACAACGTAATTGGACTCTTTGAATCTCTTTCCCCGTAGTAAGTGCCGAATAATCCAACACAATCAATCATAAAGCCTAAGCGGAAGTTCTTTGCGGACCTCTGTAATTAATCGAACAAACCTCTTAAATTTATCTTCTCTGGTCCATCCCTGTGGAAACTGCGCGCTTCCTCGGAGTTCCGTTAGAAGGGCCTTATGACAATTTAGAGTGATCGAGCCCATTGGGCAGTGCGAAGCACTGTTAACAACAACAACAACAACAACTCCTTTGTGGGCTTATAAGATAAACGAAATTATTGAAGTTATCTTCTTAGGCGGCGGTGCAAACTTTTCAAAATTTTTGGAGTAGATCGACACTTCTTACTCATGCAACGGAAGTAAAAAATTGTAGCGGAGTATTGTAGGAGAATTAAGTTAGAACGGAACTTAGGAAATAGCTAATTGTAGCAAGATCAGGCAAGGTTCGGATCATTGCAGGATGGTTTCGGGACTTTTTCGGTTTTTGTCGCTCCATATCCGAACCATTTCGGGACTTTTTCAGGATAATTTCGGAATTGTTTTAGGGACTTTTTCGGTATGATTACAGGACTTTCGGGATTGTTTTTGGTACCATTTGAGGACTTTTCCGGGATAATATCGGGATTGTTGTGGAATCATTACAGGATTATTTCAGGATTGTTTTAGAGATTTTTTCGTGATCATTTTCGGGCCTTTTTCAGGATCATTTCGGAATTGCTTTTGAGAATTTACGATATTAGTACAAAATCATTTCGAGAATTTTTCGTGTATATCTAATATAGGGATCTATTTCAATTGGTTTTTGGAGTGGATAGTCCCGAAAAAGTTCCTAAGTTATCCCAAGAACAACCCTTTAATAATCCTAGAATATAACAAAAAAAAATTCAAAGAAAGCTAGTCCCTCAGCTTAAGAGAAATTGCCCTCATTACTTGTTTTCAACTAACTTTTTTTTGTAATATATCCCGCCTCGAGCTAAGAAAAAAGTATATTTTTTTTGCGCTCCCCTGCCATGCGTATATTCACGCAAAGGTAAACCTATTTCGAGGTAACCCACTAAAGAACCTCAGGTGTATGTGCCAGCGGATAAACGCTTACATGCAATTTTTATGTACAATCAGTGTGTACGTGAGAAGATTATTGATAAGCAACACACAAATGCTTACACACACACTTATTTACACATATCCTCGCTGCAACATGAATTGTATTGAGTTGCTGCTGTATAACATATTCAAGGTTATTTGTTGAATTGATCGATTGTTTGCCATACACTTTTGCCGCAATTCAACAGTATTGAATAACTATTTTGAGAGAAACTTACCTCAGGTTTTATGCAGGTGTGTGTGTGTTGGTAGTGCGAATTTGAGTTGAAAGTTCATTGCCTAGCTACGTGAGTTGCCAACAAAACGTGATGGTAGGTAATGAAATTTAGAAAATTAATATTAGCACCTTTAGTAATAAATTTTCTATTTTAATAAGAGAGATATATGTAAAAACTATAGTGTATGCGCCATACATGTGAGTGTTTATGTGTATTAGGAAGTCATCAGCTGCCAATAAGCAAAATGCTTTTACCACAAGCATACGATAAACTTGATTTAGCAAGCTTTTGCTTTGAAAAACCTTTACTATAATCATTGGTAAACTTTTGGAAAAAATTCTCCAATCATCGAAAGTGATCGATTTTTAAACAATTGCAAAAGAGGTTTGGAAAACAATTTTTAATTAAAGTTTTATTCAACGTACAGTAAGGTTTTGTTGAAAATTGATTGAAAAAACTCCAATTTAGGCAACGGCGGTGAAAACGAGCCAAAAGCTTAATGAATATTTGCTCCGAAGTTTGCTGGTTCGAATCCCGACAATTTTCTCAACTTTTTTTGCTAAATAAATAATATAATTATAGTAATAATATCAAAATATGTTTCATAGTTATTTCAGTTCCATTTATTACTTTTTTTTTACAATTTCAAAACAAATTTAAAAAAATATTCGGGGCGCGCTTTTCTACCAATTTGTGGCGTGATGCTTCCAATTTTTTTATGCAAATTGGTCGGAGCTACCGCCACACCACGTCGGCCATATAATAAAGTTTATATAAATCAAGTAGCCTAATTATTTATCATTATTTTTGAAAACTCACCTCAAGTTAATTCCCCAAAGCTACCTTACAATTGTGAAAACATATTTAAACGTTTGTGAAATTTTTTAGTTACAAAACCTTTTAGAAAACATTGATTTCAACGTTTGGAAAATATTGTTTAATAAACTAGATTCATTGTTTATTAGGCTGTTTCTGATTTTATTTGAATTTACTTGCTTATTGAGCCTGAAAAAAGAATAAAAGAGAAAATATGAAAAGTGGTTAAGTTTCTATGTTTATTTTGTTGTTCAAAAATATGGCAGATGCTATTAAGCTATAAATCAAATTGCAGTCAACTTTTTGTGTATGTATGTATGCCTGTGTGTGTAGTATCCCTGTAGGAAAAACTCTTCTGGTGCTGAATTGGTGCGCTTCTAATGCATTATAACGTTGTGGTGTTGGAACTGTAATCGCTGCATTATATTTTCTTTAGTTAGGAATTATTTAAACTTCACTGTGCATCCTGTTTATCTGTACAATTTTTTTGGATCCGAACCCGACCTAGGAAATTGATGTTATCAAACGAATGCCTTCCGCCTATATTTTCTATAGCATTTATTATATCCCGCTGTACTAGTGCTAGTATGATGTTATGGGTTTATCCACATAAAGGAGCTTTGTATGGGCTCAAGAAAATCGTTACAAATAAAGTGTTCCATTCTTTAAGTTATTCGCTTATCCACCCGTGCATCCGATAACTTGAGTAAAAATTGTGATATTAGAAAGAACTTTAGCATAGGATACTTTCCAGCCGAGGCAGATTGCAGTCGAACATGGCACCACTATTTTCGATATCGAAATATCCGAAAAGCGTATAAAACGAGGTGATGTATTGAAAATTTAGTACACATATGGGCCTTTCCATATCAGATAATTGGAATCGACCGATTCCGACTTGAATTAAATTTGACAATAAGTTCCCGTGTATCACAAAATGCAACTCTGCCAAAGAAAACAAATAAATCTTTATTTAAAGTTATGCAACTTCGAAACTAATCGGTTTTTTCGGTTTTGTAAGTTTAATTTTTTCAATATTTCGGAATCTACTCTATTTCAAAAAACCACTTTGCCACTATCAAAGTATTTTCTTTTTTAGAGTATAGAAAAAAATATTTTGAATACAAAATTTAGAAATTTCTAGTTTTAGAAAATTTGAAATTTTTCAAAAACGTGAAAACGGCATTAAATTTGTCACTTGAAATATTTAAGATATCCTAAAAATTGTTTTTTTCAAAATTAAATTTTAAACAAAAAATTGTTTTCTAGTTGTTTGAGCTTTTTAGTCGAGTTCAATTAGTTAAACACCAATTACTCAATTTTGATTACTGTAAAAGCAGGAGTAAGCTAAAATTGTATTCTACATTTTTGTTTTTATATTTCTTGTATGAAAAAAATTTATATGTGATCAAAATTGACTAATTTTGTGTTAGCTAATTGAAAGTAAAATAAAAAATTAAAAAACAAAAAAATGTGGGCCAAAATTCAAAAATTCGCTATCTTTGATAAAAAAAAAACTCTTCTTAAAATTTTAAGATATTTTTACACACCCAAAATTTAATGGACATCTTTAATTTTTACGATCTTGAAAAAATAGGAACTTTCTAAAATTAGAAGTTTTAAGTTCTTTTTCAGAATATTTTTTGTTGTTGGTTTAATGATCTGTTCATTTTTACATATTTTTGTAAGTTTAACGAGCTCAAGATAAGTTGATAATAATTCTTAGTTAATTACTATTATTTTTGATTAGAGAAAAAATCAAAAGCAACAATCATATACAGGCTATAGTTATGGTACTGTTTCGAAAACAGCCACGATTTCTCGTTAGACTAATTCGTATAATTTCGCTATTTCAGAGGATCTTGTGGAGAATCAAACCCACTCATTCTGATTGCAAGCGCAGCTGCCAAACCCATAGGATATGCTGCGTGTAGTTTTGCAAGCTGCTTAATTCAAGTTTTCCTCTAATTGTTGTTTGTTATCTTGCCAACGTATACACAATATTTTAGACATTCTGTCTATATATAAATCATGTATGCTGGACTTCTTTTTTGTACATTCTTTTTTCTATTAGAAGATAGTTATTGTACATAACCGCGTGCTCCGGTATAAATTTATTTTAGTTGTTGGTTTTATGGTCTGTTCATTTTAACTTATTTTTGTAAGCTTAACGAACTGAAGACCAGTTGATAATAATTCTTAGTAAATTATTTTTTTTGATAAGACGAAAAATTTAAAAATAGCAACAAAACAAAAAAAAAAAATAACTATACTCGTATATTAGTCTGACGAGAAATCGTGGCTGTTTTCGAAATAGTACTATAACTATAGCCTGTAAATGTTTGTTGATTTCAATTGTTAATCTAATCAAAACTAGTAATAATTACATCAACTAGTCTTAAGGTCGTTAAACTTAAAAAAATATTTTTTTATTTTAATTTTGAATTTTCATAACTTTTGAAAAAAAAAACGTTGAAATTGTACTCTTTGGCAGAATTTCGGTTTAAGGTAAAAGGAAACTTGCCATTCCAACTACGTGACGGTCTGACATGGAAAGATCCATATAGATGTGTGATCATTGATCTAAAAATTTATTCGAAACTTTATAAAATAGGCGTGGCACCGCCCACATACAAGTGAACAAATTTTTAACATTCGACTGTCACTAAGTTTTGAATAGCTTGAATCAGAATGACGAATCTTTTTATTATGCATTATATTCTTCTGGAAAGTATAGTCAGTGAAAATAGCAAAATCCCTACATACCACGTACACTTTTTCGTAAATGTTGACTGTTACTCAAATGCTGGTTTAAGTTTTTTCTCATTTTCCATTTTATATCTAGCTATAAAAAAAAATTTGTCTCAATAGGTATGGAGTTCCCTACAGGGATGTTCTTAATGTGCGAGTTGATATTTTAAATCTCAGGTTTTTTTTCTATAAAATACAAAACTAGTTTTTAATGACTCTGTAGTAGAGTATTTGTGTCGATGACAAATATTCAAAATTTTATTGACCTAGGGCAATTACCGGCATGAAGAAAGGCAAAAACCCAGATTTGAGCACACAAAATATTTATCTTAAAAAAAAAAAAAATTTGAAATATTAAACTATTTTAAAAATATTTAGCAAAAATAAACATGTATACAGGGCAATTGGTTTTCTAGTAGCAGTTGAATACAACGAACGCAAACACTAATTGTTCACATTTGCATATTGACCTAACTTTACTAAATAAATAAATTGTAAAATAGTGAAAATGAGAAGCTGGTGCAGTGAACATTCCGCAAAGTACTCAATTAAGGGAAAATTATGCAAAAAGCCAGTTGCACCAACTGGCGACAATTGGAAGCACCGCAGGATCGCAAATCGGTCTCCACTTGGTCCTTCCATCGGAGTGGTGGTCTCCCTCTTCCTCTGTTTCCACCGGCGGGTGCCGATAAGAATACCTTCTGGGCTGGAGCATCTTCGCTCATTCGCACTACGTGGCCTAGCCAGCGAAGCCGCTGTGTTTTAATTCGTTGAACTATGTCGGCGTCTGCGTAAAGTTCATACAGCTCATAATTAAATCTTCTTCGGTACTCGCCGTCACCAGCTACTTCCTCAAAAATAGTCTTTCTCTTACTTTATTTATTTTAACAATACTACTTCATACATCTTGTGCAGAGCATTACGTAGGCATACATATATGTATGTCAACTATGCACCTATTTAGAGTTTAAACTCAAAGCTCATTTGATAGCTGAATGTGGGTCATGCTGGTTTGCTCTAATTTCCCTGACTGCTATGTGATAAAGGAACGGCGTAGAATAGTAACTATATTTGAAAATCTCTTTTGACGAATGATTGGACATTATTTCTAAACACTGAATGCCATGGTTAGGTGGTTCTAACTCTAATATATATAATCTGCTCAACTTATAATAGAATTCCATTTCTTGAAACGACATTCTGTTAATAGCAACAGTCAATTGGAAATTTGGGCGTTTGTATTTGACGCAAGGGCAAGCATACATACATACATTCATATATATGCAGATATTTGTATAGTAAATCAAAAGCATAGCATAACAAAAATGATTTGAACCCAATCATTCTCCCTCAGTATTTGCCTCTATGCTTGTGGTCTAGTTATATGCCTTCTCTGTGCTCCACAAAACATTGGGTGTGCTACATGACGTATACGCAACTGCAGCAGATTTAATTTAGATTGATGTGCTCCATTATAGCAAACAAATTTGACCAAACACAAAGAGTGACCAATTCATGTGTATGACATATAGACAGTTCAACAAAACTAAAATAAACACAAACCCAAACCATACTTTAACAATAACCACATCAATGAGTAGGCTGTAGGAGCATTCCCATATGTATATGCACGCATCTACTGTACGTCTGTATGAGTGAATGTTTGTATCGGAGTATGCATGTTCACTATTTAAGACCACCAACAAAACTATACTAATACACATAATGGCTTTAGTTGTGGTCAAAGTGTTCACTGTGGTGTAGATCATTGGTTTTTGGTGCTTTTGGCAGTTGCTGGGTTATTGAGCATTCCGCATCAAGAGCGCCACTAATCATGGCAATCAAATAACTTCAAAATCTTAGACATGTTGAATAATTACATATGTACACAAATTGTTTGGGTGTACGGCGCTTGGTGCAGTGCAATAATGTCCACGAATTTTATTTTACAATATAATATTTAGTAGTGAAATTAAAATGGATATCGCTCGATGGAATACGAAGAAGCTGTGCTTTTAATAATTTTCATTTAAAATATAGCGAATCAATCTATTTGATGCGTCGACAGGAATACGGCCATTACCGATAGCTTGCAATTGGCACAACGCTAGAATGTCGATGATTTTATGAAAGCATTAAGCTCATCTGTAGCATTCGATCATGGTATTACTTTGCGGAAATCGCTTCATACTTAAATCAATCGAATTAATTATTTGTCGGAAGTCCAATACGAATCGGTGCGAATCATTGAAATCGGTTTAGGCGTAGTAGCTAATGCCACTCTCTTTGATAAACATATATATATTAAACAAATAATAACTGAAAACAACTTCTATTGTAAGAGTAAAAAATTATAATGCAAAAATCAAAAAATAAAAAAAACAGTTATTTGATAGCAGAAGTATGCATTTCAAAAACCAAAAATTAGTTCTTAGTGCTAGATACATTTACCAGCCTCTAACCGATCTGTTTAATCTGTCTTTAACAACCGGCGTCTTTCGAACTGCTGGGAAAAAATCTATCCTTATACTATTTTATAAGAGTGGGAGTAGGTCATCTGTAGATAACTACCGCGGAATCGCAAAGCTCTCCGCTATTCCCAATTTATTTGAAGCCATTGTTACAAATCAGCTTACAACTTCTATATCCACATTGATTGCAGATTGCCAGCACGGCTTTTGTAAAGGTAAATCAACAAGTACGAACCTACTAAAATTCACAACCCATGTTTTAAACGCGTTTAGAGAAAAAATGCACACAGATGTTATGTATACAGATTTCAGTAAAGCGGTTGACAAAGTCTGTCATTCTTTACGTTACTTATTCATAAACTTGTTCTACTGGCCTTTCAACCCAGTCTCACCCAGTCTCACCCACTGGATATCTTCTTATCTTCTTTACAGGACACAAATAGTAGTTTCTAATGGCATTGATGTATCTTCTGGAGTTCAAGGCAGCCATCTTGGCCCAATTCTGGTTTTGCTGGTCATAAATGATATATCCAGTACTACCAAGTTTTCTAAAATTTTGATGTACGCTGACGACGTTAAGATTTTTATGTCTACTCGGTGAGCGAAAATAGAGCTTTACTTCAATCAGATCTTGATAGACTGGGTGCTTGGTGCGATCTAAACTATATGCCGCTCAATCTTAAGAAATGTGTTTTTCGCTCAGAAATACACAACCAGCTTCCTACATAATCAACATTCATAGTCTTGAACAATTTGATTTGATGAACTTAGCTTCAATCTCCATATTAATGTTACTGTCAATAAATCTAGGGGTGTTTTATCATTCGTTAAGCGATGGTCGAAAGAATTTAGTGATACGTACGTAACTAAGCCCTTTTTACAATATTAGTAAGACCAAAACTAGAATATGGCTCAATTATTTGGAACTCGAGCTACCAGGTCCATGTTGATGGGATAGAATCGGTTCAAAACAATTCTTACTTTTCGCCTTAAGAGATCTTTTATGGGATTCCTTGAATAATTTGCCTCCCTATATTAATCGCCTGAAACTTATTAATCTCCCTAGCCTTGCTAGTCGTAGAGGAAAGCTCGGAATAATATTCATGATTAAATTACTAAACGGGTTAATCTGTAGCCCATTTTTATTGGGAAAAGTAAACTTTAACATTCCCTTTCTGCCATTGAAACGGTGTGGGACTAATTTTTAAACAGATTAGCCTTTCCGATGTTTGTCACATTTGATATATCTGACTGGCTTTATAGCATTAAAAAATCGATCCTATCCTCGCTTAACCCATATCAACTTTATGAGTTTACTCTTAACAATCGAACTGATTCTTTCTTCGCTTAATACATTATTCATAAGTTTTAATTTCTTGTGTTACTTAGCTGATGAGTTTTCCTCTGTAGCTGCGCAGTTTTAGATCTCGACACTTAATAAACCCCTGCCTTCCAACGACTCGGCAATATATATACATATATG
This sequence comes from Merzomyia westermanni, assembly GCA_949987695.1. Classification (NCBI taxonomy): domain Eukaryota; kingdom Metazoa; phylum Arthropoda; class Insecta; order Diptera; family Tephritidae; genus Merzomyia; species Merzomyia westermanni. The sequence goes on from OX465291.1 coordinate 27,733,600, forward strand.
TATATATATGGCTTCTATCATGAAATTCATAATTAACCAAAATACTCATCGGTCAAGTATTAAATAGCTAAATAATAAAAGTAAAAATAAATTTAAAATATTTGCTTCTCAAAAGATAAATCGGTGACTTTAACTAAAAATAATATTATATACATAACCAAATTTTCTAACCCTCGCCTTCGCTACAAACCTGCTAATGTAAAGTACAAAAATCAATTTTTGGCATTCGAGTTCGCTCATCAGACAAATATTTAAACAAAATTGACAGTTCACTTACATTTCTTCACAGCTACATGTTTATGTTTGTCTGGTCACCCTCCCTGAAGCAAAACCACAAAAGCGCACGATTTTCACCTAAACTTCCACAATATCACTTTAGTTGTTATTGTTTTGTTAGTTTATCATTCTTGCTTGACTTTTTTTAAGCTGCCACTTTTTGTTTTTGTTCCATTTTTACAAAGTGTTACTTAAGTGCTACGGCACGAAAAATTAACTGCGTTTGACGGCAATGGGGTTGAATATGCTCAATAGCTTTGGCGGTTAAGGTGTGGACGGCATATACAAACATAAGTATAGGTGTTGATGTGTGTTTGTGTTTTTTTGCGGATTTCGATTTTCCAACAGATTGTTTTTACTTGTTATTTCAGCAGATATTGACTTCAACAGTAGCTACTAAGGGCATTTATTTTTTGCTCATTCTTCTTCAACATACTCAGTGCTAACACAGAGCTTTCAGATGATTTTGCACAGTGAATTCGGTATGCATGCATATAAAGGAGTGTGTGTGTGTAGGTTTATATGCTATTTTACCTATGTAAACACACACATAAACATTCATGCATGTTTGTATGTTGCGCATTTGCGGAAATTGTGGCTGAACAAAGACCTGGTTGGCATATTTGTGTGGTTGCCTAACATGCTACGAGGTACTGAAACGATTTTAAAGACAAATAAGAAGGAAAGTATGTACATATGTATGTATGTAGGTGTATTTCGTAAAAATGGCCATTCGTTTTTGCTGCACATTTTGATTTTCTGCTTAATGATCGTAAAGCCATATAAAATGGTCATTTGATGAAGCAAAGATTTTTAGTCTGCTAAAAACGGCTATTTTTAATTTACCATTAGTGTGGAAGTAAAAAACCAAATTACCATAGAACTCAGTGCAGCACTTACGCCTAGGTAAGAGTGCAGTTTAGTGGCAATAGAATGCCAATCCAATTTCAATCACTACCGTAATGTGGCTTACAGTCGGTAAAAACAATGGAATTTGAAATCAGCAAACATTACTTTTATAGCTAGCTGTATGAGATGTATTCTAGATTGTTATAAAGGTTTAAAATGAAAAACTTATTCTTTATATGTGAAAATAATCGTAACATAGCATAACATACCATAACATAACATAACATAACATAACATAACATAAAATAACATAACATAAGATAACATAACATAAGATAACATAACATAACCTAACATAACATAATATAACAAAACATAACATAAAATATCATAACATAGCATAATATAACATAGCATAGAATAACATAACCTAACATAACATAACACAACACAACCTAACATAACATAAAATAATGCAAAATAACATAACATACCGCAAAATAAAATAACATAAAATATTCAACCAAAAACATATGTATATAGCTCGACATAACATAACGGAATATATATACATATCATAACATAGAATAGCATCAAAAAAAAAAAAAACATGAAACCTGTTAGCTGTTTTGTCAGTAATAAAGGCCGCAACAGGGTATAATTTTGCATTACACAGTCTTCCGTACACTCCACTCAAACCTTCTTCACTCGTGTTCTTGCAATTCATGCCCGCAAAAATAAAACTAAAAACTCTAAGTAAGAAAATCAGCTTATATACATTTATTTTTATGTTTTAAATAACTTTGAACTCATTTTCTGAATGTTCATATTTATTTCTTTTCTCAGCAAGGCCATTTACTCCCATCGATGCCTATTCATTCCGCTTCTCTAACTTCTCCCACTTACTATTACTTAATATTGTTAAACTATTAACACTGGCGGTTTTGTTTTTGTTTTCATCATCTTTTATACGGTATTCTGCCAATACCTAATCTAACAATACTCTAAGCGCGCTATGCTCGAAGACGACGGTTATGTGCATTCTAAAGTGAGTCCTTGGTAGCCAGTTTAATGGCTGCTCGCTATGCAGTTCTTGCTCGAAAGCTGAAAAGTAACAAAGTCGTTAATGAGAATTATTGCTTTTGGCAAACGGAATTGCCGGTTAGAAGCTTTACTGCTAGCTAACTTAGTAAAAGTGTTGGTGCAAGATGGGCGCGGTTGGCTGGTTGCAATTGAAATTTTCGGTGCATTATTCGCTACCGAGAATTTATTGAAGTTTATGGTGAAAGGAAGCTGTAGTTTTCCTGGCAATAAATTTTTTTTTGTTCTACTATAAGTATTGTGGGGGCTAATAAAGGAAAATATGTTGTGTAGTTAAAAGTCAGTGGACCATCGCATTGGTGGTGGCATTGTTAAAGATTGGTTTATGCACAATGAAATTAAATTATATAGTATAACATAGCATAGTGTAATATAACGCAACATAACATAACATAACAACATAGCATAACATAACATAACATAACATAACATAACATAACATAACGTAACACTATAGCATAACATAATATAACATAACATAGAATAACATAACATAGAATAACATAACATAGCATAACATAACATAACATAACATAACAGAAAATAACATAACGTAACATAACATAACATAAAATAACATAACGTCACATAAGAAAACATTACACATATAGCATAACAGAACACAGCATAAAGTAACATAACATTAAAGAACATAACTAAATAAATCTTAAAATAACATAACATAGCATGCTATGAAAAAATGTCAACGAAACATCATCCCAAAACACAAAAGCATCTGTGGGTACCCATCATTATATAACATCGTTATATATAGCATCGTTTGAAAAACATAACGTCATATAATATAGTATTGTATAATATAATAGTGTTTCATAACAGAAAATAAAGTTACAAAACTCAACAAATTATGACATAACATAGCACGCATAACAGAAAATATGACATCAATAACATAAGCATTACTTAAAATAAAATCTACCATAACGTAGCAAACCCTAATATAACATTATATATCACAGCACAACACAACGTAAGATAAGGCAACACAACATAACACAACAGAACATAATACAACAAAACATAACATACCACAACACAACATAACATAACACAACTTAATATAACATAAGATATCATAAGGTAACTTTAAATAATTATAAAACAAGTGAAGTAACATAACATAACATAAGAAGAGAAAGTGTAACATTAGCTGGTCGGTAAAGAAATAACTTCAACGCCCGTTTAGTCTTTATAGTTAAATTTTTAAAAAATCTCGTCTTCCGTAGACTTTTAGGAACACAATATTTATGACAACTGACGTCTAGAAGATCAGCATATCTGATCCGCATAGATGATTCATCTGCCGATTTAAAGTGACACATAGATATACAGTTGTTGCGGTTTTAACATTTTTCTCCATTCGCTTCGTCCATTCAGAGATTTAGCAATCTCACATTCTTATTTCTGAAATTGTTGAAGTCATTCAATTAAGAAAAAACTTTGGTCCAGCGAGATGCCCATCATTAAGTCCTTTTCCGGTTAAATTCTCATATATTATTGTGGCTTTATTCTATTCAGCCTTCCATAAGCTTTATTTCTAATACTATGCAGCCTTCTTTATACTTTTTACTATTATTACTATATTGTCAGTATTATCCCACCAGAAGTATAACCTGCGCCTACACCCACAATGCGCTGATATTTCGCAAATCTAAATATCTGTAATTTTTCCCTTTTCACGGGTTCAACTAAAAACTCCGTCACCGTGATTTAAGAATCGTCTATTATAAACTTTGTGTTTCAAAGAATGCGACCCTTAAAATTCCTTAAAAATCAATAACAGATATTTTCTTTGATGATAAACATTTTTTATTTACCGACAGACATTTAACTTAATTCCTTGATTGCTGCCGTTGGCTTTGCTAAGCCGCAACTAAACGCAGACAAAATTTCATTGATTAGGGAATTCAAAGAAATTAATTTGTTTCATGTATTTCGTAGAGTGAGATGAAGAAAAGCAAGCTAGACAAACTGGCGAGAGTACTGTAATGATTATGACAGGAAGACATTGCAATTATATTTCTGACTGCGCAATGAAGATAAGAAAAACATGTCAAAATATTTCGCTATTTCCTTACTTCTTATGGGATGGTTATGTATTTTGTTGAGCTTATAAATGCTTACTTATAAAGGTCTTAAAAGTATATTTGTTTGAGCCTGCACCTAAATGAAAATAAAATGGCCCTCGAAGAATTTTTGACTTTAGACAAAACTTTACCAAAACAACAACGCACATTCTTTATTCGAATAAAGGTTATTGTTGTATTTGTTACTAGTTTTTACTTTTCTAATATTGAAATTAATCCTGCTTTGTTTCACCACTCAGGGTAGACTGTATATATGTTCAATTTGCTGTTTTACGTTTGACATTGGTTTATTTTTCTTCTTCCCGATTTTATTACCTTCATCACTATCTGTGCAGAACGGTATGTAAACGAGTTTTTATGATTTTTTCCAAGCAAAGGAAATGTGGCAAAAACCTCAACCTCATATAAAATACAGTACCTGCAGGTAATTGGGTATTGTGGTGGAAGTCGTAAAAAAGAGCTGACGCTTGTGGAAAGCCAGGTGGACGCAAGTTGGCCGTATGTTCACCTAAGCTGCTTTATTTATTTACATATAAACATACAAACATACATGCTTATTATAATGGTTGCCGCGATTTAAACTGATTTGGAAACGTTATAAAATGAAAAAGAAGAAGTGAAGACTAGTTTTTATAAGAAAATCAATGAACTTATTTTATTAACCACTGAACAAGTATTTAGTGGTCTACTACATGATCGAATTTAGGACCGCCATGCAATTTAGAATGATTAAATCGAATTTATTTAAGAACTTGGGAAAATTGTAATCGGTTTCTAAGGAAACTCTTAGATAGAAACATGAAACTGAATTTTTATATCAATGATAAATGATGTAATTGATTTATTTTGTTCTGTAGGTTTTCCGACAGAATGGAAAGTTGGTGTTAATTGGAACGATTTTCCGTCATCCCTTGTCAAATTTGGTTTTGTTCGTTCAGAACGAAAATATACACGAAGGATGGCGGAACGCCGAAACTTGTTTGTTACAAAACCAAATTTGCCAAGAAATGATGGAAAATCTTTTCAATATACATCAAATCATGAAATGTTTATTAAAAAAGATGTGGCAGCTGCGAGATATGAAAATTCACAGTGTGAAGCTAACAAATCTTACAAAGCAATTTTAAAGTAAACAATCAGACAAGGAAAATATAATGTACAGAAACGAAAAATCTAGTAGCTATGGAAAGTTGCTAGATATTGCGAAATTTGTACAAAGTTGTGGAATCTGGAGATCAATTTTTGAGTAAATTCTTGACGGGTAAATTCTTGCACCTTCATAGAAAAGACATAACATAACATAACATAACATAACATAACATAACTTAACATAACATAACATAACATAACATAACATAACATAACATAACATAACATAACATAGCATAACATAACATAACATAACATAATATAACAAACCAAATCTTAACATAACATAGCATAACATAACATAACATAATGCAACATAAAATAACAAAACATAAAAAAACATTACATAAAATAGAAACATGATCAACTAAACGCATATGTATGTAACTCGACGTAACATAACGGAATATATGTACATAACATAAAATAGAATATCATAAAAATTAAAAAAAGCGTGAGTACCAAGTACTCGTGAAGTTTGAACGCTATGGAACGATTCTAGATATTGCGAAATTCGTACAAAATCGCATAATCTGGAGATTAATTTTTGAGTAAATTCCTGACGTAAAAGGGACATCTATTCACTTTCACAGAAAAAAAATTGCGCTAAATAACACATTGATCGACATACTCGTATGTCGAAAATTTCGAAATTGGCAATTCAAAACTGGGGCATCTTATGATTGGTTTCAAAGGAATTTTTCTATGAGTTAGATATCTGAATCATTTAAACTGACTATACTCGTATTACGCATAGAAGAAAAATTCGCCAGATAGCGGTTCGAGCGAAGTGGTTTAATTTTTTCATTTTTCTGTAAGCTATATGCTTGAAAACATGTAATATATAGGCGGCACACTTAACGATATTGACTTGCAACTTTTAGAATAGGTCAACATGTGGATTCGTGCTCAGAGCATGCATGAAACAAAACAAACAAGTAAGGTAAGCGCTGTCTTCGACTGTGCCGAAGGCTCTATACCTTTCACGAATACGCATCACGGTTTAAAGTGTCCGATCATTATTCACACTAAGTACCAACTCTCAAAAACTTTTATTTCAAAGATACATATCCCAAACCCCATTTATTGGAAAAATCGATTATACGAGAGCTATATGTTATGTTGGTCGGATCTGGCTGCTTTTCACTAGTCACAATGCGTATATAATATATAACTAAGCCCACCAAATTGAAAGTTCCTAGTTCTTAAATTTCAATATCTATAGATCAAACTCCGTTAATCGGAACAATCGATTGTATGGGAGCTATGCGTTGTATTGCTCCGATCTTGCTGATTCCGACAAACGATTAATCTTATGCAAAAAGGCGGCTCCATACCAGATTTCATCAAGATATCTCAAAAACTGAAGGACTAGTTTGCGTTCAAACATACAGACGGACAGACGGATATGGCTAAATCGAGTCAGCTCAGCGCCCTGATCATTTCAGAATACTTATTGGTGGGTCTATCTCTTTTTCTTCTCATACTTACAAACATCAGACCAAAGTTATAATACCATTTCATGTTCATGAAAGGTATAAAAATAGAAAATAAAAGTGTGAGAAAGAAATTGTATAAGGCTAAATTAAAGAACGAAACCAAAATCAAAATCCAAGTTGGAAGTTTTATTTTCATACACAGGGACCTCTTGGCGGTCATCTAAAGAGCTGACTCTATAGCATATGTTTAAAAACTTGTTTTGGTTTTTGTTTCGTTGAATTTTCTATTGTGATTTTGTAATGAAAATACAAAAAAAAAGAGAACCAGCGATCAACGAATATGAAATATTAACCTGTATTCTTTCCTTTCTGATATGTGTTGTCCTCTCTGAGTGTGAAAAGAGAGATGAGATCAGCGAGCAATGTATGGTTTAAAATTTCAACCCAAAAGCTTTCTCGGTGTTACCTAGCTGTCTGTTTTTAACCTAGTAGAGATTTAACTGTTCTCTTATCCAAGTTCTACTCCAAAAATGTTGGTTGCTTTTGCTTGATTTCCCTGCAGCAGAAATAGAAACCTCACTGGCTTGTGTGGTGTGTTATCTTGACCCCGCAGTAAAACGCTTAACTAGTCAGAAAACATTCTTACTTTACCACTTGAATCTTCTCATCTCAAACATGCCAGAAAAGACGATATTGGTACAAAATTAAAATTTTTTTCCAAGAGTATCTGAAGTTGCAAAAGCTCAGTGGAACCTATTTTTTTGAATTTGTTGTTTTCAGCAGCAGACCTTGTAACTGTGACCTCTCCAATATAAGCCGATTATTTATTCGGCATTCCCGAAGGCCTTTAATTTAATTTTGGTTGGAACGATTTTCCGTCATCCCTTGTCAAGTTTGGTTTTGTGTCAAACCGGTTTCGGCGTTCTGCCATTTTCAATGCCTAGTTTCGTTCTCAGGCATTGAAAATGGCAGAACGCCGAAACCGGTTTGTCACAAAACCAAACTTGACAAGGGATGACGGAAAATCGTTCCAACAAAAATCAGCTTACTACCCTGTCGGAAGATCAACACAACAAAATAAATCCTTTAATTTACTTGAACTTTATAATTGAAATTTAAATTGAAATATGATTTTTTTTGTCTAGTCTGAACTAATTTGAAACTAGTTTATTTCTATCTGGAATCTCACTATTGACTAAGTCATGTTAAAAGTACCAGTTTTACATGAAAATAAACCAATTGGTTGACTAGTTAGGCTTGGTGTTCATACTAGTTTCGTAGTTGCCTTAAACTACTTGGCTTAACTGCAGCTTAAACTCGAGAATTGCTTAAAATGCATCAAAATACTGTCAAAACAGTGTCTAATCTCTTCGCTGACAACAGCAAAAAAGCTGAAAAGTAATAGAGCGGTCATTTCATTCGCTTCTCTTCCATTGCTGTTTCTTCCATGCATTTGTGGTTTTATCAGCCATCAGCTAGTAGTTTAACGATTAGTTTACTTACCAACTCTGTCTACCATTCACAATGATCTTTTTTTATTTTATTAGTCATTTGAAGACTTGACGTCATCGTATAGCAATGGGGTTTTCAATGAAATTTGCTGGGAATGTTGATGACAGCATGCTATTGGTTTGTTGATGATCACAACAAAGCACAACCGCAAACAAAAGTGGTTGAGGATATAATAAAATGAAGTGAAATGAAAATGGACCGATATGGTTTGCAAACTTAACGTTCTAGAAATAGAAAAGCAAGATATTTACCTACAGCTTACGGTTCGACTTTTCTTTTTTAAGTTTAATACAGTTACTTTACTCTTGTCATTCGCTTGTCCTACCAGCACATCTCTATCTCACTGTTTTTACTTAATAGAAAACGAAAATTGTAGATTTTCCTGTGTTATGTTCTCTTTGTAAAATGACAAATAGTCATAAGACATGCAGTCAAAGCTTATCAGCAAACATGTCTTGTAAATATATAAATGATACCAAGAGATTTATTGAAGTCAACTTAGTTGAATAAAAATACCCCAGTAGGGTAGATACAAGTATAGGGTGCCGGTGACTGACCCCTTCCCTAGTTTTAGTATCGGCATTCTAACGAGAGAGGAATTTGGCAATAGACACGTTTGAAATAGTTGACCGGTGAACTGGTTCATGGGTTGATCGAGGTTGGAAAATAGGTTGGAGGCTCAGTTTTCGTGCTAAAAACCACAAGTTCCTGCTGTCTCATGTCATCTAAGCGAAAGTCGCCAAAAAAGCTTCAGTCGAAATTTTGTTTGCATGTGGTAGTAACGTCTTACTTCGCCTTCAATTGTTTCAAAGTCTTAAATATCTTGGTTAAGAGGCATAGTAGTATCCCGGGTAAATGCAGCGCAGTTCTCCAGGTCCGATTGTGTACTTGTGAAACGCACGAACGCAGTCGTGAGAAGCATGAACCAACAATCAGCTCATTGTACTAGGATAGCTTAGGTTGGGTTAAGAGAGCGCGCATGAGATATTATAAACTTGCATTTGGATATATCTATGCCATTTGTGAATGCTCTCATTGCGTGCCAGGTGGGCGCACATCCGTCCAAGCAGGCATTACTCACTTAATCCTTTTTAAACCACATACTCTCCCATATGACCTTGAGAAGGAGCGAAAGATGCACTTCCCTCAAATCTGCCAAACTGTCGAAAAAGCGTATTCCAAGATATCTGAGAAGCCTTGTCTGTAGTCCTGGGCATCTAGAAAGAAAGTAGCGGATCGACTCCTATTTCTCCTCACCAGCTGCTACATAGGAAGTTTGTTGGAATACGCCATCGTCGAAGCATTTCTGCTATAGCAAAATATCCTGCGATGACACCTGTAAGTACCCTTACCGCAGATTTGTTTAGTTTGAGAAGGCTGCTATGTAGTTCTCTCTCTGTCCAAAAATGACCATATAGACCTTGAGATTTCGCAGTCATCCCGGATGGTCCTGAGTAAATTCTTTGTATTAAAAGAATGCTAATCGATTTTCCTTAGCAGATTTTCCAATGGCGGTCGCACGGCGGTGGCTCGTGTATGTCCAAAAAAATATTTATTTATTACTTGTGATTGGCCTTCTGACGGGGCATTCAATTGGAGCATGGGCCCTTCTCATCAAAATGACGCATGGATAATAACAAGGTTGAATTATTTTTACTCTAGCTGTAAAAGATAATCCCTTTAGTGTTCGGAGGATTGTTTAATGGTTGAACGACATATTAAGTTCTCCGCCTGCTTATTACATTTTGGAAGCTGGTTGTCATTAGTATTTTTTTTATAACTTCCACGAATTCCATCTTCTAGCATTTTCTTCTATTGAGCTTTTATTCGCTGAACTGTGTTCATATCTTTTCTCTCGAAGACTTAGCGGGCCACGTCATTTCCTGTTCACAGTGATCCTTGCATAAGAAGGTATTGTAAAAGGATTTAAGAAACTATTTTCGCGTTTCCCGGTATTTTATATACCTAGTAGTGCTATGAACAAAAGGTATATTAGTCGTGTAGTGGCTAATGGCTTAACTGATTCATTAAGTTAATTTTACAATCATAATTCATGATAAAATTTTTATAGGGAATGTGTCAAAGTAAAATTTTCGCCATTTCGTCCTATAAGGGCCATGCCCACTTTCATACAAATTATATTTCATTTATACAAATTCCTGGAATGGAAAATTTCGAAAATTATATAAATTTTCGAAAATGGGGGTGACCGCTATCGTGTAATAGAAGATTATTTTACAAAAGTTGTTGTTTTAGGACAAAAATTGACTGTTTATTTTAAAAAGGGCCAAATCGGTGGAGGAAAATGCTCATCTTTTCGTAACCGTGTATTTTAGGTTACGTAGGAGTTGCTGAAGACAAGCGACACACTTAGACCAAGCTAGAATGCTCCTGGCGGTACCAGAACAATCGGCTTATTTCGCCTACTTGAACCAACCAGAGAGACCAAGGGTTAGCGAAAAATTGTGCATTAAAGCACAGGTCTCTGATTTTAAGGGCTTGGTAAACACAAAGAAAGTGTTCAACCAATTTCTGCATTTCATCGCCCCTACAGCTTCTGCAGCATCTTCGGAACGGAAAGCCTAAAAAATTACTTTTTCTACAGTTTCATCTATTATATGATGCACCTCTTCCATAACAGCAACTTGGCTTCAAAGATACTGCAGTGGTTTGGTAGCCGGAACTATAAATCTATTAATAGATTCTTGGAGAAGATGGCACCATCCTATCTTTCATCTAACTTGGAATGATCAGTGTAGATAATTATGACCCTCAGGCCCCCGGAAAAATTCTCCTCTACCCTACAGGTCCAGTCGTCCCTACTAGGAATGGGTATGTGTAAGCTTTATCAATAATATTTGCACGTAAATAAATTTGGTGCAGTTTGTGCAAGTAAGGCACCCGTCCATTTGAAGCACACAAATTTTGCTATTTTCGAAAGCGATTAATCGAGATTTTATTAAGATATTTCAATAAAAATTGTCATGCTGGTTTCTATTGGTATACAATTATACGAATCGGTTAACAAAAAAAATCTTTCAATTCACTGCAAAATAGAACTCATGTAGCTTTTCTGGATTTTTTTTTGTTTTCAAAGTAAAAACTTTCATTGATGATTAGAAAGTTACTACAATTACGCCTATTTTCAAAAGTGGCAATAAGAATGATGTGCGTAACTAAAGACGCATATCCAAGCTGTCCACTAGTTTCAAAATTTTCTAGCATGCAGTCAACGCTTTTGTTGTTAAGCCCCTTATTTCTTCTTACCAGCAAGGATTCTTCGCGGCCAGCTCAATGACTTCTAACCTGATGCTTTTTCTGCTTGGTCGCAGGTAGATAGTATCTATACTGATTTCAAAGCTTTTCATAGGGTCTCTTATAGAGTTTTAATTAATAAATTGGGATGTTATGATTAAGTTCCTATTTATCCAATTGTTACCGTTGATGGTGTATCTTCTATTACCTGCTTTAAATATACAGTATATCTTATTTTGAATTTCAATGTGTTAGTGAGATTAAGGGCCTTGGGGTTATATTTGAAAGTAATTCCGCAAAATTTTGTGGAGCCCATAACACCTTATTCTGCTCGTCTTATGCTTTTAAGTCTTAAGCCTTGGAGAGTTGCAGATCTATACTCTGCTTGTCCTTTGCCTCCAAAATTAGTATGAGTTTAATTGACTGTCTATACTTGTTGCAAAGGATTCGCCTTAATGTTCCTCAACGCCTTCTTCGTAATGTATATCCGTTCTATGGGAATAATGTGAAAACTAAGTATGTTTGTACAGCTCCCATAAATACTGCTGTACGTGAGTTTAATTCACTAAATAATACAGTCACTTTGGATTTTTTGTGGCCCAGAAACGCATTTTACACAATGTTGGACTCTGCTTTATAAGTGGTTTGATTATATGCGCAAATAGAGTTGTAAGTTATAAATTAATTTACTACATAGTCTGTAAGGATTGTATTCCAAAGATTTAGAAATAAATAAATAAATAAACAAAACAATATTAGATCACTATTAGGTATATTTTCACCCGAACGTAAACTTCCTTACTTGTTTGCCTTCAAGCTTTTCACACTCTAATAGTTTTATTTCCTCAAACTACCCCTTTACTGCTGAAACTTGAGTTCTTGCCATGAAACAAATAATTTCTAAGTAGCAAAAAGGAAGCCTCATAAACTTATGCAATAAGCAGCCTTATCATTACAAACTTCCCCATTTTCAAGCAAAACTTACACACAAACATTTGCACACCTTCACGGGCACATCAACACCTTATGCTAAAACAGTTTTTAAGCTGCAACTTTTCCTTTCTTTCTCGACGCATATTTTTTTTTACATCCCTTTACGTCAAAACTGGAGATAGGGTACTGCAAAGACAACAAAAAAGTACACCACAAAAGAGAAAAATTGCACAAGAGTATTATGCGTAAAGAAAACGAGTTAAAGTCCCCATACAACTGCGGCTACAGCGTCAAAAGAAGACAAATTGTAAGCCACAGCTGCCACTGACAAACGTAAGCGCTAAGACATTATGTCGATGAAATGAAATAGTAGCAAGAAATAAAAGCTTTCAAAGCAATACGAATAGTTGCACTCAAAGTGCGTACTTCTATGGCATGGAAGCCCGATTTGTGGTCCCGTAGCGGCAGCTTTTGTTGTTGACAATTTCTATGGCGAAACCAACACACCAACATTGCAGTCAGTTAGTTGTTGCTTTCGTTAGTGTGTTGTTGTGTGTGCTTGGTCTTAAGTTCTAGTTGCAACTCAGGAGTTTTTGTTTGGTTGACGTGCAAGTATTGTTGCAACGGCCGCCCTGACTTGACACTGTTACCAAAACCCAATATGAGTTTGATAGGCGCCACTAATATAAAGGACGGTGAGAGCGATGACTGAAGTTGTCCCTTCCACTTGCTTACAGTGAGATTTTGCCTTAGCGCGCAGCCAATGGCAGTTGAAGAATAAGCTTTTGCAAATGTAAACAAAAATTTGCTTTAGCCACAAAGCCGACGAAAGACTAACAAGGAGTGGCAGCCAACATGAATGGCATCTGAAGCACAAGAGTTTGAAAAAGAATTGATTTTGAGTAAGGCCCGTCTCTACATTGGTGGACTGAGCGGCTTCCGTATGTACTAGCTGCACTTTTCTACGAAGGGTGTATATTTTCCATAGTAGAGGACATCCTGGGGAAGAGTTGTTTAGGCACTCAGTCTCGATTACTCAAATATTTCAAAATGCGCCATTCAAGAAAGGTCTATCGGTTGATTCATTAGCCTTAAATTTTCTTTGTGTTTTCGCTATTGCCGGTGAGTGACCTGTCGAATTCGATCGGCCTCATTATAACAGTGTAGTAGTTGAGAACAGATAATGATGATAGGGAGCGGGCTGCATTTTAGCTCGCCAAAGTAGATTTTAGATTAAAGTTCGATGGTATAATCGCCAGAGCTACTGAAGTTGGTACGAAATTATGTTGCTGCCAACAAGAGTTGTTGATGAACTCAATTATATTTGGGACCTCCTTCCACACAGATTCCAGATATTGGTTCCTCGAAATCACTATTGTGCAACTGTCACCATAGCAAAACCAAGGTAACTGTTTATGTTTTCCCGTTTGCCAGTTTGGGGACTACCTTTGCACGCTAGCGGAAAGCCATGAAGAAACGTGAAGAGATTTATGCTATTATGCTTATACTTTTCGTCAAGACCTGGAAGAGCCACGGCTCCCTACTGACCTAAAAAGGTGGACCGATAGTTATTGGTCCACAAGTTTCAGTAACATTCAGAGACTCAAATTCGAAATCAAGAAGGATTACACACGGAGTACAACCTGGTGGTGCTCTATCTCACATTTTGTTTAACTTCTATATATCGAGGTTTTTCCCTCCACTCGACAGAGTCTCTATAGTCTCCTTCGATCACTATTGTACTATCATGGATTCGGGGAAGGACTCTTGGATTGACGAACTCTGTGCAACGACCAATAGTTATCGAAACGACCTCTCTTCTTCACCGAGCGAGAGCAGACCCTCTCTCCGACTAGATCCAAGTGGACTTTCTTTCCGACGTGAAATTCGCAGATGAGACAAAAGTTAACTGTACACGTAAACGGAGTAACTCTAGCTTATGTCAAACACCCTAAAATCCTGTCGCAACAAGATCTTCAAGTCACTTGTCGGCAGCACTTGGGGAAAAGATAAAACAGCTTTGATTGCTAATATAAGGTTATCTGCTGACCGGATATTGATTAGACTGCGCCAAATGGGGGACCAATCATGGTGACACCAATTGGAGGAAGTTGCAAGTCTGCCGAAGCACTGCCATCAGAACTGCTAAGGGATAGCTTTTAATATCACCTGAGGCCCACTTCCATCAAACTTTTTTGCCAAGTTATCCTCTTGAAGTAATAATAAGGACGAAACAACCACTGATTTAGACATTTATTGTCTTGTTTTAAGTTATGCACGTTAGCTTGAGTGTAAGTTTTTGATTTGTAACCATATCTAGGCTAGGTAGAGAAGTCCATAAAAGTTAAGCGTGACTGCCTGTAACCGTGCCTCTACCGCTGCTTTTAACCGTGCTCCTATATGGATCTTGTATATAGAAATCTTGTTTGACTGCTTTGCTGATATTCATGTGACGCTCTAATTATGTGGGTGAGTATATACGCAAGTGATTTTCTGATTGTTCTTATTCGGTAATCGTGCCTAACCACGATGAATGCTTTCAATCGCCAAAAGACGAAGGCATCAAGGTTTATCATATATAAACACAGTATTTACAAAAACAAAAAACATAAGTGTTTTTTCATATTAAGTTTATTTTATGTCAGAATACTCAAGGCGATAGTTAATTTGTTTTGTTTGTGTAATCTTTGTGGTTGTACTTATGAAATGAAATGTAAAAAAATTATTTAATATGAAATAAAACAAAATAAATAAAAATAAAATAAAATATAACAACAAAAAACAAAATAAAATAAAATCAAAGAAAATAAATAGAAATAAAATAAAACAAAAAAAGCAACATAAAATAGAATAAAATAAAATAAACTAAAATAAAATAAAAAATTTGACAGAAATATTAAATTCACGATAGAACTTGAAGAAGAAAACACATTACCGTACCTTGACTCTATTATAATCCGCAGAGGGAATCAGCTTAAACTAAAGTGGTATAGAAAAGCAACAGCGTCCGGACGAATCATCAACTTTCATTCGAAACATCCGAAATCGATGATAATAAATACAGAAATGGGCTGTATACGACGTATGTTGCAGATAACAGACGAGGTTTACCACAATGAGATTAAAAACGAAGCAAAATTACTGTTAAGAGACAACGAATTCCCGGAAAACATGATAAAAACACTATTAAAAAGAGTCAAATTTACAAAAAATCAACAAAACCCTGAAACCCCTAAAATTTTCAAATCCGTCACTTACGTACCTCATTTATCAGAGCGGCTAGCGAAGTCAGATTGTTATGATAAAGAAAAAGTAAGAATAGCCCATAAACCTACCAACACTCTGAAAACCATGTTCAACAAAACGAAGTCAAAAATACCTCAATTAGAAAAAAGTAATGTAATTTATAAAATTCCATGTAGCGGCAATAACCAAGAACCCTGCAAAAGTATGTATATTGGCACAACAAAATCTAAGTTGAAAACCCGACTAGCCCAACACAAATGCGACGTTAAACAGTGCCATCATTCAAACACACAAAAAACTGCACTTATGGCACACTGTGCAACTAGTGGCCACTCTCCCAACTTCGAAAAAGTAACAATATTACAACAAGAACAACACTACAACAAACGCTTCACACTAGAAATGTTACATATAATTAACACTCCATCAGACGTTCGGCTAAACTACAAAACTGATACCGATGGGGTTGCTCACTTGTTTCGTCATTTACTAACGAACAAATAGACAGTATGAAACTCCGCGTCAAGTGATAAAGACGTGTAAAGGAATGTATGTATATGCAAATATTGTTTATATATTTTGTTATAAAGAAAATTGTTTATGTTACATTTATAGATCCTTGAGAACGGTTATCGCGGAATAACCGAAATATATTGGAAAAATTATTAAAAAAACCTGTGGTTTTAATAAAAATAGTATTATTGACCTCGAGCCAGCTAAAGTTCAACATACTTATATATAAAAAGGTCGCTAAAAACATTCAGTTTAAAATAAAAAAAAATATAATAAAATAAAATAAAATAAAAAAAACTAAAATAAAATAAAATAAAATAAAATTAAAAAAAATAAAATAAAATAAAATAATACAAAACAAAATAAAATAAGATAAAATAAAATAAAATAAAATAAAATAAAATAAAATTAAAAAAAATTAAATAAGACAAAATAAAATTAGATAAAATAAAATAAAATAAAATAAAATAAAATAAAATAAAAAAAATGAAATAAAATGAAATAAAATAAAATAAAAGGAAAGTAAAGGAAAGAAAAGGAGAGGAGAGAAAAGAAAAGGGAAGGAAAGGAAAGGAAAGAAAAGCAAAAAAAATTAAAATATTTTAAGTAAAGGTGCAGCATAGAAGGAAGGAAAAAAAAGGGAAGAGGGAAAGAGAAAAATGAATAGCTAGTAACTAAAATAAAATAAGACTTTGTGGTTGAAATGCAACCAGTGGTCTAGGTCTAATTTAGTTGAATTTATGTACAAGATACACCTGTTTACACATCAAACTCCACGAGTACTTGGGCTCACGCTTTTTTTTTTTTTGATTTGAAAATAAAAACTTTTAAGTACATGAATTTGTCTTAATCTTAATTTTCGTTTTAAGAAAGTACAAATTTGTCCAACTCCTGGCTTTCTAGGGCCAACACCATTTATTTCTTTCTGCGTCATACACAAGTAACTATTTACCGTTATTGTATAACTTAATGCATCTGTAGTTGTAAATAGGATGACGAGAATATCAATGCATAGTTGTAACTCTTACTATTTTTCTTCCTACTTTTAACAATCCACTGGTTTTGCAACTTCTGGCATTTCACCTACCAATCAACTTCTCACCGTTTGTTAGGTGTTCCCGCCTCCTAGATAACTAAACTAGTAAAACAACTGACTGTTGGTTATGTCACTGAAATTGTGCGTTTTTCTTGGGTGATTGTGTTTGTATTTGTTGTTGTTACTTTTGCAAATGTAAAACTTTTTCGATTTAAAATTTTCTTCATATAGTCAAAATCTTTGTTATTTGTATGTAACGGCAAAGTGATTAACTTTATCCAACTGTGTAGCATGTTTCCGTCTTCAGTACTTTTCCATTAGAAAGATTTCACTGTTAACACTTTATATTTGATATTTTTATTATTCCTAAATAGCAGAAGTAAACAGTAAGAAAACGTTGTCAGACAACTTACCTAAATATAAATATGTTTGAAGGTGGTGATGTGTTGCACTGTAGCATGCTCTGGACGTTGTTTGTGAGTAAAGTAATTTTTATATTGCTACTCTATTTGTAAATATAAAAGAGTTTAAAAAAAATTTAAAGCAGTGGTCGGCAAACTAATGCAGAATTAAAATTTTTTTTTTTTTTTTTTTTTTTTTTTAATATTGTACCTATGTAGGCGTTTTCGCTCATTTAAGCAAGTGGTCGCCAAAAAGAGAAGTCTAAAAATGAAATTATTTAAACTATTTTACTTAACCTTTTGAATGCTGCCAATCGCCTCCTTCTAATGTAAACTGGCGTCATGATTTTGTAAAAATATGACTGTGTTCAGTTCAGAAGCGAATACAGTTAATTACTCAGGAAGCTTTTGCCGATCATTGATTTAAAGTACTCAGTTAGAATTTTAATGTTCGTGAAACTTTTACCAAAAACTTATCATTATTTCACTGTGGAGGATTCAGGTCTGCGATGATAGAAGTATTTAGGTTAGTGGCTTCTGAAAATCTTGATGGACTTTAACAACAAGAACAATTCCATATCTTTAGAACATTGTAGACCTTAAAAGCCTTACTATCCTCAAGAATTGAATGCCAAGACGTGGTAATCACTTCGAATTTTTGATATGCTATATTTAAATTTTTCTACATATTTGCATGCTTTATATGTTTTATGTTCACTCTGTTATCTGCAAAGGAAGTTGAAATTTTTGATATTCCGTTAGAGGTATCGGCGTTCGTCCTGAACTTACAGTAGTATACAAACACTATGAGACTTTAGTAGTGGGCTCTAGGGGCCTCAGGGTGCGACGCTCTTTGAAGTTGGAATTCAGCATAACTATTAATTTATTTGATTCTAGATAATTATATTTTATGAAAAAGTGTCCTATATATAAAAAAACATTGGAGAAACTGAGCGGTAATAAATGTTCATTTATATGTGCGCGGTGTCACGCCCATTTCCCAGAAATTAAAAAAAATATTAGCAAGATCATCAGGTCATTGTAACCAAGAAATTCTACCACTCTATCCGCGTCACTGAAGGAGATATGCCATGTTCTGTTTTCCTTCCTCCATCTTAGAAAACTTTAGTACAAAAGTGGGCGTGGTCGTTCACCACTTTTGCTTATTTTCCATGGGCGTACTCTACATGTAAATAGTAAACCTCGTATCAAGTTTCGTAATTCTATACTACACGATTATAAAGTTATTAACAGTCGAATTTAAAAATTGCTTGATTCATAAGTGGGCGGTGCCACTGCCACTTTGCAAAATTTTGCAAAACTAATAAACATAGAATTGGAAAGTTGATGTAAGTGCCAAGTTATGTGATTCTGCAGACCGATATAGGTCATTGAGATATTCGCAGTTCGGTATTTCTACCTCTTTTTTAGATAACTTTTATTTACGCATGTCGTGATTTATTTCGCTTATTTTCTATGTGCGTATGAATCACGACCACATTATACACCCTCCCAAATTTCGTTATTCTAGCATAAACGGTTCTGCAGTTATTAACAGTTTGAACATTTGTTAACTCATATGTGGGCGGTGAAACGCCCCTTTTCCAAAAATTTTTGAAGTTGTCGATATCGAAAAAAGGGGTGTGGTTATGGTTCGATTCCGCTCATTTTAAAAAGCATCCTACCTTGGATAGAAGGCAACCTGTGTACCAAATTTCATTTTAATATCTCAATTTTTACTCAAGTTATCGTGTCCACGGACGGACGGACGGGCATGTCTTAAAGGATTCCTTTGTTCATTCTAAGAACTTTGATATATGGAACTCTATACATTTTCCTATTATTTTGTACCGTTACAAACCACTTTTATATGAACAAAACTATAATACCCTGTGTACTAGTACAAGCTGGGTATAAAAAGAGTTGCCAAAGTTGACATATCTAAAATATTGTATTAATTGCACAATATTATTGAAAATATAAATTAAGTCTTCTACGTTTAGAGATTTAATTTCGTACGATAAATATATATACATGATTAATGAAGATGTTACGGTAGATGGTTTTCAATGACATAAATTTCGGTTAAAGATATAAATGGATGCAGATAATTATTTTAAAAAAAGGTGGCAACCCTAATATTTAAAGAAACATTAGTAAATGGAATCTTAAATAAGTTTACTCCAAGTAGCTTACACGCAAGGTGGCAAAATATGTAGTGCGCTTATTACGAGCTCAAAAAGTGTGATGCAGACAAATTGGAACAAAAAAAACACTTTGCAATTTGTAATAATAAGTACATACAAATCATCAAGGTGCAAACTAGTTCTTATAAATACATGTAAATGTGCTTGAGATAAGCAATATCGCAGCTATGTCAGCAGGAAGGTGACAATTTTCAAAAGTTGTGAAAGCACTATGACAAGCACACTTTTGCACCTCTGCGCATTATAAGTCTTCCGAACGTCAGCATATTTGTTTACTTTACTCGCCACCAAAGTTCAACAAAGACTATGGCCACCATGCGCTATCTACCTCTACACCAACACAAACCGATAGTGAGGAGTCAGAGTGGCCACCAACACTAGGCTGCCAGCTGTCACCTGCGCCACTATTTGCCAACTACCAACTAACTTCCGTCTCACCCTTTTTTTATACCTTTCATGAACATGAAAACATGCCCGTCTGTCTGTTTCTACGCAAACTAGTCCCTCAGTTTTTGAGATATCTTGATGAAATTTGGTATGGAGCCGCCATTTTGCATGAGAGTAATCATTCGTCGGAATCAGCATGTTCGGAGCGATACAACGCATAGCTCCCATACAATCGACAGTTCCGATAAATGGGTTTTAGGCTATACATTTTGAAACTAAAAAGCTAGGAAAACAAAATTTTGCAGGTTTTGTACTTGTTATATATGTAGTGAAAATCAGCCAGATCGGGCTTACATAATATATAGCTCCCATATAATCGATTGTCCCGATAAATGCAGTTGGGGCTATGCATCTTTAAATTATCAGTTTTTCAGAGTTTTTACTAAATGTGAGTAAGGATCGGACACTTAAAATCGTGGTGCGTGTTCTCGAAAGGTATAAAGTCTTCGGCACAGTCGAAGACAGGTCTTTCCTTACTTTGTTTTTTTTTATCTCTTTCCTCCGCTAAATGTGCCCGTCTGTTGGTGAGTTGTCGTCGGTGCTGTGTCGTTGTTGAATCGGCAAATGGCAAATGGTGTGCCAACTATTATTTTCTAAGCAAACTTTTTCTTTTCATTTTTGTTGTTGTTGTTACAACTGTGGCAGTGCATGCAATAGTAGCGGTTATTCAATGTTGGCCCCTCTTACGTGTTACGCCGTTAGAACTGTTGCTTTATTACTTGGCACTCGTGCGCGTTAGTATTTCTTCATTGTTGATATTCTTTGCTATTTGCTTTGCCATTGCATTGCATTTGTTTTTGCTTCTTTTTCACCAGCAGTCTTTTCCTTCTTGTTAGCTTGTTTTACTTACAAATTTTAACTGTCATGTCATCTAGAATTTATGTTGGTTTTTGCGATCAGCGCCAATGGTTATTTCTTGTGAAATTTGTAAGAAATTGTATGCGCCCGCTTCGTTGCACAAATACTATGTTTACCGTGTAGTTGAAATATTATTTTTGTATGTTTGTTGCTGTGCGCTTAAGAATATGTAAGCTGGTACCTTATCTTACAAAACCAGTATGCCGCTGAATAAATGGGTGGTACCTGCCGTGCAACCAGTGAACAATCAACAACATCTCGTCAGTTATATTTTCTACGCCTGGCCTGACAGTGGCCGTTTTTTCCTTCGAAATTGCCGTCTTTACACCCAGTAGTGACAACGCAGTAGAAAATATAACATACGTCACATAGAGAGTTTTTGAAGCGCAATACAAAGTTCAGTGCAGAGGTGTGTATGGCAATATTCTCGCTCAACTATCACGGACTACCCGCCGCTCTGTTCAGATATGGAGCTGAAGAGTCGATTATGTCTACAGAGTGCATCGCCAGCCTAAATGAAGAGGCGAGGATAGTGACTGGCGTATATTGCAAAACTATTGTTAGCAGCGAAATTAATTTAATCTTAGAAAGAATTTAAAAGACATCTTTCGATGCACAAAGACCACGTTGCATACGTCCCATATCATATCTGCATTGATCTATGGCGTGAAGTCATGGACGGCGCCTAAAGAAAATTAGATCAAATTGTGAAAAGAATAGAAAAATACAGCCAGATAATGAAGGGAACTATTAGATGCTAACTACCCCGGCAAACGTTGTTCTGTCTGCAAGTTGGCTTCGACGCATTTGGGAAACTGTCCACCCTTCAATATACATATTTTTATTACACAATCCTGAGGATCTTAACCTTCTCTATTTTTATCTTATCCCTCGTCATCCAACCTTGTCCATATTTGACAAATTTTCCTCTTGCCCCCAACATATCTTGCTTAATCTTCTTTATCTTTATCAGTTTCTTACAATTTTTTTAATTGTTGACTTCGCAACGGAGTCACAATATCGCCAGCATTAAGTAGATAGATGTGTTAATATATCTAGCGGAAAAAAGGTTTAGTTCAAAATATTTTTTTAAAACACCTCATCCCAGAATTTGCTTAAAGAACGACCTAGCTCAAAATTGTTTAATTAACTTAACTAGCGATCACCCGATGGTTGCAATTCAACCACAAAACTTTATTTCATTTCAATTACATTCTACTAATTTCATTCCGTTTCTGTCCCTTCCTTTCTCTGCAGTTTCTTTCCATTAGTATATATTATATATATGGTGCAGGCGGATATGCCTAAGTTAAGTGGCATGTTGGAAAGACGTTTTCTTTATTTTCAACCGGCCATACCACTTTTCAACAGTATATTTCCTTTCCTTTCCTTTCCTTTCCTTTCCTTTCCTTTCCTTTCCTTTCCTTTCCTTTCCTTTCTATTCCTTTCCTTTCCTTTCATTTCATTTCATTTCCTTCCTTTCCTTTACTTTCCTTTCTTTTCCTTTTCCTTTCCCTTTCCCTTTCTTTCCTTTCCTTTCTTTTCCTTTTCTTTACTTTCCTTTACTTTGCTTGTTGTATTTTATTTAATTTTTTTTCATTTTATTTCAATTCAAAAAAACCCACAAAAAATACAAAAACAAAAATACTATTTATGAATAATAGATTATTTTGTTTTTGTACAAACTGTTTGTATCATCAATGAAGTTAACATATTTGGACTACTTTTGGCTTGGTTATTCCCTGAAAAAACGAAAATACTCCATAGGAGTATCAGAGTACTCCAACACTTATCCTTATTCATGTAAAACAGATGGTCCAATTTACATGGCAATGTCCTAGGACTGGATCACCCATTCCATCTCCGAGTACTTAATTTCTTTGCGAGAGTACTCTCAAAATGCTTCCAAAAGGTTACTCCATAAACTCATTTTTTACCTAATTCTTCTATATTATAATACATTTTTTTCAAATTTTTGTGATTGACGGCACTGCAGCTTGGCTATACCTATCCATACATATATAATTGTTAATATCTTAGATGTATAGTAATTTAAGGTGGGACGTTCTACAGAAATGTCTTAAAATTTAATAATCTTCCAATCAACTTTACATATAAGACTATCTCTTCTAATTTATCTCGAAAATTCTTAACCATTTACTCTTACTCTTAGTGAGCCAGCCATTTTCCTTTGCCTTTCTCATTACCTTTCCCTTCCTTTTTAACTTCCCTGTCTCCTTACCTTTGGTTTTCAGTTACACTTATCCTGTTTCTTTCCCTTTCATATTTTTGTTTCCATTCCTCTACTTTTCTATTTCCTTTTTCCTCTTTCCAAGCTATTCCTCTTCTCACCCAAGCCTACATATATAGTTTTACATATTTAGAACCCCAAAAATAGTAAATTGTGCTGTAGTCTGATGCGTAGAAATTCGGATTATTTGGTAGCAATAGTTGCATGAAAAGCGGTATTCAGGGAGAAAAGGTGCAACACATCCTGTTTTCTTCTTATGAGCTTGCCGGATTAAAGTTCTGAGTTCTTCCTAATGGACTTACTCAGTCAGAGTTAAGTCGTTTATGGTGTGACAATTCAACTTAGCACAACCGTAAGCTCATAAACAATACTTTGCTTTTTCGGTTGAAAGACTGGCAAATATTTATTATTATTCAAAGATATATAATTTGAGATTCCATAAAATAAAATAAAAGCATTTGAGTGAAGTTAATCTTTCACTAAAGTTTGGTAAACAAATTTTTTACTATCGACTTAAATGATTCATAAAAAAAAAGATTGCGATATTTAAAATATTGAAAATCACTTAGATTTCTTTACTGTGAACGCTTACCAGTACTTCAGTTAGAAATTTAAAGAAAGAATCTAGCACAGCATTTGCAAATTTTTATTTTTTTTTTGTTTTCTACTTCCGCTGCTGGGTATATGTACATAAAAAATATTCGATTACTCATAACCCTAGATTTTTTGCAAAAAATTTATTACCTTATTCACGCCATGCTTGTGTAAACCTTCCCACACAAGTCTTGTTTTTCTGCTGCACTCCCTACGATACTGTTTACCAACAATTTTTCATTTTCGCAGCCACATACAACATTGAACCCCACCCCAGCGCTCTACTAAAGTTGTTAGTGTCGCTTTTTCGTATGTGCATTGTTGGTGTTGTTGTCTGGCACATTTCCGTGTGCGATATTATTCCTTGTCACCATCAATGAGTTGCTTCCGGCAAAATGCGTTAGCTCGTGTTATATTTCTGCATAAAGATTGAGGTGTGTATGTGTGTGTTACCATTGCCGTTATATTTATGAGCATTTGCAAGCACAAGCATGCATACATACTACAGTTAGTTGTGTTTTTTTCTCTTTTTGTGGATGCCTGATTACAAACCCGTCGCTGTTGTCGTTATGTTTTTTTTCTTTTTGTAATATCACCTACTTGTTGAAAGAAAAAAAAGCAAACAACGAGCGCGAAAGAAAACAGCATTGATTTCCTGTTCCTTTTTGCCTGTTTTCCTGCCTTCGATGGTTTCTAGTTTATCCCTCTTACAATATGTCTCGTTTCCTGTGCCATTTACTTAACTTCTGATTTTACTTTCATCGTTATCCGCCAGGTAAATATATCAACATGCTTGCCGATGTTTTATTGGTACACAAAGCTATGTAGTGCGGTGTGTAGCGGTGAAAGAAAAAAAAAAACAATAAAAAAATGTTAAGTAAACCGTGGCAATACGTAACGCTCTGCATGGTTTGTTCGTTGTCACTTTGGCTGATGACAATTCCCATGACTCTTACCAAGATTCCAATACTGATTGCCACATATCTTCATCACAATTTCAGTTGACGTTGTTGTTGGTTATGCCACATGTGTTGCCATTTGAAGTGTTTGCTGTAAATTAGGTTTGCGCACAGGCTTGGCAGGGTGTTAAAGTATTAAATAAGCTCTAGAAGGTAATCTCGAGCTCAACGTTTTTTTTAATGCAGAAAATTGTTCCTGGAAGTGCGGTAACTAAAACCAATTGGAAACCAAAGGAGAGGGCAAGTTGCTCAAGTCTCTGTATTCTCAAAGTGTTGGGGCACTTACAGTCGATAGGAAGATCTTCTGGCCTGGATTATCTCTGTCCACTCACATACAATGCAATAGTTTGCTATTCATTCATTCAGTTCCCTAGAGGTACTACTTAAGCCTTCTGGAAAACTCTGCTCTCGATAGCTTGAAATGGTACCACTGGTAGCCTTTCTGATTTTGAATGCTTTCGGGGAAGTCCATAAAGTTCCATAATAGTTGCCGGGAAGTGTTTGTTGTTATTGTTGTTTTTTTTGTAACTTCGAAATTTTAGGGAAGTGGAAAATCTTGTGTCAAATATGGATCCTGTACGCTCTTGTTGCAGCACACATCGAATTCAGAAATTGATAGATAAATGCTGACCTTTCTAAATTTATTAAAAAAATTCATTGAAATCTGAAATTGGATTCGATCTGTCGAAGTCCTTTATTATCTGAAGGTGTTGATTGTCCATGATGACGATTTCTATGCGGGAACCAGTCATGAAAGATGAAGCGGAAATTGTAGCTTTGAAGTTTGAAATTTTCGGCTTGTTCAGAAAACGACTACGAATTTAAACACCTTGTTGTTGTTGTTGTATTAGCGAAACATGCCCTTCACAGTAGTCATTTTGCCCACCTAACATTGTCGTCAAGCTCTTCTAACTGAAGTCCCAGAAACATCGTGGCTTCAATAATGTTGGACCAAAGCGAAATTGGTGTTAGAAGATTCGGCTCAGTTTAGCAAATAAATAGATGGTTCGTATCATGGGCATGCCGGGCAAACATTTGGCATGTCAGTCTGTTCTTAAAGTCTGCATCATCATTTGGAAGCAATTTTAAGGGTATAAATAGTATGTCTTTTTTAGATTATCAGTTCTTATAGAGTTGTTCGATATTCTGTACAGAAATAAATTGGCGTTTCCCAGGGGCTAATTCACTACACGTGTTCTCCTTCACCACTCGTTTCAGCGATGTCTTAAGTAAATTCATCTTTTTCTTAACAAAATTTTATTAAGCACTTTCGTCTGCAGTTGGTAAATATTTAATTTCTCACACATACATATGCATGCACTTATCTGTTCACATACGCATACACACCAACAAAACAGCAAATGTTTCTTCTTGAAGGAAAAAAGTAGATGACAACTTAAAGCGACAGTGCTGTAGTAAACATTGCGTCAGTTGAGACAGCTAGAAATGCTGCTGTCAACAGTCACACTATCTCAAGCTCGACCCTTTACCTTCAAGCAACCAAACACAGACTGCCAATCTCGTTTGTATTCCATGTTGGTACGCAGATCCGGGAGTCTCGTAATTTGGTAAGTGTTGTCATTGCACTAAGAATTTCCGCAATTAACTGTGAAAATCATTCGAAAATATTTGATTGGTTTACTTACTCTCGAACTAACTGCATAAAGTTGATTTGATTTCGAGTTATCAGGAGAGCGCATGCCTCGGCATCTAACTTTATATTTGAAGACTTGATGACTAAATGTGTGGCTAGAATTACTTTTTGTTGACAGTTGGTTGGGTCAAAAGATTTTAAGAGGTGTATCTATATGAGTTTTTTTCTGATAGAAAATTGAAGGAAAATTAATTTTCTACCGTTGTTATGTAGGCTTCTGGTTTGAGAAAGAAGTATATAGAAGTATATGTGAGTTAAGGGTGAAAGTGGGGGTGGTGAAGGGTACACTTTCTCAAATAAAGGAAAGTAAATTTTGCGGGGAGGCACAACGCAGCCAGATTCTGCCAGCATGAATATAAATAAGTCAACCGAATAGCAGCGTAATTCGGGAAAAAGCCCAATTCATGGGTTTCCAGCAAAAAAAAATTAGGATTTTATGTGTCGAAAGCCGAACTAGAGTACTCTAACAACTAAGCTATGATGCCCTGGAGCTTCACGATGCATTTTTCCTTTAATGCGTCATATGCTTATTCCTTTTAAACATTCTTTGGTACATATATTTTATATGTCAAGTTAAGGAAAGGGGAATATTTTTAGGCGCGTTCATAGGACAGTTTTAGATACAGAAGGGCTTTTTTGCATATCAACACTTCCGGGGCTGTGGTGCAGACACTTGGGTTCGTATCTCAGTGTCCGAGAAGGGGTCTGATGAGAAGTTGGGCACTTCGAAACATGTCATCCCATACCATCGCTGTGCATAACGTTGAAATTTTTCCTCTAATATCAATTAACAAACAAAACATAAAAATTCGAGCTTTGCTCCAACAACAATCCCCATAACTATAATTGTTACAGGTACAGTGCGGGTGCATAACAAATAACACGGAAGTGTTGATATGCAAAAAAGCCCTTATGTATCTAAAACTGTCCTATGAACGCGCCTAAAAATATTCCACTTTTCTTAAGTTGACATATAAAATATATGTACCAAAGAACGAAATTTCATTTGGTTTTTTAATAACGTCCAAACTTATTTTCAAACTAGTAAGCCCGTGCACGCTTCGCTGCGTCACATAACTTATAATAGACTGAGTCCGGTTATTATTATTATATCTTCCACACATACCATATAAGAAATAGACCTTATTTACATCGCTTATTGGAGCACTTATTATCACCTTTCATTTGATATCCATATTGTACTAAACACATTTTGGGTCACCTTTGGCCCACATATTGGTCGATGTCTTCGAAACTGGTCCAGATATAGGAACATCTGATATCTTAAATTTTAAATTAAGCATCTAGTAATATAACGGTACTAGTTTCATTCAGTTCCATTCAGCATCAAACATACAGATAGACAGACAAAAATTCTAAAAATGGTTGATTTCGCTTTTACTGGCTCAATAATGATCCCTCCTATCGATTTTTCTTAAGTATCTGCAATGTACAGACATCGACAAATTAAAATTTTTTTATATGTAGAGATACGCTTTAAGAAAAATACTTTTATAAGGGCAGAAGTTTAATTCAAAGAAATATTACGAAATTCTCATTGAAGACAGAAAACGTTTTAATATTGGATTGATAAATCTGTAAGTAATACTGCATGGATTTAGTATAAGCCACAGGCATGAGGAACCCATAGCTCCAAAACGAAAAACATCAGTTCCATATAAGCAGCATAGTTATTAAATATATTTATAATCATTATAAACATCATTAATTTAGTCGAAAAATAAAAAAAAGCACCTTAACTACATATTTCAATGAAAACTCAATGTCAGCTTTAATTTCCTTTCATGTCACGTATACGCCGTGGTGCCCGCCTTCATTAATCATCTTGGTTACCACATTTTGCGACAAAATTTCACACTTCATCGTGTGTTTATAATCTTGCCAAAATTATTAAGCATAAAAGGAAATGGATATACAAATATACAAACAAACAAATTATAAATTTAATTACTTAATAATTGCGCATATTTAAAAAGGAAGGTACGCTAAAGTCGAGACATGCAAAACATAAGTAAATATTCGCAGACATGTATAATATATGTAAATGCTATCACTCAAGAAGTTGCTACAATTTTCTTGTTATTGTTGTAAAGTGAGAAAATTATGCATGCGAATCAACGCTAAAAACATTATTGCCTCAAGTTGTTGTCATTGTTATTGGTGTTGTTTGCGTTTGATGCGCATATTATAGACTCTGATAAATGTTTGTAAATACCAAAGTTGTAGAAAGTAAGTGAAAATTACATGCTATAAACAATGAAAGCTTAGCTCTTAAAATATACATACATATATATATATGTTCATTTGTATACTGCGATTCCTACTCACATTAGCAAGCTGTCGGCATCCAAATTATGCTAAAACAATTCGAAATCAAAAACTTTCGGTTTGAAACAATGGCATAATCATCATTCAAGCGTGTATTGCAAATTTTGGGAAAACTTACTCTGGTAAATGTGTTTTTTGTTGTGTACGCAACTCAAAGCTGCGCTGCGCTAATTGGGTGAGTTTGGAGCGATGCTTAGAACGTTGAAAGTGTCGTGCGGGTTCTGAATGTTTAGTGGTATTCGTGCTGTCTGTGTCGGGATATCTTCTTATGTCATCTGAGGTTCTCCTGCATCAAGACATAAAAATTTTCAATGTTAGTAAGCCGGAATTGTTGAGCAGACAGTTTCTACTGAACGGCCATAAAGGTAGTCACCCAAACCGAAACATACTTATCAAGGTACGCCACCTAGTGGCATAAGGAAGCATCTCCGTAAGCCCTTTGATGAGTTCCGACATCACATTATCCAGCTGTTTGATTTGTGTAACCAAAGGTGGGCTCTAAAATACCTCCATATAGAGTCGGCAGATAAATCCCCCAGATATCGGTCTAAAAACCCCGTCATATACATCCAACCACCTGAAATAGTTGAGCACTGGCACAACTTTTTGGATACTGTAATAGGTTAAACTCTTGCTTATCCAAACTCCTGCCCACCACACAAAATACTTAACTTTCATGTGGTAGTTTCCCTCACGATACTAAACATCTCTTTAACCATTCAATTGAACCTTGTCTAACCTTAATATCGGTCATATTGTCAGTGAAATTAATGTCGCTGACATTAATTTGCATTTCTAAAGTGATTTTTTGTAAAACTATTTAAGAATTAACATCTTTGACACTAATTCCATTTTCGTTTCTTTTAAGGTGCGAATTAGTGTCAGTGAACTTTATCCCATTGAAATTGCCCTGCATAACGGGCATGATGACTCTGAGAATCTTAAACAAGCTCTTCTAATGGGAGTTCAAAGAAACAAGCAGTTTAAACAGGGTTGGAGCAGAGCGATAATGGAGTCACCGGTCATAATGTCAATGGAAATAATGTCATTGGCATTAAATCGCTTTTGAGATGCCAGATTGGTATTCGATAATAAAAGTTTGAAATCTGTGAGAAATCGAATTATTAAAGTTGAAATATCACTGGTTTTCTATTTTAAATAAAAAAAAAAAAAAATATATATATATATATATATATATATATACAGTGCCGGACATATTTATTGGTACAGTAGTTTTCTTCGGTTTTTACAAATTTTGGTCTTAAAAAGATTATTTTAACAAAGACTATATAAAAGCATGTGTCAATGTCTAATACAAGAACTATGCATATTTTTTTAAAAAAAATTTTAGAATTTATTGGAGTATGCAGTTTTGTAGGCCATTAAATTAGTCTTAAGTTCATAACACATTTTGCTGATTTTTGTAGAGTTTTTTGCAATTTTTTTTCCGACGAGTTAAAGTGTTTTCTTTCATATAAAATAATTGCGTTCATAAACTTGTGTGAAGGAAAATACAGAAGTCACCAAGAAAAAAAAATGACAAAAATCCGCAGAAAAGCGACTGTGCCAATAATTATTTACGGAACGGTATATATCTATAAAATTATATTTTGAAAACTCATTACCTGCTTTATTATGTAAAAGACTGTTTTAAATTTTTTGGAGAAAATCACTAAAGTTAACGTAAATATTTTTGTTTTTGTTACTTCGCTGTTCTGATTGTTTTCGTTAAATTTAAAAAACTTACTGATATTTATTTTTGCAAGGAAATTTTATAGTTTAACTTTCAAATTTAAGAAAGTTTTATTTAAAACGTTTAAAAAAATGTTTAAACATTTTTTAGAAGTATTTTGAAATTGTTTTAAAAGCTCTTTAAAATGTCTTAAATGCTTTTGACATTCCCAGAAAATTATAAATATTTCTGGATTTTAAAAATAGCGCACTGCATATGTAGTTGAAATGGAATTTTTTAATTTAGATGTTACTTTACAATAAAAAAAAGATAGTATAAAATATGATTCTAAATTTTTCCATTTTTTAGTTTTTTACTAGACGTCCCTTTCTTGTTTGTTTTTACGTAATTTTATTAGATGCTAGAAAATCGAACCACGCTGCGCCTCAAAAATTTTAATAATTAAATCTGCGAGACCAGTTGAGATATGGAACTTAATCGAATCGCTTTTGCAGAACTCATCCCCACCTTTCGTTTAACGCCCTTATTGTACTAACACATTTTGGGCCATGCCGGGCAATATATTTGACGGTAGCTCCGAAATCGGTTGAGCTATCGAATTAAGAGTTAAGTTAAATTCTATGTAAGATGTCTAGTAATGCAACGGTGAAGTTGCATTGAGTTCTATTAAGCGGTTTTGGAGTGATACGCACCAAACATACAGAAAGACAGACAAAACTTCTGAAAACTCTTACTTTGGCTTCTATTGGCACAATAATGATCACTTCTATCAAATTTCCTTGAGTAACTGCAGTATATAGACATCGAACTGTTAGAATTTTATTTAATGTAGAGAAGAAATGTCTCATGTAAGCTTTGAAATTTTTTTTTGACTATTTGCCTATCTTAAAAAAACTCTCCGGTTTGAAACCTTTAATACTTATTATTTTCTTTTATTTTTTTGTGCTTTGCAACTGCTGGCGAAATTGACATTTGTTATAATATAATTTGACGCAATAAAATATAAATGTCTCAATTGTAAAGTTGTGCCGAAAACAGCGTTGCGTGTGCGTTCACTAAGACTTCCCAGATCAGCAGCGAAATTAAGCTTAACTACTCTTACGTATCACAATTTATAATTTATTTCAAATTAATGTATGTGTATAAGTTAAATATTTGACATTTAAAAGACAATTCCCACATGAGTGTAGAAGCTTGTAGCATAGCTGTTACAGCAATATTAATGTATATTTATGTGTAGAATCTGAGTAAAATGAGCTTGGGTGAGTATTGAGCGTGTATTTGATGTACTCGTATATGTGTATGTAAATATTTGGGATATAAGTTTTAAGAAATTTTTATAAAATATCACGTTGAAGTATTGTGTTGGTACTTTTTGGTGTATATTCTACTAAATATAAGAATGTTTTCTAAGGACTTATCTTCTGGGAATACCGCTGTAAGCACTAACAGATCTACATTCATAACTGCAGCTTACTAATTTTCATCCGAAATTTTGCAAAGCCTTAAAACACAATAAAGTATTGAGTCTAAATTCTTGCAATACAAAACCAAACTGTCAAACCCCAAAAAAAGTGCGAGCACTCGAGTTATGCTAATCCCTGTCCCATTATGCTTCTTATACACCAAGCAAAATATGAGCACAGTTTTCGCACAAACAATTTTCTGCTTTGGCCAAAAAGTAACTCAACCACTTGCCACAAATATACAAGCGACTTATCCTTGAAATACTTCCTTTGCAACCATCACCCAAATATAAGCGCAAGCTCACGAAAAACTTATAAGTTCATAGTAGCTATACAGGCATATTTAAGCTCATACTCAACCAAGGTGAAGAAGAGTAAGAAAGGCAGAGACAAAAAAAATGCAAAATAATACCATTCGAAGCAACAAAAACAACAAAGCAGCAAACACAGTGGAAGGCCACTCAAGTTTAAGTTGCAAGCGGAAACTTTCGTGTTAAACCAAATGCAGAGTACAATGCGGCTAACCTTAAAGCTTTGCAGGTGCTAAGATGACCACAATAAAACTAGTGGGCTTAAGAAATGTGCATGAAGTGAGCGGAGGCTAAAAATGCGACTAGAAACTTTTGCAAACCAAGTCAAAGTAATACTCAAGAAAGAAAGTCTAAGGATAATTGCATGTGTATCTCGTTGTGCATAATTTTATGTAGAGTCGTGTGTATATGTGTGTGTAAGGGATTATGCAAGCACATGCGTTTGAAGCAGAGGTGGGCGCATGTGATTATCTTTTAACTTAGATTCATATATTTGTAGGTTCACTGTTATGTTAGAAAATGTAAGTAGATAGTGTGCTACATTTGAAGACTATCTATCTTAGGTGCTGTGTAAGAGAATTAATTTACAAGCTGACCACCCATTTCAAATTTTGTTTAAAAATTACGATAATATGGGAATCAAATTAAAGGAATTTTAAATTTATACTTTTTGCATATCCTCGAGTATTCTGAAAACTATTTAACCCATTTGGATAAACTTCCAAAGTCTTCTATTTAAGTGGCATCACTTATGTTTTTACAGAGTTTTCATTTATCTTAAATAAAAAAAATCGATTGAGGTACTCCAATATGGGTATATCAAACTTAAGGTATTTTAAATCGTATTAAGGTATTTTAAATCGTATTTAAAAAAATATTTCTAAGTAGGGTTGAAATATAGTTTTATTATTTTTATCCGCTGGTCTTCTGAAAAGGATGTGACCCACTTTGATGAATTAGTGATAACAGTTAATCTGCTTTACTCAGCTTCTCCTTCTTAAATGCACTTCTAATGTTTTTACGGGGTTACCACTCATCTTAAGTAAACAAAATCAAATGAGATACACTTATATAGGGTATCAAACTAAAGGCGTTTTAAGTCATATTAAAAAAAAAATTTTATTTTTAAGTAGGGTTTTCAACTAGTTGTATTACCTTTTTCCGTTGACCTTCTGAATAGGATGTGACCCATTTCGATACCTTTTCTGATTACAGCTACTGTGCTTGGCTCAGCTTCTTGTCCTAAAATGCACTTGCAACGTTTGTACAGAGTTCCTAATTTTCTCAATTTAAAAAAATTAAAGTGAGACATGGACCTATGAGTATGAAACAAAAGTAATTTTTAGCAGTATTTTGACAACAAAAATTCCAATTGCGACTGACTCTTTATCCTTTTATATTTGTTCTGCTGTTTGCTTGGCTAATTGCTATTGCAACTATCATACCGACACAAACTTTTCGGTGCAGTTTACTTATAACCCGATTCTGGTCAGTGACTACTGACATTTGTCATAGTTCAGTTCTCTCTTCTGCAATAAAAATTATAGAAACAGTTGCCATTGATGGGATTATAAAAACAATTGCAAGTCTCTGAAATCCAGTAGCAACCAGCACGATAAGAATTTGTTGGTAACTTTGGCTCAGATAAAGATAGGCTTTCGCACTTTGCCTACGGTTGCAGCTATATAAGCATTCAATGGGCGGGTTCAACAGATATTTTGAATATAGTGGATTGCCATTAAGTGATAAGGCGGCAAGACAGTTTTACTAGAAATCGTAGATAACCTTTTGATATCACAATATCTTATTAAGTTGCGTATAGATTGTTGCTTCCAATGGGATATTATGCCCTGCTATTCAAACCCTAAATTTGGTGCTAGTTCAAAGACATGATTAACAACTCAAATGTCATCAGCTCAACTGACTACCAAGAACGAAATCTTTATCTTTACAAGGAGATGAAGGCGTAGCTTCTCCTCCAATTTGTGAAGGGCTGCTTCCAATTTTTTTACGAATGGTTTTATGCACATGCCGAGCTGCATTACCATGGCAGATGATATTTTACAGAGAAGCTTTTTCATCACAGAGACACACCCACATTCCCACCGACCACTTACAAGGGGCAACCCCGTTTTGAAGACACTTCTCATATTACCTGTGCAAGTTCGTGAAGCACAAACCTTTTGTTGTAGCATGTAGGCATTCCCGTTTTCCCAACACTGTTCTTAACTAATACAGACTGCTACCCTGCAGCCAAGCCAACTCGTTGTATATTGTTTTGCAACTAGTATGATCATCCAGACAAAAAGTCAGCTAGCATTTTGAACAAAGCGATGTCCTTTGGCAGTCAAACTTTCATGCAGATATATACCAGTCCGTAATTAGTCCAAAATAAACCAATAAATCTTAGTCAGAACCAATTAAGTGCTGCTGCGACGAGTGGATAAGTTCCCGATACACACGCGTGATTTCACGGGTTTAACCTAAAATGCTAGAAGATATAAAATATTAAAAAAGAGCATTCAGATTTTAATTTTTACCAACCCATATGGACTAGCCTGATAGCAGTCAAATATTTTTAATTGTAAATTAGTGTTTCACTGAAGCGTATCTACATATGACCAATGCAAGACGAACAACTTAAGTTCGCCTACAACTTGCGGTAGCGCCGCTTGTTGCAGTGCTGAAGGTTACTTAATGGTTTGGTGGCTCATAGCTGCTTTAGTGCCAATGCAAAACTCTGGATATGCATTGAGGCCAGCGACTTAAGTTCAACTTTAGAATGTTACATTAGCTTTATTATATATCTGTGTATGGGTGTAGGTGTAGCTACACAGTAGAACTTGAAACGAGATCTCTAGAAGCGACTAATAAGAGAGTACTCTCTTTGACATCATTTTAGAGGAATAAAAACATTTTTTTTTCGTTTTCTGCTCTTATGCTACTCTTTGTGGAGAACAAGGAGAGGCGAATAAGAGAGTACTCCCCTTAACATTATTTCGAATCAATAACAGCGATTTCTACACTCTGTGCTACGATTCTACTAATCTTGGAGCAATAGGGTGACCTCCTTCAATTATTAACAAAAGATTGCGCCCTACTATATATTTTTGGAGCGAAGGTAGAGATTTCTCAAACTTCTACTACTAGGTAACATCTTTTTGAGTAAGCTGAATTTCTCTGCTAACAACAGAAATAAAAACTTAGCAAATTGGAAAAAAAGGAAAAGCTGCAAACGTAGAAGTATGAGAAATAAACACAATTTAAATAAATATTTAAACTATTATAACTATTTATTTCCATAATTAATCCCTTATTTGCTGATATGTGAGGTATTTATGTATGAGTTTCATTCCATTTCCTCATTTGCTTCCATAGAAGGCTTGGGGCATGATTCTCTAAAGATCTTTCATTGGTCGTTTAGGAGGAATGTGAAATATCACCCTCATTACTCTCCTAGGAGGTTTTCTAAAACTCTCCAAAAATCCCCCATTAATCGATTGCGATTCATAAAAAAGTAATAACAAAAACTCCATTATTGTTTTTTGGGAGGTAAAAGGGACTTTTTCTATTACTCGCTCTACTAGGACATGCAACGTTGAAAAGGAGTATGCACAATTATATGGCAATACACAGAAATATAGGGAGTAATAGGGAGCAATCCAATACTTGCAAGGAAGTACTCCGGGATTAATAAACCGACGACCCCTGGTTCTACTGGGTACCGTATATGTCTAAGTAAGTTTTATGGCTGTATTGTTGACTAACTGTCAATACGCTCATGCTCTAAAATATATTCGCACAAAAATTGTATTGGCTTGCCCTGTTTTTGTTGTTGTTCTTATTTGCACTTAACTTATGCACATTTTTGCAGAATACTTTTACAACACACTTGAGCAGTAAATTTCCATATAAGCTAGTAACTGCAATCGGATATATGTAGATACTTATGTACTGAGTATGTGGAAGAAGGTTAAATCAAAACAGAGAGAAAAGTGTGTAGTTATCTGAAACCGTCTGGAATTGATTACGACTAAAATCAAAACAAGCAAGTGCATTAGGGAGTTATAAAAATACGATGAATCAGAAAAAAAAAATTGTAGAGATTATCACAGAAATTGTATTTCACTCGTTAATACTACTAGCTCACATAGTATATTCATTTTACTCGCCATAAGGGTTAGAGAATCAAGATTGACACAACCAAATGTTTATGTCGAAGTGTTCAGGAAAGAATGGGCAATTTATTGAGCCATGACCATCTACACGATAATTTGGACAAAGTTTAAGAATTTTCGACCTTTGTGTACATTTGATTAGTAATTAGTAATCAATTAATTAGACGGCATTTCTAACTGGTAATCACTATTTCAATTGTTTTTCAAGAAAATCAATTAATAATTTATTACGATTAGAAAAAATAAAAAAAATTAAAAATTAAAAATAATCAAAAAAATAAAAATTTAAAGTAATTAAAAATAAAAAAGGTGCCTGATAACTTTTCTTTAGTTTTGATTATGTTTGATTTTTTAAATTATTTTTAATTTTTTTCAGTATATTTATGTGCTTCTACAAAATCAAAAAAAAAAAATTAAAAATCTAAAATAATCAAAAGTAATCAAAACAACCCTTTTTTGTTTATTTTGATTTTTTTTTTAATAATCGTAACAAATCAAGATTTATTTTGATTGTTTTTTTAATTAATTGGAAAATAATCATTAAAAATTGAAAGTAATTTGTAATCGATCATTAAATGGTTTCTCAAGGAAATAATTAATCAATCCTGTAATCATTACGATAGGCAATCAATAACAACAGGTATGCTTTATGTGCATGTTTCATCGTAAGAAAGGGCGAAATCGTAAGAAAGCCATGCCCAATTTTTATGTACGGAAAATTTTATTAAACAACAAAAAAAAGATTATTCATTAGATAAAACTCATAAAATGACCAAATTCATTTCGCAGATTGAATTGTTTTCTTGTAAACTTTTGATATGGTTCAGTTTCCTTAAGCCGATGGTATTGGAAATTTGTGATGCTAAAAAATTAAACAATCGCATTTGTCTAGTTAGCGGTGAGGGAATGGTAATATAACTTCTGTTTTGTCTGTATCTATCCACCCAAAATTATTTTAAAAACAAGTAAGGAAAGGGCTGTCTTCGACTGTGTCGAAGACTTTATACCTTTCATGAATACGCACCATGGTTTCAATTGTCCGATCTTTACTCACAATTAGTAAAAACTGTACAAAACTGATAATTTAAAGATACATATCCCAAACCTCATTTATCGGAACAATCGATGGTATGGGAGCTATATGTT
Organism: Merzomyia westermanni; assembly: GCA_949987695.1. Classification (NCBI taxonomy): domain Eukaryota; kingdom Metazoa; phylum Arthropoda; class Insecta; order Diptera; family Tephritidae; genus Merzomyia; species Merzomyia westermanni. The sequence continues at coordinate 27,771,531 of OX465291.1, forward strand.
ATGTTGGTCCGATCTGGCTGATTTTCACTACACATATTACATACATAATATACGAGTATACCAAGCCTGCAAAAGCTTACGTTCCTAGCTTTTTAATTGCAAAATTTATAGCCCAAAACCCATTTGTCGAAACTATCGATTGCATGGGAGCTATGCGTTTTATTGCTCCCAACTTGCTGATTCCGGCGAATGATTAATTTCATGCAAAATGGCGGCTCCATACTAAATTTCATCAAGATATCTCAAAAACTGTGGGACTAGTTTGAGTACAAACAGACAGACGGACAGACGGACATGGCTAAATCGACTCAGCTCATCGCCCTGATCATTTCGGTATACTTATTGGTGGGTCTATCTCTTTTTCTTCTCATACTTACAAACATCGGACCAAAGTTATAATACAATTTCATGTCCATGAAAGGTATAATAAGGAGAAAACCCCGGTGTTTGAGTTTTGTAAACCTTTGAACTCAGCAAAATTGAGGGAAATCATGTCGCACTATTTCACTCCTCTTGCAAGTATTGAAGTTAATTTAATCATGAGTCTTTCGTGCTGTCTTCGATTGCCATAACTTCCATTTCTAATTCTAAAATTGCCTAGTATTTTGAACATCATACAGAACTCTCCAAAAATTGATGCTCCTCAAGTTAATGATTTATAAAGCCTAAAGAATGCTTTAGTATTACACTCAACTCAAATGCGTAACCAATATCCCCTGAGAATAATCAAAAGTTACCAAACAACGTGCTTTTGTTGTCTGTCAATATAGTCGCCTGCTGTGGCACAAGGCGCAGAGTAATTTGTACACAAATTTACCAACTTCAATGCAAACGCCGCTATATATCTTAAGCTTATTACGTAAATTTGTATAATTGTATGCTTTGTGAACACTTGCTCTTCTACGGTAAGAACTAATTGAATGGAAAATATGAAAACGGACAAGTGTATTGTGGTCTCACCAGCGCCACAGAACTGAAATAGAACACGAACCATTGACGAAATTGTTAAATCCCAACTGAAATCAAACTCTGCATGTGTTTGTGTGGGCTATAGGCGAATTTTGTGCTCTACTAAACTCAAATAATAGATTGCCGTATGCATGGTGAAATTAAATATGCACACACACATACATATGCATTTTATTTGAGTTTAGACTTTGCATGATTAAAATAGATTTAGCACTCTAAGGCTTTAACATGTGGACAAACATACACATACGTACAACGGCATGTCATTTCGCCAAACAAATAATTTCATTTGGTAGCTGTGTGGTGTGGTGTATGTGTGTGTGTGTTTAATGCAAGTGAGTGAAAGCTGCTGTTAGTTGAATGTGAAGAAGCAGCTTGGTTGTCAGCGGTATTAGCTGTGACGGAAGTGGCTTATTATCGTCTCTTTAAATATGTTACTACTTTATTTACTTTCATTTTTTATGCCACATTTGTTGTTTTTGTTTTTGAATGTGAAAGGCGCAGCTGTTCACCATCAAGAGGAGTCGACTAGGTACTTTAGCTTTCGTCCTAGTGGTTAAGATCACAAGCTCTGTCTTTGTTAGAAGACGCCCTTATTCCACGGATGTTCTGTATGCTTTAGGACTACCATTCCTTACTACAGAGCCGACAGCGCAATAGGGTATTCCATACCATCAAACCACTTTTCCTCTTTATAAAAAATACATTTTTCAGATTTGTCACATACAAAAATTATAACAATTGATATGAAAACAGCTTTTTTTCAAGCATACCTAATCTATTGTAACAATTGTCATTGAGCATAGAGCTGTCATTTTGGTTGCTTTTACAAAACAAAATAATTTTGGTTTTGAATAATTTCAGCCATTATCTCAACCAGTATTGAGTTGGACTCTTATTACAAATCCAATCAACCAGTAATAAGAGTTTGGTAACTTGTTATTTGTTCCATGGAACCTACAAGGAACCAAGGACACAAACTAGCAATATTTAATATGAAATTATTATTCGAGCTTGCATACATATATAAGTTAACACAAAAACTTCTTAATCCTGAGCCACGTTGCAGGAAGACGTGTGTGGTACTCGGGAGTCTTGTAATGAACCAGGAGTTGCCGATGTATTTGCTGTTATGAAGCAAAAAGTCAGCGCACCTCGGTATTGGCAGTTATGTGATTGTGCGATATACAATTTTTAATCTGTGAATGACTCTAGAGAGACTCTCCCTCTTACCAAGAAGTACTATTTTGAACCGAGTAGGTCGTTGTGAAGTAAAGCCCTCTTTCGACACGTTTATAATTTTTACGTCATACTTGTCGTATTCGAAGCTAGTTGAAATTACCTTTAAGTATTCGATAAAAAAGTTCAACGGAAGCATGCCGGTCAAAGCTATGTTATGCGAAGTGAAAGAGAGGGTATGACCTAGAAGGTGTTCTCATCGTAACCCGATTTTTAAACAACAAAAAAAAGATAGAAGATGAAACTGAAATTTAGCAAGTAAGGACGGCGCTGTCTTCGGCTGTGCCGAAGGATTTATACCTTTCATGAATACGTGCAAACTTAAATACGCATTGCTTAAAGTTCTCTAAAACTTTGTCAGCAATACATTTAATTTTCTTTTACCATCTATAAGCAAATATCTCACCAAGTTTCAAGTTTTTATATATCAAATGAGGGATAGATGGCCATAATCGTCTTATATGAACGATCGGTTGTATGGGATACATACTATATATAGCTCCGATCTTGCTGACTTTTTTACGAAATCTTTTACTATCCATAAGAAAATATCTCACCAAGTTTCAAGTTTTAATCTTTTAAAATGAGGGAGAAATGGCCATAATCCTCTTATCTGAACGATCGGTTGTATGGGATATATAAAGGGTGTTTTTTTTAGGGGTATAGAACTTCGAATTGAAATAAAACACAAGAAAATCGTTTCAAGGTCCTACAATTTGGCTTTATTCCAAGGATAATTTTATGCCATTAATGTTTAAATATGATTTCGGGCATGTGGCCGCCGCGGCTGGCTCGAATAAAGCCAATTCTACAGGTCCAATTTTCAACCACTTTTTCGAGCATATGGGGCCGTATGTCGGCAATAACGCCACGAATGTTGGCTTCCAATTCCCCTAACGTTTCTGGTTTGTTGGTGTAGACGAGCGACTTCACATATCCCCAAAGAAAATAATCCAATGGTGTCAAATCACACGACCTTGGTGGCCAATTGACAGGTCCATTCCGCGAAATTATGCGCTCATCGAATGTTTCCTTCAATAAATCGATTGTGACGTGCGCTGTGTGGCATGTAGCGCCGTCTTGTTGGAACCACAACTCATCCACATTCATGCCATCCAATTCGGGAACAAAATAGTCGGTTATCATGGCTCTATACCGGTCTCCATTAACGGTAGCTGCCTCTCCAGCATTATTGCGGAAGAAGTATGGCCCAATGACTCCACCAGCCCATAGAGCACACCAAACAGTCAGTTTTTGTGGATGTAATGGCGTTTCAAGGGTCTCATGTGGATTCTCTTCACTCCAAATGCGGCAATTTTGCTTGTTGACGTAGCCATTCAACCAAAAATGAGCCTCATCACTGAACAAAATTTTGCGATGAAAATCAGCATCGAAATCAATCTCATTTTCGGCCCATACACCAAAATCACGACGCATTGCATGGTCTCGCGGCTTTAATTCTTGCACAAGCTGGATCTTGTAAGGTCGCAAGCCAAGATCTTTGCGCAAAATCTTCCATAAAGTTGATGGACAAAGCTCCAATTGCTGTGCACGGTGGCGAATCGATTCATTCGGGTCCTCTTCAACACTTTGCTCTACAGCGGCAATTGTTTCTTCGGTGCGCACTGTTCGACGTCTCTGCGGATGCGTATTATCACATAGAGTAAACGTAGTGCGAAAACGATCCATGGTTAACCGAATTAATTGCTCTGATGGACGATTATGTCGACCATAAAATGGACGGAGCTCACGGTAAACTTCGCGAACTGAACCATTATTTTCGAAATAAATTTGCACGATTTGCAAGCGTTGTTCTTTTGTCAACCTGTTCATGATGAAATGGCAAACCAAGCTGAACATAATTGACATTAGAGTTGCCAGATTTGACCACAAAATGCCAGTTTTATCTCTATTCGAAAAACAAACCTGTAAAAAAAACACCCTGTACTATACATAGCTCCCATTTTAGCGATTTTTTTTACCAAATTTTTTATTATCTGTAAGTAAATATCGCACCAACTTTCAAGTTTTAATCTTCCAAAATGAGGGATAAATGGCCATAATCCTCTTATCTGAACGATCGGTTGTATGGGATATATACTATATATAGCTCCGATCTTGGTGACTTTTTTACGAAATCTTTTGATATCCATAAGAAAATATCTCACCAAGTTAAGTTTTAATCTTTAAAAATGAGGGAGAAATGGTCATTATCCTCTTATTTGAACGATCGGTTGTATGGGAGATATATGCTATAGTGACCCGATTATACCGGATCCGACAAATGTCTAATATAATACAAAAATACATCCGTGTGCCAAATTTCATCGAGATATCTCAAAAATTGAGGGACTAGTTTGCGTTCAAACAGACGGACGGACGGACAGACGGACATGGCTGTATCAACTCAGTTCATCGTCCTGATTAATTTTGTATACGTTATATTTCTAAACGTTACAAACATCGGACCAAAGTTAATATACCATTTCATGTTCATGAAAGGTATAAAAATACCTAGGCCTAGGCGATTTATAAAACTCAACGTTCTATCTCATTTTCTGCTACTGCTTAGAGACATCAAATCAAACTTAATATAAATAGAATCTCTATGTTGATGAAAGCCATAGTTATTTTGCTTTCAAATTTTATATCCAAAACAAGTTTAGAAAGCGTAATTTCAAAGTCAAGTCATCAGAGCGAAACCGTAAGGAGTCTATGGTGCTTTGGATTGTTCTTAGAATTTTTTGACTGTACTATCCAAGAAATTTAAGCTCGAAGCCTACATACTTAAAGGCGCTGCAAATAACACGCATATGCAATACTAGAATATAGCTGCAGGTACTAAAATAGTTGCATAGTACATAAATATTGTGAACACAAGTTATTAAGTTAATAATTTCTAAAGCACTCTTTATACGCAACTCATTGCAAACAAAGGGCTAATTTCTGCAAAGTGTTCGAAGGAGGTGTGAAAGCATGAAAAAAAAAAATATAGCGTGCGCCTCAAAGTATGCTAAATAAGTTGTTCATTAATAGCTTTTCTAAGAAAAATACTTCCCATGAATTCTATGCCAAAAAAAAAAGCAACCTCGTTATAACTAATATATGTGCAGTAGGAGGAAACACAAACAAATACAAACATAATGGATATTATGCAAGTAGTCATAAGCAAATATTAAAATAACACACAAATGTAAATGAGAAACACAAAAAATAAGAAAAAAGTAAATGGAATTTGTGATTGTAATGTTACACGCAAACGCTTCTTACTTCCATTTGTTACTCAAGCACCAAAGTTCGCTTTGTTGGGGTACCAACTATAACAGGCTGGTATGTTGATGAGTATACGCCCATTTTTATTACGCCTCTCTCGTAGGCAACAATATTAGAAAGTATTCTTAGATTGTTAATCAGTTAACGTACCAATGTCGCTACGCCTACCAATTGAAGTTGTTGTTTCCCATTTACTCCACGCATATTTACAACTATGGTTGAAAATCTCGGAATTATAGGGATCCCCCGCTTTTATGTCTCCGCAAATCGCGGAATTTCTTATTTACAAAATTAGCTTTTTTCGGATGGGTAATATGTTACTAGAAACCAAATTAGCATGTTTTGTTTAAGAAATTATATTAGTTTTTTTTTTGTTAACGAGCAACTATCTTTGAAAATTCCAAGCAGACGACCAAAACCCCAAACTGCTTTTATGAGAGTATATATATAAAGTGTTTACAAAAGTAAAATTAAATAAATTAAAAAAAAAAATAAAATTAAAAAATGTTTTCGAAATAGTACTATATGTTTGTTGCTTTAAATTTTTCCTCTAATCAAAAGTAATAATAATTAACTAAGAATTATTATTATCAACTGGTCTTGAGCTCGTTATACTTACAAAAATATGTAAAATGAACAGACCGTAAAACCAACAACAAAATTAAAAAAAGATAAAATAAAATAAAATAAAATAAAATAAAATAAAATAAAATAAAATAAAATAAAATAAAATAAAACAAAATAAAATAAAATAATATAAAATAAAAAAAACAAGATAAAATAAATTAAAATAAAACAAAACAAAATTAAATAAAATAAAAAAAAATAAAACAAAATAAAATAAAATAAAATAAAATAAAATAAAATAAAATAAAATAAAATAAAATAAACTAAAACAAAATAAAATAAAATAAAATAAAGCAAAATAAAATAAAATAAAATAAAATAAAGCAAAATAAAATAAAATAAAATAAGATAATATAAATTAAAATAAAAAAAAATAAATAAATAAAAAAAAATATAATAAAGTAAAATGAAACAAAATAAAATAAAACAAAATAAAATAAAATAAAATAAAATGAAATAAAAAAATAGCATAAACTAATAAGAAAAAGTAAAATAAAAGAAAATTTTATAAAATTAAATAAAATAAAAAAAATAATATAAAATAAAACAAAACAAAATAAAATAAAATAACAAAAAAATGTAATAATAAAATTATAAAAAAATAACTTAAAATTAAATCAAATAAAAATGAAATCAAATTAAAAATAAAAGGAAAGGAAAGTAAAGGAAAGGAGAGGGAAGAAAAGGAAAGTATGTATGTAACTAAAATTTGTTTCTAAAAAATAGGAACATATATTTTTTCACAAAAATGTTGTTCAATTAAATGTTCTACTTTAATGAGTAGATAATTAAATAATTCGATAGTCTGCAAAGAAATTAAGAAAAATTGCAGAAATAAATTGGAGTACCTAATTATTTAAGCCTTGGTTGAGATCAATGTAATCTCTTTCGGTTACAAAAAAAAAAAAAAAAGATTAAATACTAAACAATTTCTTCGTAAATAATATTTTAAGGTGAGATATTTTGCCAAATAATTTATTCACTTTTTTCAACCTTAACTGTTCGAGAACGGTGAATACACAATACCCGGGATCCCGGTATTGTACAAACAAATCCCGGAAGTTGTAGGATGGCCAAACCCAAAGAAACTGTCATTTCTAGTACCAACCCAATAGACAAAGTAAAGGTGAATTAAATTTTTTGAAGTTCACCAATATCAACAGTAAGCTTACAGCTAAAAATAATAATGAAATAAAAATAATATTAATAATAAAAATAGTATTTTTCGCAAGTATAATAAATAAGTACCTCTCAGCTGTAAACAAGACATTGGATTAATAACTGAAATTTATTTGAGACTTATCTTCCGCAAATGAGGCTAATGAAATTCAACGATTTAGACTATGGTTGTCGGAATAATATTTTGCTATTGAATGGCCTGGATAGCTAGTTTCCAAATCTAAAGAAGCGTTTGTATTGCTCAATTTCGCAAATAGGCAAGTTTATGTTGTGCGTCCAATATTGGTCGCTTCACTGATTTCGTAAATCCGTCCAGTTTGGAAGATAGTAGCAGAATTCCCATATATTTGAAAACAACGGTCGCATATCACTTACAGAGGTGTAAGTTTTTGTAATATTCTCGAGTATTTCATTGAAAGTTCCATCATTAACACAACAGCCAAAAGATCATTCCCATTAGCTTGTCAGAACAAAAATCTTAGTGCAATTATACCGCACGTTTAAGACATATATTCCTTATGAAGTTGGTCGGCGTGTTGTACACCAAATGTACTTATCGACTATTATGAAATAAAGCCAACAGTTTTTAACGCAAGTTTCAACTATAGCGAAGCTTAATTTTTAGTATCTGTTGTAAATTTGAATATTCTGAAGAAAATTTAATGACTCCCCAAGGTCAAAGAGTTTAAAGTAGTATAACAAAATATTGTTAACTTTTTTTGAAAGTATAATGTTTTCTGTAGCACAATTTTAAGAAAAAATGTTCAGTCTTTTTGCATCGATTTCCCTACAGGGTATGTGCAAGCGTAGATTCTGCTATGTGCGTGCGGGATGATTTCATTTTATTTTCACTCGCTGGCATGTTATTCTTTTATTGCTTGTATAAAATTTTTAATCATATTCATAAAACACTTGTGTTAATGTTAATTCATTCGACTGCACAGGAACAAAATGTTAATGCTTGGGAATTTATGTAAAAAAATTTACATTTCCGCTTCTGTCAAGTTATGTTCCACCAACGCAAATGGACTCCTTTGATCCACGTAAAGACTTACATCGCAGCGCTGACATAAAGTTGCTTTGTTATAATGGAAATTTAATTTAAAAATCCATTTTGCAAACGAAGATGAGAATATAAATAAATTTTTGCTCTTTATTTTCGGTGCATATGAACAGCTTATTGCTTTTTTATTTTAAATTTTTGTAGAAAATTGAGAGTCTAACGATTCGTTATCAAATTTAAGTGGAGAAGGACTTGCACTTAATTAGTGTTACTAAGTACTTGAGCTCCAATTCAAGGAAAGAGAAGATGAAATCAGAAATCAAGAAATATTTGAGTAAATACATTCAGCTAAATTTAAGTATCTCAAACTTGTGGTGAGTGAAAGTGGTAGTGCGAAGGTAAGGAAGCATGAGCGAGTATAAGACATTGATTCGAGGTTCCATATTTTCTTATGATTTCACTTTTTCTAAACTCTTCCGCAGTTGGTCGCTCTCAATGTGAACTTTTTTTAAATGAAATGAAATAAACCAATATGGAAGGGTTGCCACTTATTATCTATATCTAATAACCTGTACCGAGCTATTCTTGTATATTTTTATATTATAATATCTCGAAAATGGCTCAACGTATTTGTATCAAATTTGGTATGTACATAGCATGCCAAATTCTACGAATCTTTATCTAGGTGTTGCCACATAGAATGTTTTTATGGAGTTGCCACCTATCTGATTAAAAAAAACAGATTATATGAAATATACCAATATGGGTATCAAACGAAATATATTTATTTAATGCATATTAAGAAAAAAATTTCTAAGTAGGATTGCCACTTCTGTCCGACAATAAAAAATCGGAAAAATAGTGCATATACCGATAATTACACCCACACAAGCGGCCGCTAGGTTGTACCATGCAACGGCATCAATTTCCAGCAAGGGCAACATTTGGCATGACTGCGCATAAAGCTCGGGGACAAACTCTTGAGTTTATCGGAGTGGAGCTAAATTCATCGATGTTCATGCATGGTATGTTATATGTGGCGTTTTCAAGTAATGCTTTCGCAAGAAAGTCCGAGACGTACTTGTAACATGTTATGGGAGGAAGTGTTGGCTTAGATTTAAAAGGTGAAGCGAGTTGTGGGACTTATGGCCCTTCTTGATCTTTTTAGGCAATTCAAAATGTCGGTCCTCCTAACCTTAAATCTTAAAAGATATTAAAAAATATTTTACATCGCACCTCTAAGGCAATAACCTCGAGCTTTCTAAAATAAACTAATGCATATTAAATCACTAACACAAATTCTATCAACGCCACTAAGTATTTAGTAGCTTTTAAGTTGCTGAAAGCGCCAAAGCTGCTGTCTAATCCATTTTGCAATGGCCTTTTCTCTAAAAAAAAACTGCGATAATCCTTTTACGGCTGTACATAAGGACTTAAGTTTCCACTGAATTTCAGAATTTCGCTGGTCTTGTGCATCCGCACATGGCAGCCCTTTGCATAGTTTTTGTTAGTGCTAAGTATGTATTACATACATACGCATTAATGTATCTATGTCAGTAAAAGGCAGCAGTGAACTAGCATAACGGACTGTCGTTGTGCTGCAGGCTCCACTGCATCAACTTTTCTACTCAACTAATTGTGTTGCCATCAACGTTGGGATGTGATGTTGCCACTAACGTTGCCGCTGCTGCCACTCACAATGGTAATTAAATACTTTAGCTCGGCTTGCAAGTTTTTCAGTTGCCAAATGCTATTTTTGGTAATTTGTTGTGTAGCGTATTTTCTGTTTTTGTTGCTAGTTTTTAGCTTTGTCTTTTATTTAGTTTTGCTGTCGAGGACAAAGTTTGGTACCACTCGTTCTGATTGCAGTTTGTCCTTTAGAGATAATGTTTTTCAACTGGATAACTGTTAAATTCAATCACAGGGTGTTTGCGTCTAATTTTCATGCTCATCGTGCACCAAAGTTTGTAACGAATAAATTTTGGTGTCTAAGTTGCTGATGAAATATTTTATGCTGCTGCAAAGAAACAAGTTTCAATTCAGTTATTGTAGCATATAAAAAAAAATACTGTAAATAAGCAAACTCTCTGACAATTCAAAATTTAATAAAGTAAGAAATTCGAAATGCGAGTGAGAGCGAATTTTATATACCTCGTACTGTTCTAATATACAATACATTCCGAGTAGCTTTGAAACAAATGTGACAAGGAGCTGAACCAGTGCTTACTGCAAGAAGAAGGACGCGGCTATAGGTAGAAAATCTAATTTCATATCTTGTGTTGTTATTGTTGCAGAAGAGCTTCTAGGCGTATAAATTCATCTGTTCTCGAAAAGACGTTTACCCGATACTTAATTTAAGTACTCTCTTTTGCACCAGATTAATTTGGTATAGGATTGGTATTCATATTTTGTCAGCCAAAAAATAGGAACAAGAAACGAAATTAAAGTTTTCATGGAACAATAGGGAATTATAAAAATACAAAAACCGCAAACAGGAAGAGGCAGATCGAAATATAAAAAAAAGTATGCACAAGACAACAAGCTGCGCCATTTTTGGGGTACAACATGTAATGGTTGTGTAGGAGTTGTATTGGCGTGATAATGCAACGGCTTACTGTTAGAAGCAGCGTTGAAGCTAATAATGATGTTTACAAAAATTAATTTTTGTTAGACCCTACTGCATAGTTCGTCGCTCTTTTCCTATCTTTTTATACCTGAATCAACTTCGTGTACTGGCTAGCGCAGCAGTTAATTGCGTTTATTTAATATACGTATACTCGTACATATCTACGAAGCCAATAATTACTTGACTTAGAAGAAGAAATAATTGTGCGTTTATGGGACTTAAGAATTAGGGATGTGCGATTAATAGCTTTGTAATCAAAAATTTGTCCCAATTGCATTAATCAGATTTCGAATGTTGTTGTTGTTGTGGTAACGACGGAAACATTCCCCGAAGGTTTTGGGGAGTGTTGTCGAATTAACAGTCCTTGGCCGGATTTGAACCCGGTATGCTCCGGTACTCCCTTGCGGTACTGCCGGACTGTCGTGGTAGCGATTTATGACCAGTGAAACTTTCTAGGCCTTGTCACCCCTCCTTCCGTAAGGAAGGATAAGATGGGTAATGAGAGGTGGGAGGCATCATATCCGTAGATCAACCATCGAGTTGCACGTCATTACCTTTGTGCATATTGGTCGCCTCTTACGACCGGTATGTTTAGCTTAGGCATATTCAAACCCCTAACCCGCAGGGGGCTCAGATTTCGAATAGTTGCTGTTCACTCATTTAAAGTTAATTACATCTGAGCAAGTTTTTTCATTTCTTTCAAATTTTTTGCAAATTAAAGGAATTTGCTTATTACACACTATTTTTATTTACAGAGAAGTCAGCGAATATTTAACGAGCAATTATTATCTGGACGAGATAATTTTGGAACAAGATACTTTACATATAAAAATTGCCAAAGTATTCACATCTCTGATTAACCTCTGACTAATTAGTTTGCTTTAATTTAATCAGGCGGTGATTAACCGGGATATGAATGGTTTTGATTATATCATATTTATCATTTTCTGATTTATTTAGTTATAAAGATTATACTTAATGGTATTCTGGCATAACTTCTTAATCACGAATCGCTCTTCATTAATAATTTGGATAAACTAATGAGTTTATAATAAATCATTACATGAATAATTTCAACTAATAATTTTTGACTACTTTGTGATTAATTTTGTTACGAAGTCCGGCTATTGATTCGTTAATCTAAAAAGTTAAGGATTTCATTTCGTTAATTGAATCTAAATATAATTCGTACTATAAATCGTTTTGATTTATCAGTATTAACTATTTTCTGTTTATTAGTTGCTTAGTTATGAAACACTACTTAGGAGTTAATTTCAATAACATAATCGGATTACGATTAATCGTTTTAGCGATATTTTTTTAAAATCGATCTAGAATTTTATCTGATTAATTAAGTAACAAAGTTTTCATCAGTAAATATTATTGATTAATTCATTAATACCTTTGTTTAAGTGACTTGCGCTCACTTAAAGTCCTTTAAGTATTACGGATCCTAAGTGCCTTGCGTTCACTTCCGATATTCGAATGACTTGCGCTCATGCAAACCTCCTACACTTCCACACTATATACATCCCTGCGTTACTTCGAAAAAGTGCACTGGAGTTGCCATCCAGCACTTCCAACAAACTCACTGGAGTTGCCTTCCAGTGATGTTACTGCATAAAAGCAAGTGTTTTTATGCATTCCGTCTCTCTTTCATTTTTCATCACCGACAATTGGACTATTCGCCGGCAAGTGATTCCCGACAATATTGATTGTAATCAAGCCTCAAGTTATCATATAATCTACGCATCGTCAAGGAGCAAATATATACCACCAACCATAACACGGGAAGTATAATTTCTCCAGCAATTGAGTAAGTTACAAATATAGTATCTTTATTTCGTCGGGCCACTTGCGGTGTACCCTTTGCGGACCAACAACTTTAATTCAACATATATATATATATATATATATATAATCATCAAGCATTTATTAAATCATCATTGAATTCCATCGTACCTATTTCAATACATTAAATGTAATTTTCATTCGCTTTTGTAAAGCATATTAAACTAGAAATTTTCATGATCATTTTACAATCATCTACGTCTATTGCTATATACGATCATTTCCTTCATTCATTAATTAATACAAATCAATATTGTTAGTGTTAAGCGTTCCTTTGTAAATAAAGTGAATTTTCTATTTAAACACTTGCAATTCATCATTGATTTAAACATTGGTCCTTGCGAGCCAAATTTTGAACCAGTGGCAACGCAACAAAAAAAACACAACACTGTTTGTAAAGTGCGACCTCTACCATTATCTTCATTCGAAATTTATCCATTCGCGTGTGCTAAGCAAATTCCAGTGAGTTTCCGAAAGTTACATTTTAAATACTTTAAAAAGTATAATTAAAGTTCAAATAAGTTTGTTTCCGACTCCTGTCGTTATTTTTCCGAGAAAACTACTTAAGTAAGTAGATAATTGTGTCCAAAAAAGTACAATAAAGTACTCAAGCATAATAGCTGCAAAAAAGGAGCACCCCTTTGGAGCACCAGCACTTTTCATCATTTTTTCTACAAACACAATCCAGATAGAGAAGAATATGAGGACAGCAATTATACGCACGTAAGTCATCGAATTTTATTTGATATCAAGGCATTTATATCATCCGATTAAACATAACGGCGTCCGTTATATTTGCATATACGGACATACATATATATCGATATATATATATGTACATTTGTATGTGCATCAGAATCCCGCTATTTTTCAAATAGCGCGATTCGATTCCAACCATTCCTCGGTACCACTTTTCGTGTATTTTCATATTTTACCAGTTTATATACATACATATACCCACTTGTTGCAAAACTGCAACACAAAACCCTCACGCTATTTGCAGTAGCATTATAGAAAATAGTTCCTCTTATCAATAAGTTCACTATTTTAAAAATATCTAAACCATCTTTTAAAGTGCTAAGTAATAAATTCTCTCGTAATTTTCAGTCTTCTTTATATCATCTTAGGCAGTTTTGCCATAAACTATTCCGTGCAGACGCACACAAATAGTAACATACATATTTATGTATACCCACCTGTAAAGCTACTTGCATATAATAATACAATTTTCTTAATACATTTTTCGTTAACGGATTAACATATTATCAAACTAAATACCTTTTGCACATTCTGGTATAAGATTCTTCACTTTGCATTTTGTACCAATTCGTGTATACATACATACATTTGGTCAGACATATGAACGTTGCGGTATATGAATTTGCGCTAAATTAGGAAACAGAAAATTGCGTAACAACTTTGGTTTGCGTTATAGGATTTTTACAAGTCACTAATCTTTGAAAAATTGTTAAATTTATAAGAAAATTGCTTGCGTCAATCCGATAGTACAGCGGAATCAAAGTTTTTTTGGGTCAATCAGTTAATAAAGCAGTTTTAATATAAACTTTATATATCTCAATTCATATGTTTATTTGCATTTAAACTTTATATCTAACATCATACGTATATATTTAACATCACACGTATATTTCTGGGGATCAGTGGGAATCTCTTCTTCTTATCAGTGTCTTGCGAACGTCTACATTGTACCATTAGTTAAGTGGAGTTACAGATTATAGCTTTAACAGTTTAACTGGGCTTGCGTCTTTAGTGTTTTAACTAGGGTTTAAACTCATAGTACTACCAAATCGTCTTCTTCTCATCAAGTAACTCTTTGTCGTGCACAAGTATATATTTGTTCGCACCAAATAGCTTCCGGAATTTTCATTCTTTTGCGTTTCAACTATGGCACTCTCTACCGCGATAATGTCGAAGTTTATATTCGACTCGAACAATGTAGTCAAGTTTTGTACCAATTTTCAAAAGGAGGATCCATACGATCAAACGGACTCCTTATTAGATGTGAAACTACAAGATCTCAACTCCCGGTGGGATATGTTGAGAATTTCTTATGAGAAAGTTTGTATTGCGGAAGAAGCTATAGTTTCGGCGGACTTCAAAGAAGAAGCCCATAATAAATTTCAACTTTGCACCGACTCCTTCTATATCTGTAAATCACATCTTTTAGACCACCTTAAACTTCATCAAACCAATTCAGCCGAAGCAAGCGGTACCTCCCGTCAGTCCCACACCTTTAACCCAAATTCTGTACCCTGCATTAAAGTACCTCCTTGCGACACCGAGGTATTTTACGGTAGCTATGAGGAGTGGCCTTCCTTTCGCGATATGTTCACGGCCGTCTACCTCAGCCACCCAAAATTGACTCCCGCTCAAAAGCTATACCACCTTCGAAATAAGACCCGAGAAAAAGCAGGTGCTATTGTCAAACAATATACCTTGTGTGATGAGAATTTTCCTTTAACTTGGGAAGCGCTAAGAGCTCGATTCGAAAATAAAAGAATCTTGATAGATAAACAGCTGAAAACGCTTTTCAATATCGCTCCAGTCACCTCGGAAAATAGCGAAGGCATCCAAAAGATTCAGAATACCATCAATGATTGCCTCGTAATCCTTAAATCTCAGGGAATTTCTGTTTCGGATTGGGACCCAATCCTTATTTACCTGTGTTCCTCGAAGCTCCCTGAGGAATCCCTTTCTCTCTGGGAGCAATCCCTAGAGTCTAGGAAAGAACTTCCAAAGTGGTCACAAATGGACCAGTTCCTAACCAGTCGTTACGAAGTGGTCGAACGCCTACATGGGTACAAAACCAGCAGGCCACGCACCTCGCTTCCACAGAAATCGTCATCTAAGATACAGTCGTATCATTCAGAAGAAAAACTTGCGTTTACCTGCAAATTATGCAACAACAACCATACCTTGAAATCCTGCCCCGAATTTCGGAAACTTAGTGTCTCCGAACGTACCAAGTTTGTGAAACAAGTCGGGTATTGCACCAACTGCTTCGCATACAATCACTCTGTCGCCAATTGCCCAAGTAACTTTCGATGTCTGCACTGCAAAAAAAACCATCATACCATGTTACATCTACCAGTAACAAACAAGCCCGAATCAAAGGCATCCAGTAGAACTACCTCTACCACACCCTCCAAAAATGCAACCCAGCTTATGCATACGGAATCCTCCCAGCAATCCAGACATCCCATCTTTGACCTCACCGACGGCAATTGGGAAGAGTCTCCATCATCTTCCAAGAACTCTGGTTCTAATATTCAAGCGAACTTCTCGGCGAATCATGAGAAAACGCTGCTTCCAACCGCCCAAGTGCAAATCGAACACATGGGTTCTACCTTCACGTTACGAGCCTTAATTGACCAAGGCTCACAAAAAACGTTCGTATCAGAAAAGATACAAAATCGCCTACAACTTCCTACTTACAAAGAAAACTTTTCAGTTACGGGAATGGGCGGAAAGTTCGTCGAAAACGCGAACCGCGTCTGCCAACTGATCCTGGTATCCCAACGCCACGATACCCGTATCCATACAAACGCCATCGTCCTAAAGCAACTTACAAGTTTTCTACCGTCGTTTACAATACCAAAACCAAATTTGTCAGAAATTAAGGACCTAGATCTTGCGGATCCATTCTTTTACACCCCTGGTCAGATCGATCTAGTTATAGGCAGTGACCTTATTCCACAAATTCTTCTCCAAGGAGTCAAACATCACGCCCTTGGTAGTCTTCTTGCGCAAAACACCATTTTCGGCTGGTACTTAAGTGGACCATTATCCTCCACGGAATGTTCTGGTTTCCACACACATGCGACTGAAATTTCAAATGAGGATCTTAACGACCAACTCAAGCGTTTTTGGAAACTAGAAGCAATGACTGAATCGCATCCATTGTCAGCTGAAGAAATCACTTGCGAAGATTTCTACCAGAAAACGACTCAGCGCCAAAGCGATGGACGATACGTAGTGCGTTTACCGTTCAAATCTCAATTTCCTACTCACCTCTCCCTAGGTCCATCCCGGTCGCAAGCGATGAAGCAGGCGATTCGAATGGAACATACGCTTAGTAAAAATCCAACCCTCCAAATCGAATACAATCGGGTGCTAGAAGAATATCTGACTCTTGACCATATGAAACCGATCCCTCCGGAAGAAATCCACCATAATGGAAACTATTTTTCTTACTACCTTCCACACCATTCCGTGGTTAAACCAGATAGTACATCCACCAAAGTTCGAGTGGTATTTAATGCCTCAAAACCAACTTCATCTGGAACATCACTTAACGATGTTCTCCACATAGGCCCAACTCTGCAAGCTGATCTTATGTTCGTTATCCTGAATTGGCGTCTGTACAAGTACGTCTTCAACGGAGATATACAAAAGATGTATCGCCAAATTCTCTTGCATGAGGACGATCAACAATATCAAAGAATCCTCTTGCGTAGGGACCAGGCAGTAAAACTTACAGATTTTGCACTGAAGACGGTAACTTTCGGGGTAAACTGTGCGCCATACTTGGCCATTCGCACATTACACCAGTTGGCATATGACTCGAAGGATTTCTACCCTCTGGCCCAGAAAATCTTGACCAAAGAAACTTATGTAGACGACATATTGTCTGGGGGACATGACATTCCGTCTTGCATCCAGGCACAAAACCAAACAATCCAATGTCTGATCTCCGCAGGGTTTCCACTTAAGAAAATTACTGCGAACCACCCAGAACTTCTTAGCCATATTCCACCCGAAGATTTGTTAGATTCTGATTTCTTGAAGTTTGATTGCTCAAGTTCGACAAAAACTCTCGGTATTCGCTGGAACGCATTAAACGATTGCTTTTCGTATACAATTGAGCAAACCCCACCACCTACCAATTCCACAAAGAGGCAAATTTTGTCAGCTATTTCGAAACTTTTCGACCCCGCAGGGTGGCTAGCGCCTATTCTAATTCAGGGAAAGATATTAATGCAGCAGATATGGTTAGAAGGCACTGAATGGGATGAATGCGTTAAGCCACTGTCGCTTCAAAAATGGGTTCAATTTGTAACTGACCTTCGTTCTATCGAAACAATTCGAATACCACGTTGGACTGAGTTTTCCCCTTACCATAAGATCCAAGTTCACGGATTTTGTGACGCATCGGAGAAGGCATACTGTGCAGCCATTTATCTTCGCGCTCAATCGGGCAGTAAAGTATCGTCACACCTTCTTTTTGCAAAAACAAAGGTAGCGCCTTTGCAAACAGTGAGCCTTCCACGGTTAGAACTGTGTGGTGCTGTCCTACTCTCCAAATGCATAAAAAATCTAACCCATCAACTTCCTTTAGGAGATTTTGAAACATTTTTATGGTCCGATTCATCAATTGTCCTTGCGTGGCTCGAAAAACCACCATGTACATGGAAGGTGTATGTGGCGAATCGTACATCTGAAATCATCCAAAATGTTGGAAACAGCAAATGGCGACACGTATCCACTAACCATAACCCGGCAGATCTCGGTACTCGAGGGTGTAGAGCACAGGATTTGGTACAGCAATCTCTTTGGTGGACCGGACCAGACTGGCTTCTTAAACCTTCGGAGCAATGGCCCATTTCTAGTCGGAAAAATGTTGTTCTTCAAGAAGAACGAAAAGTCGAAGCTCTACATACTTTGGAAGCGGAACCTGACATCTTAGACCGCTTTTCGTCTTGGCCAAAAGCACTGCGAGTGATATCCTACGTTTTTCGTTTCATCCATCGAATCAAATCCATACAGTCCACTCCACTAACCAATTACCAATCGATAGTTATCACTCAGGCAGAAATCCACTTTGTTAAAACGCGCCTTATTAAACTTGCTCAAAAAAGGCGTTATCCTAATGAATATCTTAAACTATCAAACAAAGAATCGATTTCTAAGAAGAGTCCGCTTCTGTCTTTGAATCCCTTCCTCGATACAAATGGCCTTCTCAGAGTAAACGGCCGTTTGGCCAACTCTGATCTCTCATATAATGAGAAGCATCCAATAATCCTTCCTGAATCGTCAAGGTTTTGCTACATTTTTCTTCAATTCCTCCATAATTTATTGATGCACGCTGAGCATCAGCTAATGATCAGGACCGTAAGACAGGAATATTTCATTCCTCGATTAAAATCAAAAATCAAAGTTTGCATACGCAACTGTAAAACATGCACAATCTTCAAAAAAACCACCAGATCGCAAATCATGGCAGCCCTACCACCAGAACGTTGCAAGTTCTCATTACCATTTACTTTTACCGGACTAGACTTTGCAGGTCCTTTCGATCTTAAATCATCACCTCTTCGAAAAGCATCAATAGTCAAAGGTTACGTTTGCGTTTTTGTATGTTTTTCAACCAAAGCTATCCACCTGGAACCATGTTCGGATCTCTCCACCAAAGCTTTTCAAGCCGCTTTTTCCCGTTTCGTGGGAAGACGTGGCCTACCCAAACGTATCTTCTCCGACAATGGCAAAAACTTTGTCGGCGCCAATAGGGCATTTCAAAAGGATTTCAAGCAATTTCTCAAAGAATCGTCTGAAGACATAGCGTCAAAATATTCTCTTCACGGCTTCGAATGGCATTTCCTACCTCCCAACGCCCCGCACATGGGTGGACTTTGGGAGGCAGCGGTCAAAAGCTTCAAACTACATTTCAAACGCATTGCTGGAAGCCACCATTTTACCTTCGAAGAACTTTCTACCTTGTTAACGCGCATAGAAGCATTGCTGAACTCCAGACCACTCTCACCTATGTCAGACAATCCAGATGAGCTGCTAGCCTTAACTCCAGGACATTTTCTACGAGGAGCTCCTTTGCTGGCAGCGCCCGAACCACAAATAGACAACCTTTCATTACAAAATCGTTGGGAAAAGCTTAAAATATTGCATCATCAATTTAGCCAAAGATGGAAAGATGAGTACCTTAAAGAACTTCACAAGAGGTACAAATGGAAGTATCCACAACATGATCTTTCTGAAGGGGATTTTGTCGTCATAAAAAATGAGTTAGTTCCCCCAAACGAATGGCGCTTAGGCCGAATAGAAAAGGTGTATCAGGGGTCGGACCGTCATATAAGGGTTGCCGACGTTCGGACGCAACATGGTACCTTTACTCGACCAGTCGTCAAATTGTGCCCTCTTCCCATCCACACCGAGTTGACTAACACCCAGTTCTGGGTCTAACAATATTAACATTCTTTTATTAAAACCTATCCTCTTTACAGAAGCCGCGACCATCGTTCAACTCCGCCGTCCGAGGTATATGTCATGCGACCGCAAAGAGTTCCACGCAACCCGGATGTGCATCAATGCCTTATCTGTTTCCGTTATCACGCACTAAGGTTCTGTAAAGAATTCCAGCTAATGGGAGTAGAGGAGCGTAGAGTGAAGGTTCGATTTTTAGAATATTGCCCGAATTGCCTAGCCCGCACCCACAACCGGGTCAGGGATTGCCGCTCCGACGCAAAATGCAAAATTTGTCATCAGTTGCATCACACGCTTTTACACCGTCCATCATCTGACGATGAAGAGGATCCAGCTCCAACCACTCCACCGTCTACTCCACGAACTAATCAACGGTCTACTCCACGAGCTAATCCGCGGTCTACTCCACGTCCTACACCACATACCACTTCAAGACCATCAGATGCGCGCTTGTGCAGCGAGTTGGATCAAGCCATTAAAGGGTTGCAAACACTTCGCAATTTAATTGCACCAGTGCAACGGCGGCGGCATGTTTAAGTGACTTGCGCTCACTTAAAGTCCTTTAAGTATTACGGATCCTAAGTGCCTTGCGTTCACTTCCGATATTCGAATGACTTGCGCTCATGCAAACCTCCTACACTTCCACACTATATACATCCCTGCGTTACTTCGAAAAAGTGCACTGGAGCTGCCATCCAGCACTTCCAACAAACTCACTGGAGTTGCCTTCCAGTGATGTTACTGCATAAAAGCAAGTGTTTTTATGCATTCCGTCTCTCTTTCATTTTTCATCACCGACAAGTGGACTATTCGCCGGCAAGTGATTCCCGACAATATTGATTGTAATCAAGCCTCAAGTTATCATATAATCTACGCATCGTCAAGGAGCAAATATATACCACCAACCATAACACGGGAAGTATAATTTCTCCAGCAATTGAGTAAGTTACAAATATAGTATCTTTATTTCGTCGGGCCACTTGCGGTGTACCCTTTGCGGACCAACAACTTTAATTCAACATATATATATATATATATATATATATAATCATCAAGCATTTATTAAATCATCATTGAATTCCATCGTACCTATTTCAATACATTAAATGTAATTTTCATTCGCTTTTGTAAAGCATATTAAACTAGAAATTTTCATGATCATTTTACAATCATCTACGTCTATTGCTATATACGATCATTTCCTTCATTCATTAATTAATACAAATCAATATTGTTAGTGTTAAGCGTTCCTTTGTAAATAAAGTGAATTTTCTATTTAAACACTTGCAATTCATCATTGATTTAAACAACCTTATTGAGCAATCGATTTCTATAATTTAATCAACCTAAGTTTTATGAATCATCATTATTGACTGTTTTCTTATTAATAATGTAATCAAATTTAGAATAGAAATTAGTATCGATTAAATGATTACATACTGAACAGTTTTAAGGAATTCATTTCAATAATTCAATTAGATTATGATTAGTAATTTTATAAATCATTTTTACTAATCGTTATGGACTACTTTCTGATTAATTAAGTAATCTAGTTTTAATTAATAAGTGATTGGTTCATTAATCACCTTATTAAGAAATGCGTTTCCATAGTTTAACCATACTATGTCAAATCGGCATATTATTCATTTTGGTTAATCGGTATTTACTTTTTGCTGATTAATTAAGTATACACGCTTATATTAAAGCGTTTTATGGATTAATTGACTAGTCACTAAACACTACTTAGAAATTATTTACGATAGTTTCATCTGATTATGATCAATCATTTTATCAAACTTTTAGACTTTAGAATAGATTGTTGTTTTAATTAATTGGTTAATTAACACTATTACCGAATTAATTTCGATAATATAATCAGATTATGATAAATCATTTTATTGACCTTCTTTGAAAATGGTATATAATATTATTATAACCAAGATATCATCAGTAAGTATGATTGATTATTTTATTATCAAGCCATTGAGAAATTCATTATGACAATTTAATCAGATTAAGTTATGGGAATTGTTTAAAGTGTAAATTTCAATACTCACAGTTGCAAAATTTCGGTTCTATTCGCGTTTGCAAAAATTGCCTTATTTGGCTACAGGGGGCGAGCCTAATTAGCCAAACCCCAGCCTGCGTAGACGTTTTCTTGTAAATCGCTTTACTTTCTCCATATCTCTGCTGAAACTCCATCAGCACTCAATTTATTTAGGTTTTTTTTTGTTTTCCATACTTCAAATACTTATTCCATTCATGTTACTAACAAGTAATTTTATTCTCTTTGCCGACGTTCTTGCATATAAACGAATATTTACAGCTTTGCCTCATTAAAGTTTACCAACAAAAAACAGATTTAAGAATTCCACCCGCTTCCTTCAACAGCAAACTATTCTTCTTAATCCACTTTTATTTATAGTTTTTTTTTGTGGTGTTTCGTTCTGCTTTTCGACAACTTTTGTGTAAAGTGTTAATTACGAACTACTTTTCACGCGTAAATACGTATATTTGTGTGTGTTATGGATGTAGAAGTTTTACTTTTGTGGTTAAATATATTTAAAAAAAAAAGTAGTACTTTGGTAATTTTTCGAGAGCTTATGAAGGAGATTAAAATTTGAAATGGAAAAACTAGGGTTATTTATCATGTGGAGAACGGAAAAAGGTGAAGAAGTGTGAATAAGACTATGAAAGTATAACTCAATGTAAAGGGAAAAATACTTAAGTTCTTAATTATTTTAAGTAATGGGGTATTTTTTGTAATGGCTGAAGCAGTGTATTTGATGCACATATTGAAATACATATAACGAGTATACTATTAAGAGCTAATAGAAGGCTGATAGAAAGAATTAGGTGGCGCCTTTGTAACTAGTAAAAGGGAGTACCATACAACCCTAATATATTTGGGGAAAGTAGATTATTTAGTCATTTGAAATTTTCAAAGCGGCTATACCAACGACAAAAAAATCTTAGTGACAAGCAGAGCTCATCTATTAACTTGACGTAAATTGTTCTTGCTTTATGTCCAAAGAAGCAATACGTATGTTTATACCTCACACAAGATAAGGTGTTCTAAGCAATAACAAAAGGGCCATGGGTTAGGTTAGGTTGAATGCGCTAAGTCAAACTTTAGAAAAGTTTGCCAAAAATGGACGCATTGTAAAGGGTGTTTTTTTTAGGGGTATAGAACTTTGAATTGAAATAAAACACAAGAAAATCGTTTAAAGGTCCATCAATTTGGCTTTATTGGAAGGATAATTTTATGCCATTAATGTTTAAACATGATTTCGGGCATGTGGCCGCCGCGGCTGGCTCGAATAAAGCCAATTCTACAGGTCCAATTTTCAACCACTTTTTCGAGCATATGGGGCCGTATGTCGGCAATAACGCCACGAATGTTGGCTTCCAATTCCCCTAACGTTTCTGGTTTGTTGGTGTAGACGAGCGACTTCACATATCCCCAAAGAAAATAATCCAATGGTGTTAAATCACACGACCTTGGTGGCCAATTGACAGGTCCATTCCGCGAAATTATGCGCTCATCGAATGTTTCCTTCAATAAATCGATTGTGACGTGCGCTGTGTGGCATGTAGCGCCGTCTTGTTGGAACCACAACTCATCCACATTCATGCCATCCAATTCGGGAACAAAATAGTCGGTTATCATGGCTCTATACCGGTCTCCATTAACGGTAGCTGCCTCTCCAGCATTATTGCGGAAGAAGTATGGCCCAATGACTCCACCAGCCCATAGAGCACACCAAACAGTCAGTTTTTGTGGATGTAATGGCGTTTCAAGGGTCTCATGTGGATTCTCTTCACTCCAAATGCGGCAATTTTGCTTGTTGACGTAGCCATTCAACCAAAAATGAGCCTCATCACTGAACAAAATTTTGCGATGAAAATCAGCATCGAAATCAATCTCATTTTCGGCCCATACACCAAAATCACGACGCATTGCATGGTCTCGCGGCTTTAATTCTTGCACAAGCTGGATCTTGTAAGGTCGCAAGCCAAGATCTTTGCGCAAAATCTTCCATAAAGTTGATGGACAAAGCTCCAATTTCTGTGCACGGTGGCGAATCGATTCATTCGGGTCCTCTTCAACACTTTGCTCTACAGCGGCAATTGTTTCTTCGGTGCGCACTGTTCGACGTCTCTGCGGATGCGTATTATCACATAGAGTAAACGTAGTGCGAAAACGATCCATGGTTAACCGAATTAATTGCTCTGATGGACGATTATGTCGACCATAAAATGGACGGAGCTCACGGTAAACTTCGCGAACTGAACCATTATTTTCGAAATAAATTTGCACGATTTGCAAGCGTTGTTCTTCTGTCAACCTGTTCGTGATGAAATGGCAAACCAAACTGAACATAAATGACATTAGAGTTGCCAGATTTGACCACAAAATGCCAGTTTTATCTCTATTCGAAAAACAAACCTGTAAAAAAAACACCCTGTATTACCCTCTATGCTGCGTACTTTTTGATATTCCAATGCTGTGCCCCAAAATACTTTGTTTAGTCGATAAGTTTCTTTGGAAAGTATATACCTCGGCAACATCTGCTGTTTCTCCAGTAATAATAAGATCTTGTGTACATCCAAAATCATTTATGGGAGCTAACCGATAACTGACGCCAATTGGAAACGCCATGGGAGGCTACTTTGCTGCTGAACTATGTTGTCGATAGGAAAACCTTCTGGTCAGGTGCTTTTTGGTCCAATCGCATAACATGGCCTCTGCTTATTAGGGGATTAGGATATGCCCGAGGTAGGACCTTAGGGAAGGAGAGGTGACATGGCCTAGAAGGTTGCACTGGTTAACCAAATTGCTCTTGTCGTGAGAACCGGAGCGTACCGTGTTCATGTCCAGAAAAGGACTATCACTTTCGACAATATTCCCTAAAACATTCGGGTAGTGTTTCTGTCGTTACAAACAACAACCACCCAGCCAGCAGAGCCTTTTGACCTCAGTTTATGGCTATGTCTGCGTAGAAGTCGTTCAGCTCATCGCAAAAGTTTATTCGAAACTCGCCGTTGGTATCGCGGGAAGGACCATACATTTTCCGAAAAACTTTTCTCTCGAATTCTTCAAAAGCCTTTTCGTCTTCTTTCTACACTGTAGATGTTCCCGAGTCACTCATCAGGACAAGTATTATAAGAGACTTATAGAGCGTGGCCTTTGTTCAAAGGAAGAGACAATATCCACGCTTTATGCAGCTTAAAATTTATGTTTGTGCTTACTTTCCTATAAAAGGGCCCACTTAGCATAGATAACTAGCATGTTAAAGATCTCGCTTGAAATTTTCCCAACTTATGGTGTTCCTGTTCTTGCGAGGGCCCTCTCATTGCGAGATATGCATCACTCTATGATCGACTTTGTGTCGTCAACATTATTACTACTATTTGCTGTTGGTATAGTTACAAATGCAGAAGGTAAATGGGGGCTTAGGTTTCAAAATAAATTTTCTTCTAACTCGCAAAAACCAAAATCACGTCTACTTCCGGGGCTACCAAGTCAGTTGGAGATGGTATCGGTATACTGCGTACTAAGTTGGAATCTACTTTTGAGTTCAGATTAAAATATTTAGAGACTATGAGACAGTACTCGTATGCTCTTAGGATATATACGCTATATGTGATTTGAATCTAATATAGAATGCTTACTTTACAGTGTTTACCAGAAACGTGGCGAGCTTATTTATCGCCTCGACTTGACTGTTCCATAAAAACGTAGGAGCTTAAAAAAGAACCGAAATCTCTCACAGTTTCATACTCGTATCTCTCAACGATGACATGGCTAACACATACACCACATATTTCGGTTTCTCCTGTCATACTTTTTGTTCTGATTTCCGAAAGTGACAGCTTTTTCGAAAACTTAGTGAGATAGAAAAAGAATGCTACCCCACTTGATTTTTAGTAGATTCTTCTGAAAACGTTCCATATTATACCAGCTAGTGAGATTGCCGTCCATACGCAACATGTTGGAGGAAATCGCTTTGGTATGAATCACAGCTAAGTCCACTTTCTCAGGAAGGCTTTTTCTCTACACATATTCCAAACCAAAGCAGTTGTGTCACAATTTGTTTGCTGTAGAAACCGAGCTAATTCTCCACAGATTTCTTGCCTTGCATATATAGAGGTATTTCTTATTGAATTTCTGTGTACTTATTTAGATTTTGCTGGATACAATGGTGGCCTAAACGGGAAACATTCAGAAAGTTGGAAAAAAGTTTACAGCGAAAAATGATAATGGATGCTAACAATCCGAAATAAACTGAAAACCAAGAACATAGTTGTATTTATATGGGTCCACAGCATGTAATCAAGATAAGCTTTGAGAAACAGACTACTTTAAAGGTATTTTATGGATCCAGAATCGGTTTGAATACTAAGACCAAGTAATCTAGAGTATCTACATAACGGTGAATTGTTTGTGCTCCACAAATACAACCCAAACTGTTTCCATTTTCCACTCTCGAATAATCACATTCAAATAGAGAGAAACAACAAACTCTCCCCTGTATAATATACAGCCCGATCATGCCCTCAAGCAGCATTTTAATTTCCTAACCTAATTTGTAATTCGTAAGCCTGCTCATCTTAAACAAGAAACTACTTTAGCTAACCAAGTCTTGCTATTTTGCATTTTTAATTGGTTTAGCATTTGCGAGATTAACGCGCTTTGTTACTTAGTTCGTTTTTAGTTAAGTTTAATAATTTTTACTTGTTTGTTATTTGCTCTGCTTTTGATTCGCAGTATACAATTGTATAAACTCTCAACTATGCGGTAATGAGAAAAGTTAAGCTAGAATGAGCAGCACGTCCTTAGCGCAACTACTTTTTGTTGTCCCTATTTGGCGTAGTGCACAGACGTTGCTTTAATGCGGATTAACCATTTGATTTGGAATTACCTTGTTTGTTATGTATTTTCAATGTTTAAACATCTTCGGGCTCGGTAGGGGCTGTCCAGAAAAGTTAAATGTCGCTTACGGTAACCGTGCCTCTGCCCCTGCTCGTAACCGTCTTGTTTGACCGCTTTGCTGATATGTAAGTAATGCTCGGCTTATGTGATTGTGTGTATGCAAATGCTTTGCTGATTGTTACTATTCGGTTATCGTGTCTAAACACGATTAATGATATCAACCGTCAAAAGTTGAAGGCAACTGCGCTTATTATAAATATACAAGGTGTTTACAAACCAAAAATCAGTGATTATTCAAATAAAATAAAATAAAATAAATAAACTGTAAAATAACATAAAATAAAATAAAATAAAATAAAATAAAATAAAATAAAATAAAATAAAATAAAATAAAATAAAATAAAATAAAATAAAATAAAATAAAATAAAATAAAATAAAATAAAATAAAATAAAATAAAATCAAATAAAATAAAATAAAATAAAATAAAATAAAATAAAATAAAATAAAATAAAATAAAATAAAATAAAATAAAATAAAATAAAATAAAATAAAATAAAATAAAATCAAATAAAATAAAATAAAATAAAAAAAAATAAAATAAAATAAAATAAAATACAATAAAATAAAATAAAATATAATAAACTGTAAAATAAAATAAATAAAGTAAAGCACAATAAAATAAAACAAAATAAGGTAAAATAAATCAAAATAAAATAAAATAAAATAAAATAAAATAAAATAAATAAAAAAAAATAAAAAAAAATAAATAAAATGAAATATAATAAAATATAAAACAAAATAAACAAAGTAAAGTAGGATAAAATAAAATAAAATAAAAATAAAAAAAGTAAAAACAAATAATAAAACCAAATAAAATTAAGCTAAATTAAATTCATTTAGGGAGAGAAATCAAAATAAAGAAAAGAAAAAGTAAAGAAAGGAAAAGAATGATAAGGAGAGGAAGCCAGAAAATGAAACAATAAAATATAGTACAATAAAATTGGCTAAAAGTAGAGACTGTTGAAAGAAGAGAAAATCAAAGAATACAAAAATATATATAGCGGTAAAGAAACAGCACAGAAGATAAGGCAAAGAAGGTCAAGAAGAAAGTAGCCATTAACTAAAATAAAATAAAGTTTTGTGCTTGAAATTCAGATGTACAGGATACACATGTTTACACATCAAACTCCACGAGTACTTGGTACTCACGCCTTTTTGTCCAATATTTTGAAATATTATTTTCCAAAGAAGATTAATGAGATTTAATTTGACCATTTATTTGTGTGTGATGTTTTCGTTGCATTACTCGTTTTGTTATAGAGCTTTCCAATGCATTCGCAGGTCACCAACTATGATGGAATCAGGGGGCTTGTTATTGACAATACACAGCTTAATAGCTATGCTGACCACAAGCTTATCACAGAAGAAGCAGTTTGGAAGGAGGAATTATCAATAAGATTCCACGTGTTTACATAAAATCGTTCACATAAAAGTTGGACTAAAGGTTGATAGCTAAGCCTGTCTGTTTTATATTCAAAGAAATACTGTAAAACTGATATCACTCCTCAAAACCTTTAACCTGTTTTTAAATGAAAACTTTTTTAATAAACTATTAAACTCTCAAACCTTTCCGGTAGAAATAAGCCGCAACTCAAGCAACGAAAAATTTCTTCGATTTTTGAATTGCAGGTGACTTACTAAAGGTCTAAGCCCGCAGATTAGCAATGAGAATCAGTATTACAAAAAAGGTTTGCCACATGTTGAAAATTCTGTTCTTGATAGGCACCTTACAGATACAAGTTATAATAAAAATAAGAAATATTTTTTTAATTATTTTATTTCATATTTTTCCCTGCAAAATATGTATTTCCGAACGATTCAAAAAAATTTTTCTTGAGAAATACAGAACTGTTCTTTTTGTAGGTATTACTTCCATGTTGGTATTACTTCCATAAAGCTAAGCGGCGAACTTTTGCCAGATAAAATTCATAATTAAACAGGATTAGTGTAGCCAACAATATGCGCTTCTAGTCGTAAATGCGTTTTGTTGATGAATTTCACCCTAGTGTTCACGAATTTGTGAGGTTACAAAGTACAAGAATGTGAGCGCTAGGTGCTGATTTCAAACAGTGTTTGGTAAAAAGGTTAATACCCTGTAGCACTTAGTTAAAGTTTCTGCGCTCAGAATTTGGATCTCCAAAGAATTTCTTTAAATTTTGTTTGCTATTTAATGCTAAAAGCGACAAAGTATACGAAAGTTGATACACTTGCCTTCGTGGTTTTTTAACCAAAGCCTGCGTTGTTATCAATAAATTTCGCTGAAGGTCATTAATATTTGCACAACATTAAGTTGCCAACACGGTTCCACACAAGCGAACGTGCCAAATGCATTTTATTGGCCATTAATATACATATGTGCCTACTAAACAGTCATTAAACTAGTTATTCGCTTTTACGCTGAGTGTTTTTATAAGGACTGTAAATCTTTTTTAGTGGCAGGATTTTCTTTGACTTAAAAAAATTGAGAGGAATTGTTTGTATTTTTAAATGCTAAAAAGAAGCGGCAATACACACAAAGAATATAAGTTATTCAGCTCGATTGAAAATTGAAATTCGTTACAAGTTGAAATGGCTTTCGGAGTACGCGATGGAAACGTGCTTTATCGATCTCTGCGCTAAAAAGTTTGAAGGAAAAGCTCTATGAGCTGTATACAGACATTGAACTTGTTCTACGAATTAATACCAAGACTCTCTGGCACTTGGCTTTTCATATTTCTCGAAAATCCAGAGTTCACACTGCTACTTATGATTCTAAGAAAAATCATTATTTGAAGCTTGAATTTTATCCGCTAAAATATTGTGTGCCACAGTTGCTTGTTCCAACTACCTCGGCACTTAAAACAAGTCTTCAAACCACGCACTTATTATGGCTTTCTACCCAGGCGAGAAAATTGGATAATTATTAAGTTAAGACATTTAATAGAGCTAAAAGAGCGATCAGCGACATTGCGATAACTTTCTAAGTGAAAGCATTTTTATATATATGCTTTATATGTACTACATCTGCATACATGTATTACATCTGCACACTGTGTACTCAGACACACATGCGTATGTATATATATAAAGCGCCTTAGCAGAAATGCACAGTTAAAATCATATAAAATGCAGGAAATAGACTTCCGTTGCATATGAACGCGCCAAGTGGCACAAGAACAGATGTGTTGACTGAAATATTTTGAAACATATTACGCCCAAGTATGAACCCCATAGCGAAACACCAAGTCAGAAACTAGTCACACTTACAACCATTAAAAAATGCAAAATTATAGGAATATAGGAGAGTTAAGAATTGGAGAAATTTCAGTTTTGTTATTTCTGGCACCACAGCTAAAATCAAATCGCACTAAAGCAGAGAGAAATTAATAGCTCTCAACATAAAATTTTAATTTTCTATACCTAGAGTGCTATGCACACAAGGTATATTAACTTCATTCGCCTAACGGTAGTATGTAACTGCATAAACGAATCGGGCTAAATATTCAATATCAAAGTGTTGACTAAGCCATGTCCGTGCGTCGGTCTGTTAACACGATGTAAATTTTGAGTTATCTCATTGAAATTTGGTATGCACTCATCTCCGAACGCTATTAAAAGCGCCAACTTTTCATATATAGAACATTTACGAAAATACATTCAGTACATAATACACTTATAAGATTAAAATTTAGTGCGTACATTAACGTTAAGGCAGAAAACAATTTTTTCAGAAATTTAAAAAAATGGGCGTGGCATGGCCCACTTTTAATTAAGTCAAATTTATAAATAATATTAATCATAAATCAAAAACCGTTCAAGATATTGAAACGAAATTTAGCATACATATTTATATTGGTTAAGGTCCATGCCCACTTTTATATGAAAGTTTTTTAAAAGAATAGTGGATACATTTAATAGGCAATAAATTTGCGTAAAATAGCTTTGTATGATTTCTGTTTGACTGAAAAAATTCGAAAAATATAAATTTTCGAAAATGAGCGTGGCCCCACCCCTTTTATAGTGGATAAGTCCACAAAATTCTTTGTCGTAACTCCGGGAAAAATTGGCGAAAATGTTGAATACATCAGGGTAACTGCTTGTTGTAAATGTGGGCGAAATCGGTTAAGGGCAACGCCTAGTTTTTAATATACTTCTGAAAAATTTGTTAGTAAAATGTAAAACGCGATATTTCTATAACCATGCAAGCTATATCATTAAGATCTTAGTAAGCTTTTAAAGAAAAACTCGACCGCAAAAAAATTTATGTGAATTTTTGTTAAGTAGGCGTGGCGCCACCCACTTTTCAGCATACAAATTTATCTATTTGCAAAGGCGATTGCTTGTAGTTTCAACTAGATGTTTCAATGAAAATTGGGCAGCTGCTTTTCAATAGTATGTAGTATACTCTTGCCAAAAATTAAGCAAATCGGATAACGTTCAAGTAAAATATCCGGGCAAGTTGTTAATACCCCACTGCAATAGGTAAACTATATACCTTTTTTAGATTTTCATACCTTTAACGAACATGAAATGTTTGTAAGCATGAGAAGAAGAAGAGATGGGCCTATCCATAAGTAAACTGAAATAATAAGGACTATGAGATGAGTCGATTTAGCAAGTCCGTCTCTCCGTCCGTCTGTCTGTCTGTCTGTCTGTCTATTTGAACGCAAATTTTCCAAACATAATATGTGCATAAATTGGAATTTTGAAAAAATGTGGCTGGCAGGGACGCTATTTGGTAGGGACGCTATTTATATACAAATAAATTACTTTACCACTCAGAACTCATAACAGAAGTGTTTTTAGTGATCAATACAATACAATACAACACAATCAGCTGGCTTTATAATATGAACTAAAAAGTATTAAAATAGACCTGCATAAATTGGTATGCCGTAATAGATCACTACTAGGTATATAATGTTCGGTTCCACCCGAACTTAGACTTCCTTACCTGTTTTATCTATCTATGGTAGTACAGAGCGTATTTTAATTCTGTACATGGTTTGTAATGCTGCATTTAAACATTGCAAATATAAAGTTCCACAAGGTTGCCCTTTTGGAAGTGGAATAAAAGTGCAATTTCTTTCTATTTTCAGTTAGTGGGTTAACCATTGAAAGAGCTATGACATATTTAAACAACAAATACAGTTTATACATTTTTAAAATTTTTCTTTCAGCTGAATTTTCCTTTTTGGCTAGTCACCTTTCCTCAAACTTTTTAAGGAATTAGAATTCGATTGCATTATGTCAGACCGTGAGGTAGGCTCGCCCCCCGCTTGAGGAAAAATTTCGATAAGTTGATAACAATTGATTGATAGACTACGCCTTTTAATACATATATTTCGGAAAAGAGCAAACGTATTTCAGAAAACCTCAAATGTGTTTCAGATACTCAAATTTGTTTTCAAAAAATCTTAGTCTTTTTTCATAAAAGTTGAAATATGTTTCAAAATAAGTCATGAGTATTTCAGATGTTCCAAATATATTTCAGAAAAGGCCAAATGTCTTTATTATGTTTGCGTTGTAAACTATATAAAGTAGACTTACAGTCGATGGTACCAACTATTGCACTTTGACACCTGACCCCTTGACTTCAAGGTTAAGAGTTCCGCAGAGCCGTCGTCGTTGTTGTCATCTTAAGTCCTTACATTTGGTTAGGGTTCGTGTTTCGTCTTTCTTGCCATTTCATACTAAAAACCCTGCAATTGGCGGATGTTGAAGAAACTCCCGGTACCTTCAAGCTACTTCACCACGGCAAGGGGATCAACATTAGAATTTTCTACACATGGATAATGTACTTTTTGGATTTCGATAATTTTTAACTAGGAAGAGGAGTTGAGTAAATAATATCGTTCAATTACAAATATTGTGGTTTGTGGAGGACCACGCCGTGCAATAAATAAAAAAGAGTATGCAGCATATATAAAATGTATTCTTTATTTCAACATAAACAGCTGGTGGTAAATCTTAAAAAAAAAATCAGTCCATTCGATGTGGTACTTTTTGACTTATATCCGCGCAAATGAAACATATTAATACAGTCCAAAAACGACCCCAGTTTGTTATAATTTCCCAAGAGGTACAAAGAATTATTTTAACATATTTTTATTGCCACCACGGTTTCTCCTTTATTATAATAACTGTCTGCATAAGAAGATCCCTTAAACTTTAAGTTATATAGTTAGCAATACTTCTGGGAGAACTGTATTTATTTAAACAAAGTAGTTTTCGAGTGATGCGCGTACAAAAATACAACCAAACAGACAAAAGTTTAAAAAACTGTTACTTTAATAGGGACCCCGCGTATAGAGCTTTCTGGGATATATATAGGAAACAGACAAACCCAGTCCTGCCCCTTAACCTTTGGAACTAAATACTTTAACTGCAAGGTGGTATTTGTATATGAATGAAGTTGTATAAAATATAGTGAAGTAAACTACATTTTGCGCTAAATTTTGTAAGTTCTGAAGTAAACTTTTTGAATGCGCTTACTGCAAGCATATATGTTTGTAGATACAGAGATGTGTACGTAAATGCAGTGCTTTGTTACAACTGCCTGCCAAGAGGTATAGCTAAAACTACACTGCATTCACCCAGCGCTAGTGTGTAAGATGATAACTTTGTGTAATTTCTATTATTCTCGCTACGTTTTCTAGCGTAACTGCTTTCAGCTTTCAAATCTGTTTGTGTTGCAACATTTGCATCTCCCGCTTGGTTGCCTGGACAGTTGATGTTGCTATTACTGCGCTCAGTTGAAGTCATGTCGTTTTAATGTGAACTCATACTCATGCAGTAATAGAGAAATCAGCTCATATAGATGTGTGATTGAATGCAAGCGTATTCGTATACCCCACAAAGCTTTCCAAAATTGACATTGTAGTAAGGTAGTTTAAATATTTTCTAAATGTATGCATGACTACAAATGAGCTCAAAGCCAAGAATAGGACGTTTTTTATATGAAAATTATTTTTTTTTTTCGTTTTTTTTTTTGAACTATCTTTCAAATAATTATTAAAAGTTTTTCAACTCTGTTATTCATGTAAAATTTTTTGTTTCTCAGTTTTCAAGTAAATTTCCGCTGTTTCAGCTATCCAGATGGATAGTCATGTAAGTTCTATATCAAAGAAATCCGATTAGAAAAATTGTGGCTTTGTGACAGAGAATAAAGGAATCAATTATCAGACCGACACGCCTGTTATATTAAATATATTTAAGAAAAAAAAAATTTATTTGTCTGATGATTTGCATTGGAAAACATTTTATCTAAGAAGTCACAGTCTAATATATATGCATTTTGATAAAGTTGGGTTCACTTTGATACTTGACATTTGACGAAGTAAGACAACGTTGCTCAGACGCTAAATTTAAACAATGAGCTTAACTAAATAAACACCCCAGCGATAGTGTGAAAACTGGTGTTTGCTTAGATGTCTGTATCATGTTTGTCATACTCCCTTTGTACTTGAGCATTTACTTACACGGAAACATACACACTGGTTCCGCACTTCCACTAGAGCAATGCAGTGCAGAACAATTTATTTAAAATAGGAATGCGGGGGCTTATAAAAAATAATCAAAAAGCAAATAGTAATAGTACATAGTATGGAGTAATAGTATGGAGTACATTTATTTCCACAAATATTCTGAGCAGACTTGGATTCATAGAAAAAACATAAAAATATATTAAAATTGCTTCTCAGTATCCTTAAAAATTTAATGAATTATACCAACTAAATGAAGATAACGCTCTTCTAGGGTGCACCCGGAAAATCATAAAACATTCTCTTAAAACTATGGCATATAACAAAAGGTCGAGAAGGATTTCCTACGATATTTTCTAATCGGATTACTTAAAAGAAGTTCTTTTATCAAAGTCTTGGTGTTAACGAGAAGCCTCACTAAAAAATTGAGTGAATTAAGTGATTAAATAGAGTAATATTGAAGTACGTCTATACTGAGGGTATTAATAACTAAACATAATATAAAGCTGTTATTAGAGGCAAAGCAGTAACTAAAGCTGAAGTATAAAACGAAATAATTCAGCTAAGTCACTCTTCCTACACTTCGGTGTGGATACAGACAAACCCTCCAATCAAATAAAGGAACGAAAGAGTTTTCGCACGACGCATTCACTAAACATTTTCAACATTCGGCAGAGCCTACTTTTCCATACAAATATAAATTAACTTGTTCTAGTATCTCCCGTGGTCGAAATTCGACCAATTTAAATTAGTTTACCTTGTTAAATCCTGTGTTCATATATTTGTCCAGCATTGTCCAGAGGCCGAAATGGTTAAAAAAATTTTCTTACTGGAATTTAAGTTCAGTTAAGTTATTTAGGACCGTATTCATAAAATTCGGTTCACAATAAACAGTGGGTAATTTGACAGCTAACCGAACAAAATCAGTCAATTAAACCCAGGTGATCGTTAATAGGAGATGGTGAAAACGCCCCATAGGAATGCTTGAAAGCCCACCATCAGTGCTACCACTCCTTTCAGATTTGTTCGATATTTCGAAAGCTTACGCGTAATAAAAAACATTTGATAGACATATACCAACAACATAGTTAGACTAATAATATATATAATAGTTACTTTAACTCAATGAGTGAAAATATCGAGCCCTAACAGCCATTTTGACGTAACCAACAAAAATAAAATCTGACAGGAGTAAGTTTTTTTAGTTTACAATGGTATGTGTATGCATATCTTTATGATTGCCATTTTGGAGTATTATATACATATGGATTTTGAAAATGAATAAGACGTTAATTTTGAAGTTCTGCGTATTTCTCAATGTGAGCTCGGCGTCGGTTACACTTCTGGAATTTTTTATTGTTTTGTATACAGGCAGTGTGTTAGTTTAGCCAGATCTGGCTTTTTTGAAATAAATTTTGCGGAAGAAAATTATATACATATGTATTCAAGACTTGACGGTTTTCTGGCATTTTTTCCTCAATCACAACTTAGAATATTAAAAAAGCCATTTCATATTGTTTTATTTTGTTTTGTTGTTTTTCCGACAGGGTGAATAATTGATGTATTTTTCGTCATCTCTCTCAGAACGAAAATCGACACTGATGATGGCACAACGCCGAAACCGGTTTGTCTCAAAACCAAATTTGACAAGGGATGACGAAAAATCGTTCAAATATACACCATTTCATATTGATTTTTAAAGAAGTTTCTCATCATAACGGGTCAAATTTAATCTAATTCTAGTTTGGGCTTACCTTAAGTCCTATATTATTAAGAAAAAAGAAAATTTCTTAAAAAAATTCAGAAAACTATGCACGTATTTGAGTTTTGGTACATTTGAATCATTTTCTGGCGGTTTTTTGTTAAACTTGTATTTTTTCACTCCACAAATAGGAAAAAAGCTTAGAACTTAATTGAAAATTTAAGAAAATGAAAAAAGTAATAATAAGAAATATTCATATATTTTAGAGACAAAAAATAACTGTTATTTGAAATTTCTTTATCAAAAACGTTTCTCGAGTTCTTAAATGTATTCAAAACGTTGCTTTATAAGAGCTATTTGTCAACGTTTATTTTAATTTTTGGAAATAAAGGGTGTTTTTTTAGGGGTATCCAAATGCGGCAATTTTGCTTGTTGACGTAGCCATTCAACCAAAAATGAGCCTCATCACTGAACAAAATTTTGCGATGAAAATCAGCATCGAAATCAATCTCATTTTCGGCCCATACACCAAAATCACGACGCATTGCATGGTCTCGCGGCTTTAATTCTTGCACAAGCTGGATCTTGTAAGGTCGCAAGCCAAGATCTTTGCGCAAAATCTTCCATAAAGTTGATGGACAAAGCTCCAATTGCTGTGCACGGTGGCGAATCGATTCATTCGGGTCCTCTTCAACACTTTGCTCTACAGCGGCAATTGTTTCTTCGGTGCGCACTGTTCGACGTCTCTGCGGATGCGTATTATCACATAGAGTAAACGTAGTGCGAAAACGATCCATGGTTAACCGAATTAATTGCTCTGATGGACGATTATGTCGACCATAAAATGGACGGAGCTCACGGTAAACTTCGCGAACTGAACCATTATTTTCGAAATAAATTTGCACGATTTGCAAGCGTTGTTCTTTTGTCAACCTGTTCATGATGAAATGGCAAACCAAACTGAACATAAATGACATTAGAGTTGCCAGATTTGACCACAAAATGCCAGTTTTATCTCTATTCGAAAAAGAAACCTGTAAAAAAAACACCCTGTAATAGTTATTTGATAACTTCTATTTTTTACATTGCTGGATGACTGTTATGAATGAGAAATATTTTTTTTCGTTGACAAAAAAATTTGAATTGGAAAAAAGCAACACTACCAGCCGCCGTTATATGCTCTCACTGCTCTCATAGTTTGCTGCACTTATTGTGTCGTTTAGAGACGGGTACTAATCTTGGCTGTTAGGTCTTTGTATTGCATTCGAACAATTAAAACTTTGACGCATCTATCACAACGTGGTAGATATGGCTGTGTGTTTTACGATAGAGGGACAGACATGCAGCCTGCAATTTTCCAGCAAATTCTTGGGTTTCCTGAGTACAGCATAAGTTGTATATAGTTTTGGAAAAGGGGGCAGTGCCATGCTCAAAGGCTATACAAATTTTAATCCGACTAAACTGAACACCATGGGTGGTAAAGAGGGTCGATCGGGAGGGAGATCGACTTCGCCGGTGCCTGAAACATGATCATATCCACCAGCAGGATTTTGCACAAAGATCCACCAGGCAACATAGCTGTCCTCCGATCGAAAATCACGTGTCCAGATCTTCTACCACGTTCTGATAAATGGACGGCATGCCTTCAGTGTCAAACGACGAAACAGGTGCAGCAAGAAATGTATGAAGTTTATATATTTAAGTTTCACTGGAAACTCAAAACTTAAAATTTCCAAACTCCTAAAACGCTATAAAATTTAGAATCGTTGTATATAAACCCACAATACAAAAAAGCACATCGAAGAAATTATAACCTGCAAATTCTGTGTGTTTATTAACCGAGATACATCTAATTTAGTACATCTTTCTGTAATTTCACACATTTTGACATCCCACTCATAATTTCCGATGTACGCACTTTAGCATTCTTCCAAATCTACCTTGAGTCATAGCTCCCAGAATCCTTAATTGCTGATCCTTTTGAGGAGTTATGTTTCCATTGCATGGAATTTTTTTGCGTAATTCCTCTTTGCTTATTGTTCACTCACAATTACTTGTGAAGTGGGAGAGCTATACAAGATTGCATGTTCAACAAGCGAAACGTAGAATTTCAACGTAATTCTACCATAGCAATGCGTTTCGGAAGTATTTAAATATAAAGGTATTTACTGTGAAATTTATCAATGGAACTCATATATAAATGAAGTGGAGCAGGTGAATGTGGGTATGTGAGCGTATATGACAACATAAGATTATAGAAACAGAAAGGTAGCTAAGTGTAGGAAGTTTGCACAATTAATATGCTGGTTGTATAAGCTTATTAACGTAGTTATTTAAGAGGATCTCGTAATATAATAACAATTTAATAAATTCTACTTTTTGTTCTCCGAGGCTTTGCTTCTGGTTTCACACAATCCGCTTTGCGGGGAGGGATTTCTTTTGAAACATTGTATAGCAAGCCGCTTTTTCAAGGGAGACGACTGCACCTCATGGTGAACATACGCTGGTGATGAAGTCCCCTGGCAAGCCCTTAAACCACGCAATTCTGAGTGTCTTTGCCAGGTTGTCGCCTTCTCACGTTTAGTGGCTATCCAGAGAAAACGTGGAAGCAAGCGTCCGGACGTTAGCTGCTTGATCCGCATGCAGAAAAATCGCTCTGGCCATTGTGAATGGCGATCTGAAGCTTTCCCCACTTTCGTGGGCTTCTTCACATGGCCCCACAATCCACGCCACTGTTGGCAGCCATAAGTTTGAAATAGTAAAGGACTTCCTTTACCTGGGAACCAGCATTTACGCCAACAACAATGTCATCTGAGAAATCCAGCGAAGAATTATCCTTGCCAATAAATGTTACTTTGGATTGAGTATTAAATTGAGAAGCAAAGTCCTCTCTCGACGAACAAAAACCACGCTCTACAAGTCGCTCATAATACCTGTCCTGCAATATGGAGCAGAAGCATGGATGATGAAAGCCGCAGATGAGTCGGCTCTTGGAGTATTCGAGAGAAAGGTTCTTTGAAAGATTTATGGGCCTCTAAGCGATGCCGATGGTATTTACCGAAGAAGATTTAATCATGAGTTGTACAGGCATCGGCATTGTCCAACGAATTAAAACCCATCCGCTACGTTGGCTTGGCCATGTAGTGCGAATGGAAGAAGATGCTCCGACCCGGAAGGTATTCTTGTCGGAACCCACCTATGGAAGTAAAGGAATAGAGAGACCCCCACTCCGTTGGAAAAATCAAGTGGAGAAAAATCTGTTATCCCTTGGCGTTTCTAATTGGTGTAAACTGACAAAGGATAGAATGAGGTGGCGCGCTTTGTTGGAAGGTTAAAATATTTTCTCTTCTTCTTTAAATGGTCATCTAACCGCCTGGGCGATTTTGACCGTCCGACATAGCTCGCCAGTCGTTTCGTCGTTGCGCCAACTGGCGCCAATTGGAAACACCGCGGGATCGCAAATCGGTCTCCACTTGGTCCTTCCATCGGAGTGGTGGTCTCCCTCTTCCTCTGCTTCCACCGGCGGGTGCCGATAAGAATACCTTCTGGGCTGGAGCATCTTCGCTCATTCGCACTACGTGGCCTAGCCAGCGAAGCCGCTGTGTTTTAATTCGCTGAACTATGTCGGCGTCTGCGTAAATTTCATACAACTCATCATCAAAATATTTTAGACAGTTAAACAAATATCAATTAAGGGCTGTTGACCTATATATGTATGTATGCACTCTTGATACTCAGCTGAGCATAGAATGGAAAATATATTAATTTTCTTCGCATAAAAGTATGAAACAAGATAGATATAGCTTTTGTACATCAAAAAAAATATATCCTGGAAAAATATATTTATATAGTCGACCTTTTTTCACTAAGCCATAACGAAAACAAATAATCCTTAACAACTTCTCTGTGCAATGAGCCGGATTTAACTCACGCGAACGTATTTAAATAAGGTATATGAGTCATATGTGACTCATTTATGTATTCAAGTTGTGGCATATTTATTTGTATGGGTATGCAATAAAAACATAATATGGGTACAGGGAGGTTTTTAAGTTTCACATGCAGTTTCATATAAATTAGTGACTTACAGTAATTGTAGTTATTAAATGTGTCAATCGATAGATAAATGTATGATGCATAGCTCATAAGGATGAAATAGCTCCAAGTTTGTAGTTAAAGCTCACAACTGAGTATATTATGTTCGGTTACACCCGACCTATGCATTTGTACAAGTAACATGCCAAGCGCAAAATTTTTCTTAAAAACTGCAAAGTTCAATCTCTCACAACAATACATGGTAAAAGTAATAACAAAATACCAAATTTATATTGCACATATCAAACTTACATAAATACTTGCTTTCGCACATGCATACAAGAGGTAATCGTTTGCTCTAACTAACTATTTACCTTAACTTGCAACATCATTTTTTTCCTCCATTTGCAATGCTACTCAGGCGCTTACTCAATTTTTCTTCTTTCTGGAAGTTTGGAGTTTGCGTGCAGAAGGTTTCGTTTTAAAATACATATCAACGGTGACAGTGCATAACCGCCGAACGAACAAATGCAAAACCGCGTAAGTGTTGCAATATAAAAAGAGAAATGGTAAATGACCAGGCGCTGGGCGTGTTATAGTGGCTATAGTGCTGGTCTACCTTATCAAAGGTCCCAGACGTAAGCCCCAAGGTAGCTGAAAGCAGAATTCTTCAGAAAATGTGTTCAATACAGATTTACTTTTAGCCATTGTTTTACAGAGTGTAACTCCAGCGAATGCCGTTCAGAGTCGGTGTCGACGAATTGTAAGAAAAACAAACAAAAAAATTGGAAGCTTCCTCTGACGTCCAGCGAAAATTGTTATTTATTTAATTCTGTCTACAGATTCAACAAATAAATATCACAAACCTAATTTAACATATTTTTGATGTCGAAATATATGCGATTCCGAACAATACAGTGTAGGATCACTGAGTGGCGCAGCAGCACTGCAGAACTATGGCTATTATTTGTAGATTAAGCGTTTCGAATAAGCAGCTATGACTTCATGGTTTAAGAGGACAGGTACCAAAGCCAACTTCTCATTAGAACAATTTATTAATTTAACGATGGTGTTGAAATCTTTTCAAAAGTTTCACCATGAACAAAACACCAAGCTTTTCTTGGCAACTTTGTAATGCGCTGTTGTTGATGTTTTAGACTGTTGCAATAGGCAGCAGGATTCCTTCAGTCTCT
The DNA here is from genome assembly GCA_949987695.1 of Merzomyia westermanni. Lineage (NCBI taxonomy): Eukaryota > Metazoa > Arthropoda > Insecta > Diptera > Tephritidae > Merzomyia > Merzomyia westermanni. The sequence goes on from OX465291.1 coordinate 27,812,926, forward strand.
CAACGCGAAAAAATAGTTCTTGCGAAGATTTCATTTAGTCAGAATGAGTTTGAAAACGATGTTTCCACAGTAATGAAGTGTATTCCAAAACAGGACTTACACACTACGTGTAAGCGTTTTGGTAGTATAAGAGCTATTGAATTCCTTAAACCAACGTTAAATAAAAGCCAACACCTTTATTTACATTTAAGTCAAGGCAAGTCTGACTGTCTCATAAGTAATAACGGCCCATTTCAACTTTTGTTTATGTTCCTATTTAATTGTCTAATTTGCTATACACAGGTACTTTTTTGGTTATCCTTATTCAAGGCTCATATCAGAAAAGTCCTTAAAGATAGTTTGCGATGTATCCATCCTACCTTCCGGAGTTGCAGGCTTATATAGAAATATTACACTTTTATCTAAAACATATACAAAAGTTTGCCTTTTTCGATCTATTGTCCAAAGCATTTAAGTTTTTTATATCAACTTCTTGGAAATACAACCTGGGGTATTCAGTAGAAAACTACAGATTATACCATGACTGTTAAGAGTTCAGGTTCGTAAATAAAATAAAATAAAATAATTCTTTAAACGTATATTGGGAACTGACTCGGGATAATTTTTGGTGCCTTTGTCTGTGGTGGTTCTTTATTTGTCGGTTCTAAAGTTGTATAGCGATAAGTGAATGTCTTAAATTCACCCTAATGAAACCAAAATATAATAAGTCTTGCAATAATATTTAAAATTGAATCAATTCTTATGGCTTCAACTTTATTTACATGAGAAAGTACTTTTATTTTAACGAACTAGCTAAAACATACACAGTTTTTCATTTCAGACACATTTTATGGAACTATGTATCCTTGGTTTTTCATTAGTGCCGTTGTTTGGCATCCTATTGTATAAAAAAACAAATTTTCGGTATTATCGAATGGAGCTTGTTCCCCTGAGGCCCTAGTGATTAAATCTCGGTTTTGACACAAATGTCACTTAAGTGGTTTTGCAGTGTCAACTACGATATGTATGTATGTATATCTGTACGTAGATATAGTTTAACAGCTTCTTCTTGTGTAGCTAATAAAATTTGTTATTGTTTGTCATGATGTCACCTGTGCTACTCTTGTCAACATGACGAAGAATTTAACGTTTTCTAATTCTATCAACAGCATTTCGTCATTTTCATAGTCATGAAATTGTTGTATGTAAAACGTACGTGCAAGGAGGAGATGTTGAAATTGCATGTTGCACAGTCACTGAGATGTATGTATGAGCATAAAAATTCCAAAATACACACACATATACAAAAGTGCGAACTATATATAAGGGTTGTTAGTAAATATAAATATTTTACGCAAACTAAAAATTTTGCATATTTCTGTTATGGTGTGTGGTGTTCTTTTCTCATGGTGCAGTGCAATTCGAATATAATAATAAGTACTTTGGTATCATATACCACCGCAGAGATAAAGTTCCTTTTCCAATTGATACTGCTTTTGATTTTTGCAAATTAAATTGCTAACGGAAAAATCAAGGGTCAATCCGAAAAGCAAAAAAAAAGGAAAAGGGTAAAAAAAGAAATGGGAAAGACAACAGGAAAAATAAAAGGAAAATGAAATGGCAAACCGAAAGGAAAAGAGAAGTAGAAGAGTAGTGGGGAACGAAAAAGATACAATACAAAGGATTAATGGAAGAATAGAGATTAAGAAAGAAATGAGAGAAAAAACACAAAATAAAAATTCAGACGGAAAAACTTAGGACGAGGGAAAAGGCTGAAGGAAAAATGTAAAAATAAATAAAAACAAAAAATGGCGAAAAGAAATGAAAAGCAGCAACGATGTCCAATCGAACACTATAAGCTATAGTTAGTGATAACCGACGATAATTCGAAACACCCAGGGAGCTCAAGTGATCTTCCACCTATTCCACTGCTAAGGAATAATGTATTGCTTAAAACAATTACAGCTCATCGTCACATTTCCGATGCTCCTTGCCCCCAACATAGTCGAACTTGTTTTTTCTTGGAAAATTGCGGTGGAGAACTAAGCCAATATATATAAGCGAAAGCAACACAGACTTAGTTTTAGAACGTTTGATTGTTAATAATGTACAGCAGCGATTTTAATAGACACTAGACGACTATTCAATATGCCGTATATATATTATGCTGTACTTCTTCTCTTGTATGCAGAGTTATACGAAGTTAATAGAGTAGTTGCCACATTGCCCTGATTTAAATAAATGTTTACCTAGATCATTCCTTTTACAAATATATGGTGGCAGTTTTTGATTATAATCAAAAGTGAAAGTGCTTAGCAAACACATTTTGCTAATTTTTACGAGAAAATCCTTAACTACTCTTCTAGTTCTTGAGAATATAATTGTGACAGTTAATCTTTTGGGTCACCCTGGTATGAGCTTTTTTTCCTATTTTTTAAACATGGCACGTAGTTAGATAAATGATATGAGTTTTCCGAGGCACTTCGCATGGCACGCAGGAAATTAAGGAAATTTGTTTTTTCTCCCCGTTTTCCTTTCTTATTAACTCGAAATGCGTATAATAATTCGCAAACATTTGCAGTCGTATGCATGTATGTATATATGTTTTGCTACATAGACTTGAGTAAACGTTTTACATATCTGAAGCAATGTACTACATATGTATGTATATGTTTTTGTGTACCGTCTATATTTGCTTTTGTCTTTTTGACAGTTTGAATGAAATTATATATAAGCTCAAATCAATATCAATTGGAAGTGAAAAGCAAAAAAGATATAAATGACTTTTTGACATTAATTAAATGGCACTTAAATCTCTGGCCACAAACAAAAAAACCACACTCCAGATATAATGGAATTGAGTTATTCCGAGAATAGGGATCTATCCATACAAGCACATACATACATATATAGGTCAACAGCCGTTAAGAGCTATTTGTTTAACCGTCTAAACGATTTTGACCTTTCAACAAAGCACGCCACCTCACTCTATCCTTTGCCAGTTTACACCAATGAGAAACGCCAAGGGATAACAGATTGTTCTCCACTTGGTCTTTCGAGTGGGGGTCTCCCTTCTGAACTGGAGAATCTTCTTCCATTCGCATTACATGGCCAAGCCAATGAAGCCGCTGGGCTTTAGTTCGTTAGACAATGTCGATGTCTGCGTAGAGCTTATACAATTCATCATTAAATCTTCATCGGTAACCACCGTCGACATCGCGTAGGGGCTCATAAATCATTCGAAGAACCTTTATCTCGAATACTCCAAGCGCCAGCTCTCTGCGGCTGACATCGTCCAGGCTTCTGATCCATATTGCAGGACGGGTATTTCGAGCGTGGTTTCTGTTCGTCGAGAGAGAACTTTGCTTCTCGATTGCCTACTCAGTCCAATGTTCTACTCACACAAGTCCATTATAACAAACATTTCAATGGCTTTTGTCCAGGAAATGTAGATCTAATCAACAAAAATCATACCTCAAAACCATAATGTCATATAACAATTCTAACTTTCAAGGCGCTCTTTTGGAAAATAAAAAAATATGACCTTGTCGTAGATAAAATTTTCAGAAACGAAACTCCAAGCCAAATTCCTAAAATAGTCCACACATTCTTTCTTTAGCAGCTGAACTACAAGTTACTCTTGTATGTAACCGTTTTCATTGAAATTTTTTATATAGATAGTGTATTACATTATATGTAAGTGTTTAAGCCTACGAACATACTTGTTTTTTTTTGCGTAACCAATCGAAAGGCATTTTACGTCGTAGTTAAACAAAAATATTTCCAAATATTGTTATTATCTAGGGTTGGCACCTCCTTCCATTATATTTATATTTTGGCATATCCGCTATTTTCCTGAAAACGACTTGACCCACTTGGATGAACTTTTGAACATAGGCAATAGGTACTTTTAAAGCTCTCTTAATTAACCCTGGAAAGCTAACCTTCGCTCACTCCCTCTAAAACCTAACCATTCGTCGATTCGACGAACGTTCTTTAAAATACTTATTTCTAATGCAGTTATTTAATATTTGGTTCGATTTATTGTTTGCACATGTGTACCAGTTTTGAATCCTCAAAATAAAATATTTTTTTTAATAATTTCGAACAATGCGGATATATTTTTTAAATCTTTTAGAAAGGCAGTCTTAAAAAGAGATAGACAATTTTCAAAAGCATATTCGTCGAATCGACGAAGGTTACGTTTCCAGGGTTAAGCGTTGCCACTAGTAAAGTTTTACATACAGGGTGGCTGATGAATTTTGCTACATTAAGAAACTCAAATAATTTTTTTTTTCAGAATTGGAATTCATTTTTCTTTTATTCATGTTAAAGCTCATTAAATTTTATTAAATATAGCTCAATTAGTTTTAAAAATAATGGAATTTAAATACCCCCCCTGCTCGTCGATGCATGTGCGGCATCTTACCAAAAAGTTGTTCATTACTGCTTGTAAAGTTGAGACAGGAATAGCCGCAATTGTTTCTCGAATGGATTGCCTTAGTTCATTCAAATTTGTTGGTTTTGCTTTGAAGACTTCCTGTTTGCAATAACCCCACAAGAAAAAGTCAGGTGCAGTAAGGTCAGGCGACCTGGGTGGCCAACGGAATGTGGAGTTTCTGGATATCAGCTTATTGGGAAATTTTCGTCGCAATTCTGTCATAACAGGTTGGGCTATATGAGGAGCTGCACCATCTTGCTGAAACCACACAGAGTTGAAAGAAATTCTCATTCGGCGTAATTCTGGATAGAAAAACTCTCTCAACATGCTCAAGTAACGGTCTCCAGTAACCGTAACGGTGTGGCCGTTTTCTTCGAAGAAGTAGGGCCCGACAATGCGTGATGAAACTGCACACCACACTGTGACACGAAGTGGATGCAATTCCGTCTCATGGAGTATCTGTGGGTTAGAAGCACTCCATATTCGACAATTTTGTTTGTTTATGTTGCCGTTTAAATCGAAATGGGCCTCGTCAGACATGAAAAGACAGTTCAACATGTTTCCATCCTCTTCCATCATTTGAAGCATCTTCTGGCAAAATTCCAAGCGAATCGGCAAGTCTGCAGCGTTCAATTTGTTGGCCATTTGAATTTTATATGGGAATAAGTCCAAATCTTTGTGCATAATTGACTGTAATGACTGTCTGCTTACACCCATTTGAGCAGATAAGCTTCTTGTCGAAACACGTGGATTGTTTCCTCCGTTCTAACTGAAGGGTTTCGATGGTAAGGTCTTCTGTTGACTGTCCCATGCTCGGCAAAATTGTTTACAAGTCTTATTATGGTCCATCTGCTCGGAGGATTGCCGCCAAACGTGCGCCTATACTCTCTTTGAACCGAAACTACGGACTCCAGTGCGTGATAGCGGCGGACAATCCAAATTCTTGTTTCAGTGTCCCAGTTATCCATTTTTGTTAAATGTAAAAGTCAATCTGCAAAATAAAAAATAAATTAACCAGATTCATTAAATAGAAAAAAAGTTATTTAATTTTTTTTTGGTAGCGGCTTTCATTAGCCACCCTGTAGTTGTCAACTATTTTAAATTTTCAAAAATTTAGTGAGATATGCTAATTGGGTATCAAACGAAATATATTTTACTTAGTATTTTACAAAAAATATTCCCAGATAGGATAACAAGCTAGAGTTGTCACCTAATTATATTTTGTATTTTTTTTGATGTACGCTATTATCTCTAAAACGTGCTTACACCTTTCTATAAAATTTCATATAAATATTCCTAAAAAATATCTTAATAATGTAGGCTCTCTTACAAAAGAGTTAACACTTATTAGGTATTCAGAAACGAGTTTAAAGAAAAAAGAAAAAAAGATATCGCAATGTGAATATCATACGAATGGTATTTCATACAGTATTTAACAAAAATATTTCGAGGTAAGCCTACCACCGAATTAATCAATTCACACGGTTAGCACAAAAATAAAAATTACCAGAAGGTCTTTACTAATTAGTGTCGACAACAAACGAGATTATATATCTACCTTTAAAAATGTCAAACAAATCTCCGTTTGCAGAAACTGGCTAATAATACGATTATGTTGTTGGTATGAACCAGAAAAGATGAGTCAGCACCGAAATTTGAAAAAAAAAAAACGTCCACCTACCGCGCAAGGTGGGAAGGTCAACCACAATTATTGAGTTTATTCTATTTTGGTCCTGAAATATTTAAGTTTTCAGTTTACTTTTCCTTCTTAAAACTTAAGCTATTCCCGATCTGTCAGCAGTTGGGATGGATCTGATTTGCGCTATCACTCAAACCTTTGTAATTGGCTGCTTTTCATTATGAATAATAATGAAATATTTTGATATCTTTTGCTGCTGGCAATATAGCTGGTATATGTCATTAACAGAATATTTGAAATTTCATCCTTCTAAGAGCTAGCTGACCTTGCTGGAAAATATACTTTTAACTTTAACATTTTGTTTAAGTTTCTGGTTACTAACTTCAACTTTCGAGACAAAAAACAATACTCCGCTCGTAACTAGTTCTTAGCGAGTTTAAAAATGCCAACCGAGAACCAGATTTATTTGTTCATGGTAGGCTGAGTGAAAGCTCAGTTTGGTTATCTTATAATTTGGCTTTCAATGTCCTTACTCAGAACTCGGTTTTCAGAATGTTTTTTCAAAACAGTTATTAAGTAAAATGTATGGTACAGTTCAGTACTAATGTTTTTTTACACAATAAGTTCCAAATCCACTAAAAAGGGGACCCTTATTCGTAATAAAGATTTTTCCTACAGGTTAACAAGGTTCCATAAATTTCACAAATATTCAAACATCCCTCATCATCCCCAATGCATATTGGTTAAGTTTGTTTTCTGGCATCACTACATTATTGAATTTGATAACATTTATAGCGGTTGCTCTAATTTAATTTGTTTAAATTTTCTCCACTTTTTGCTATATAATCGCTATATATTTGAATTGTTAATTTTGCTTTGCTCATCTTTTTTCCTACCAAATGGTCTCGTATCTACGTATATACAGATTGATTTTACAAAATGATTTTCACTTATAGCCTTTTGAGCAAATTTAATTATTTCATTTCATTCATTATGCGGCCACAAAGCAAAGGTAGAAAATAGAATTTGAAATAAAATAACCTTAAAATAAATCGAGAATGGTATGCAACAAAAAATTTACCGCCGCAATTGCGATTTTATAATTTTCAATTTAAAATTCAGGATTTTAGAATTGCAAAGCATTTTATAAAGAAATATATATGTGTATATTATTCTTAGTGATGTGCCGATATGAGTAACTATCATTACATAGCCGTGAGTTTTTTTTTTTTTTGTAGTCGCTTACCTCTTAACAGTACAAGCATAGGTATCTAGTACCTGGGTTATGAATCGAACTCGCTGGTCAGTTATCGCTTCCCGTCTTTTTTTTCTTTGCTTTGTTAAATAAAGAAAAAAAAATTCTTGCCAAAATTTACCCACTTTGCGTTCCCTTATAAAAAAGTTTACTAAGAATCGCCCAGTTGCCAAATGTTCATGAATATTGCGTCCCGCTTATAAAGTGGCAACAGTTATCGCTTCACGCCCTTTATTGCTTTGTTGATTTCAAACAAATTTTTGTGAGTTTTGCCTAAATTTGCCATTTTGCGTTCCCTTATTGTCGAATGTTAATGAATATTGCGTTCCGCATAAAAAATTGTGCAATACAAAATATCATTTTGACTGACAGTGATTAATCAAACTAGTCGGTATGTAGTCAGAAAAAGACCAAATTTGAACAAACATAAATAAAACAAAAACCGTAACCCTTTGTATGGTTGAATATACTAAAACTCAATTTTTGTATAACCAAAGCTAAGCAATTGACGGAGTTCTCATTATTTTTCACTAACATTCTGAACTAACCTTTAAATCATTGACAGTTTTCTAATTTCTGTAGAAAAGCACAACTCTTTTTTAAGTGTAAACATCTTTGGGCTCGGTAGGGACTGTCCAGAAAAGTAACGCTTCGCTGCCTGCAAGCGTGCCTCTGCCGGCGGTTGTAATTATGCTTCTGGTTGTGCCTTGTGTATAGAAATCTTGTTTATCTGTTTTGCTGATATGTATTTGTGTGTATGCAAGTGCTTCGCTGACTGTTAGAATTTAGTAATCGTGCCTAAACACGATGAGTGCTATCAATCGGAAAAAGGCAAAAGCAACTGCGTTTATCATTAATATACAAAGTGTTTACAAAAACAAAATAAGTGATTATTCATGTCACTGGACGAGGTCTAATTGAGTTAAATTTATGTACAGGATATGAGTACTTGGTACTCACGGTTTTTTTTGCTGGCACACTCTAATGTACATAAATATTTTGTTTGCTTTTTGTCGGTTTATTTCCTGACAAAGTTTAAAATTAATTTTATTTTTGCCAAAGGCTGTAATAAATTTAATTATCACCAGCAATGCTTGAATGAATGAAAAGGTAAGATACGTAAGTATAAAAGGGATCAATCGACTGTTTAAATTTTTTTCTTATCTTTAATATATTTTGCAGGTATTTGAAAAAGTTGGGCGCAACAGCTGTTAATATGTTTTAAGCAAACTTTTTTTATTTAAACATAGAAAGATAGTTCATGCTTCCTTTCCGCTTTTTCAAATTCAAATTGGAAAATGACACGTTCGTGCTACACAGAGATGTTAAAAGTAACACGTTAATAACAAATATGTTTAATGAAAGAGAAACAACAAACCACAGGTTACTTTATTTTAGTGCCTAGCTAGCACAGCAGCAAGAACATAATTTATCTGTCAGCGCGCATATACAAGCAGCGCTACACTAAAACCAATGACACCTTTGATTTACTGCAAGCATTGAATATTCTAGGGGTGGTTTGGTGATTTAATATAAAAAGGAAGTGACCTTATATATGATGGAAATAGGGAGAGTTTAAGGAAGACACAGATGTAGGAAGTTACAATAGAAGAAGGAGAGAAGAAAGACAACAGGAAAAAGATGAGGAAAGTAAGGGAAAGAAAAGGGGGGAATTGAAGTTAATTCGAATTTTTACGAGAAAGATTAAGGGGTTCAGAAAGAAGTAGTGAAAGAAGAATTAGTAAATGTGTCCTCGAATGGGAAAAGTCAATCACTCAGTAAATAATTTTTTTTTACTTATATTCAAAATAACCGAATGAACGATTCAAATATTTTGTTTATTCAGATTCCAATTATTCCCATCATAGTAAAAATAATACAAAACAATAAACTCGCTACAATTAAAGTGAAGACAATGATAAATAATATTACTTTGACTACTATCTCAAATGATAAGTTTACTTACGTGAATCATAGAGTTATTAGATAAACAAAATATGAATTTTCTGCTTTGATTTCTCTTCTTTGACACAAAGGATTTTCTTGCCATATTTTGGCAACTCTCAACTAAAATAGCAATTAGAAATAAATATTCGAATAGGATAAAAAGGAACCCAAATTAAGGCCAGATTTCCTGCTGTGTTCTTAGACGGCTTGAAACGATATGGTAACGTTGACGGTGAAGAAAAGCCACCCCTTAAGAAGAAGGCCGCAGGGCCAAGCTCACTGCCGTTGAAGAAAATTTCATATCATTGCTCTCAGAAAACAAATACTCCCCTACAAATAACTTTAGTTAAAAATATTCCGCTTTGATGCTGACTAATTAAAAGGAAATCTCTCAATAACACCCTACTATTTGTTTACTCTTATGAATGTGTTTACCCTTCGAAAATAAGTTTTTCATTGGACTCATCCTTATTTGCACACGATAAGTGGCATATCAATTACAATCCTTCTGCAAACCTACCAAATCGTTATTTTTCTGCCCACCGCCATATCTCTACTTTAGAAACATACTGCTGTAATTGTAATAAATTTCTAATAATTTCTACAAGACCTCATTTCTTCACCTGTGAAATAGTGATGGGTAGAAAATCACACAATCATAATGATCTCAAAGAAAAATGAAATATTGATTGCTTAAGCCAAGAAATTTATAATAGACACGAAAGCCATAAATCGCTCATCGATGAAGTATTTACAGAGTTCGACTTATTTTTAGATAAGGCTTATTCAAGTTAAGGTAATGTAGTATCTGGGATTAAAATTAATGTAATGAAAATTTCAGAGTAAACAAACAAAGGCAAGAGTAACCTACGTAGCACGATTCGGTGCAGATAATTTGTTGTTTAACTTTAATCAGAGTATAGTTTATGTGCTAAGAAATAAAGCAGTTGCGTTGAAAGCTTGAGGTAAAAAAAATTAAGTAAATTTACTTAGAACTGATTAAAGCAGTTTCATACTGAATTGTTATTAAGCTAATAACAAATTGAGAAAGAGTAGTTATAGTTTGAGAAGAGTATAGAGTGAAATGAAACTCTTTCAAAATAACGCCTCGTCTTCGAATTTGGTTTAAGTCTTTAAAAGTAATAAAGGTTTGCTTTTCGTTCCGATACAAATACAACTAGGCAGCCTTCGACACCTAGGCTGGCTTAAATATTTAACTGAGAACATACAAATAATAGTCCATAAAAGCTATACAATGAAGGTCTATAGTAGGATATCTTCAGCTAGACCATGTAATGCTAATTAAATACGATAATATTATTATATCGCCTCACAAAGGTAGAAGCAGAGAAGAGGGAGCATGTGAACAACAATTTGAGATTAATTACTGCCTCCAATTGGCGGAAGTTGGTAAAACAGTGTGAGTAAGTTATGGCAGTCACTGTTAAGTCAGTTGGGTAACTTTTCCTCGCAAAGTACTATAACCAAGCGTCCAGTCGAATTTCTTGCATTTAAGAAGCAATGTTTCGAATAGGGTGCGGATTCGCAAGGTCGAAAAATTGGAAGGCTCAAACTCACGAAAAATCAAACGAAATATTTGGATAACAAACTGGAATCTTTATTTCATTAAGAATAAAAATACAAACCGATTTCAATCAATTTCTGTGACTAAATTGGTTCGATTTCGATAGGAAAAAATTTAAGATTTCCAAACTGTTACGATTCTGATTCTATTACTTGGTTTCTCTGCCCTTACTTTGATCTTTCGGTGAATTGACGTGTCGTTCAATAGATCTACAGATGCCTGTTGACAACTCAGTTAAATAGTGGCCCATATTTTATTGTAAGTTCCAGAAGACCACCGTGATTGTGAGGTCTTCCCTGAATGAAACATATATTCATCTGAGTTTTGATAGCACTACCCTATGTTTGTCGTGGCTCATACTGATGAGAAATGTTTGCCGAGTATGAAAAATATACCCTATCTTATGGCATTGTACTGTCTTTTGCGACGCGAATTGTTTGACCATGGGTTGGACAAAGTAATTGTTGGACTTGACAGTGCCAACTAACATGAAGAAAAGCAAGAGATTACAATACACTACAGCTTGTGGCACCGCATGCAGGACACTGCTGGTGATATGTTTTTCCAGCGATTCATGCTAGTGGTCTTCTAGCCGTAAGTAAACATAATTGTGAGGCGAATTATTTCATTCGTCAAGAGCTACTGGTGAAACCCACTGGTGGGTAGGTGATGTGTAGTTTATACCTCCTGCTGAAATTTTTGATGTGTAAAATCTTCTGTCTCGGTAGGGGCTGTCCGCGTCGCTGCCTGAAACCGTGATTCTCCCGCTGCTTGAAACTGCGTCTCTGTCTGTGCCTTGTTGTTGATATTGGTTCTATGCATATCCGAGTTTGAAGTGCACAATTATTACTGATGCATCGCTTTCCTTGCTGTTGTTTGCATTTTATTCCTAGGAAATCGAAACATAATGAACGTGTTTTCGAAATAGTACTACAACTTTAGCCTGTATTTGTTTGTTGCTTTCAATTTTTACTCTAATTAAAAATAATAATAATTAATTAAGAATTATTATCACCTGGTCTTGAGCTCGTTAAAAATTATAAAAAAATATTTAATAAAATAAAATAAAATAAAATTTAAAAAAATAAAATAAAATAAAATAAAATAAAAAAATTCATAAAATAAAATAAAATAAAATAGAATGAAATGAAATGAAATAAAATAAAATACTATAAAGTAAAATAAAATAAAGTAAAGCAAAATAAAATAAATTAAATTAAAGTAAAAAAATAAATAAAATAAAATAAAATCAATGTAATAAAATAAAATAAAATAAAATAAAATAAAATAAAATAAAATAAAATAAAATAAAATAAAATAAAATAAAATAAAATAAAATAAAATAAAATAAAATAAAATAAAATAAAATACTATAAAGTAAAATAAAATAAAATAAAGCAAAATAAAATAAACTAAATTAAAATAAAATAAAATAAAGTAAACTAAAGTAACAAAAAAAAAAAAAATAAAATAAAATCAATGTAATAAAATAAAATAAAATTAAATAAAATAAAATAAAATAAATAAAATAAAATAAAATAAAATAAAATAAAATAAAACAAAATAAAATAAATTAAATTACAATAAAAAAATAAATAAAAAAAAAATAAAATCAATGTAATAAAATAAAATATAAAAAAATAAAATAAAATAAAAAAAAAATAATAAAATAAAATCAATTTAATAAAGCAAAATAAAATAAAATAAAACAAAGGTACATTTAATTAAATTAAATTAAATTAAATTATTAAAGGTAATTCCTTAACGGGAAAGAAAGGAAAGGAAGCAGGAAAATATAAAATATAATGCAATAAAATAAATTAAAAATAGAGACTGTTGAAAGAAGAGAAAATCAAATAAAATAAAAAGAAATTAAAGTAAGGGAACAGAATAGAAGAGAAGAGAAAGAAGGCCAAGAGAAGAGTAGCTAATAACTAAGATAAAATAAAGTTTTGTGGTTGAAATTCAACTGGGCGAGATCTAACTTAATTAATTTATGGTCATGATACACATGTTTACACATCAAGCTCCACGAGCACTCGGTACTAAAGCTTTTTTTAATCTTTTTTTTCTACTTTTTTATTTCTAAATACTCTTAAGCCCTCAAAACACCACTTGACACTTAACACCAACTTTTGTATCTTATACAACCAACCATTGAACCGACAATCATTATGGGTCGCTGGTGTTATCAAATATAATTGCTTGTTAAACTCGCTCGTAAAAAGTTTATCCACGTATTGCCTATGGAGCGGCTGTAGGCGTTGGAGTAAGCTAATTTCCCACTTGCACAATTTTATATAGCAGCGGCGCTTGTAAGATGAACTGCTAAAAGTGCCCTGCACTTGGTGTCGGTTGAATGTTAAGTACCACTTAGCACGCATCTAAACTGATAACAACAACAACAAAGCGGAAATAAATATAAAACACAAAGTGAACGAACAACAAATTCCACACTCACTCTGCTGAATAAGAGAAGCAATAAATTTTGCTACAAAAACAAATCAGCCAGTACTCGCTTTCACGTTAAAAATGAAAATCTGCGCGCCCGAAAAATCCTTACGCAGCACATCACAGCTTAAGCATGTAAACAGGCAACAGATACAAACAAACAAACAAACCATAATCGCTAATGTAAATCAAAAGGAAGCTATGTTCGACTCAACAGGCGCGCCATGCACACAACAACCCAAGGATACTTTCATTTTAACTTTTACTTTAACTTTTACTTTGGATTTCACTTTCGTTTTAATTGTCTTACCTGAAAGTCAGGCGCGAAAAACCAAAAAGAAAATTGATCGTCTTACGCAACAGCGCTTCCCGCATTTTGTTTTTATACACAGAAACAAATGAATAGGATATGCCAGATTTTCATTTGATTTCCAAGCTTAGCTACTTTCAATTTATTCACTTCATTCACGCCTTGAAATATGTAACATAAAAGTGGTTTATGGAGAAAAAAAAGAAACAAAAAAAAGAAAAAAAAAAAACGACGCAAACAAAAGCAAGACATTGAAAATCGTAGCGACAATCATAAAGTGAGGGAAGCGCTCACAGAAGAGCAAGTACAGTCACGTAGCGTATATAAAGTGAAAAGCGTTCAGGTGCATTACTAATAGCATTTGTAGCGAAACAAAAATTTTTTGTGCTTGCGAGCTATTTATGAAATATTGCTATTGAGGTCGTACTTATAAGTATTCGCCAACATTTCTATGCTTAGCTTAACTTTACAATTTCATTGTGTAACAGTAGGCACTCAATTTGCATGATTAAACTTTTTCATTTTTAAAATAAAAGTGCATTGAATAGGAATAAGGCTATATCATTTATTATATGATGAGTTATCGATTTTTATATAAATAAGAGCCATGTGTAAAGCCTTACGCGTTATAGAAGTTAAACTTCTTATATTATGCATTTATATAATGAAATTCTTATACCCCCATGTCTACATTATGATATTAAAGGGAAGTAGAATGCGGGCTTCACTCATCAGAAGCTAAAAATAAAGTTTTTAAAAATTGTGTCTGTATGTCTATATGGTTGTGCTTAACGCTAAGATTCATATCATTTAATCAATAAAGTACTTTTCTTTAAAATTAATCAGACATTTTATTTGCAAAAAAAAAAGATATCAGCAGAAAATTTTGAAATTAAATTCAGCTTCCGAAAGTACGGATTCTAAATGCATGTGAAATTTTCGCACTGGATCTAAACTAATATGTAGTTTAATTTTCATAAATAAGTATATTGTTTAGATGTAGAATAAAATAATTCGTTTGAAAATGTCAAATACTAAAATAAATGAAGCTGTTGGGCAAGTATATTTGTTATAGCTTTTCTAGTTTGCATTATACCAGTGACACAAACTTTTTTTTTTCAAACTAGAATTTTATTCTTTTTTCTAATAAATACGCGACGCTATCGGCATAGGCCTTCTTTTGGAAAGAAAAACCAAATAAAAATTCACTTTGGCTGTTATTACCAAGCAGAAATATTAGCTGAAAAACAGTACTAGTTAGACTTGCACTTACTTACTTTTATTATGAAAATAGAATTCCAACAACGCATTTTGTACTGTACACACATACAGTGTGCGACAAGACATAATCACACAAATTCCATTTAAAATATTTTACTCAAAAAAATAGTAAGTACAAGTTTTATAATGTTTAGTCCTTTTTATTCAGGAAGAAAACATATTAGATATCATAAATTTGAATAAATAGTTTTCGAGCTCATGCGAAAAGTTTTGTACAAATAATTCGAGGAACTCAAAATGTATATCAACAAAACTAAAGCACCATCAAATATATATGGGGCAAACCCGGTTTTTTAATTATTTCGTGGCATATCCGCGGATCTTTATAGCAGGCTCACATCGTTTCGGTATTGAGTATATTACTTTAGTAAAACCTCTTAGCAAATAATTTTCCACGCCGGGGCAACTCTCCCAATAGAATGTGTTTGTTGCTGCAATTTTCCTCCAAAGTGAAGTAATCGCTCTTAAAGTCATCACAAATTCTTTCATAAAACTTCTTGTGGAAACAAGAAGAAATATTTTTAGTCCGCTAACAATTGCCCGATCGTTATTACTCGATTTATTTCGTGCACTAGCACCTCCCTCTACGGTGCTAGGAAAACCAATTGAATGGAACCAATTGAATGTAGTACGCTAGCTAAAGCCATTAAACATTTTAAAACATTTTAAAGTAGTACTTCCTGATTTTCTTTGATTAAACTTAAGTCAAATTCTTTCTCGAAGTCCACGAAGTACTTATTTTCAGCAAATCTGTTCGACTTCTACAGACCATCTTACCTCATTTAAAGGCTCAATAAAAGAATGGAACCGTTATTTGAAATATTTCGAAATATATCGTCGCGGCTAATTTGTATCACGCTTACCGCGAATGTATAGTTTTTAGAACACATTTAAGGAATAACAAGACCTACCATGATTTGCTGCTTTAGTTTTGTAGCCCACATTTTTCAGTTAACCTGAAAAGTGCAATTAATTTTTTTTAATGGACCATGAAATCCGTTTTTTTTGTTTCATATTTCAATAAATAATATGTGGCCTTCATCAAGGAAAACAAATACAAAATTTAAAACCTACACATAGTATTTTATTTACACATGTTTAGCAGAGGGACTTTTGGTGCTTTGGTTTTGTCGTACACTGTATGTACTCGTATGTATATCACTGCATTCATACCATGAAAAATTTGAACAAAAGTACATTTAATAAATCCTTTAGAAGTCATGGCGAAACAAAAGAAATGTTAACAAAAGCGTTTTTAATAATATATTTGTGATTTCAAAATGCTTTGTCACATATTTTTTTCTCATTTGCTAAAAAGCTCTTCGTATGCTCAGCTAATAATATAGTGAATCTACATGCCATGACGTATGAGTAACAATATTTGGATCCCAACGTCAAAGCAGTACTCTCGTGACAGAACAAAACCAAGTAACTCCTAGTAACTTTTGAGTCATACAGGATGTTTTTTTTACAGGTTTGTTTTTCGAATAGAGATAAAACTGGCATTTTGTGGTCAAATCTGACAACTCTAATGTCATTTATGTTCAGTTTGGCTTGCCATTTCATCATGAAGAGGTTGACAAAAGAACAACGCTTGCAAATCGTGCAAATTTATTTCGAAAATAATGGTTCAGTTCGCGAAGTTTACCGTGAGCTCCGTCCATTTTATGGTCGACATAATCGTCCATCAGAGCAATTAATTCGGTTAACCATGGATCGTTTTCGCACTACGTTTACTCTATGTGATAATACGCATCCGCAGAGACGTCGAACAGTGCGCACCGAAGAAACAATTGCCGCTGTAGAGCAAAGTGTTGAAGAGGACCCGAATGAATCGATTCGCCACCGTGCACAGCAATTGGAGCTTTGCCCATCAACTTTATGGAAGATTTTGCGCAAAGATCTTGGCTTGCGACCTTACAAGATCCAGCTTGTGCAAGAATTAAAGCCGCGAGACCATGCAATGCGTCGTGATTTTGGTGTATGGGCCGAAAATGAGATTGATTTCGATGCTGATTTTCATCGCAAAATTTTGTTCAGTGATGAGGCTCATTTTTGGTTGAATGGCTACGTCAACAAGCAAAATTGCCGCATTTGGAGTGAAGAGAATCCACATGAGACCCTTGAAACGCCATTACATCCACAAAAACTGACTGTTTGGTGTGCTCTATGGGCTGGTGGAGTCATTGGGCCATACTTCTTCCGCAATAATGCTGGAGAGGCAGCTACCGTTAATGGAGACCGGTATAGAGCCATGATAACCGACTATTTTGTTCCCGAATTGGATGGCATGAATGTGGATGAGTTGTGGTTCCAACAAGACGGCGCTACATGCCACACAGCGCACGTCACAATCGATTTATTGAAGGAAACATTCGATGAGCGCATAATTTCGCGGAATGGACCTGTCAATTGGCCACCAAGGTCGTGTGATTTGACACCATTGGATTATTTTCTTTGGGGATATGTGAAGTCGCTCGTCTACACCAACAAACCAGAAACGTTAGGGGAAGTGGAAGCCAACATTCGTGGCGTTATTGCCGACATACGGCCCCATATGCTCGAAAAAGTGGTTGAAAATTGGACCTGTAGAATTGGCTTTATTCGAGCCAGCCGCGGCGGCCACATGCCCGAAATCATATTTAAGCATTAATGGCATAAAATTATCCTTCCAATACAGCCAAATTGATGGACCTTAAAACGATTTTCTTGTGTTTTATTTCAATTCGAAGTTCTATACCCCTAAAAAAACACCCTTTACAAGTAAATCCCAGCAACTCTTAGTTACTTGGTTTTGTCGTTCTACTTTTACATATGCTTAGTTTAGTTTAGTTTTGAAAGTATTTGAGATAATTTTAATTGCTGGGATGAAGAGAGGGAAGAACTTGACTTCAGCCCAGCATCAGATTACGATCTATCTTGCCAGAGGAGGAAGAGCTTTCAGATACTTCATCTGAAAGTTATGATAGTGAATGTGAATATTTCAGTCTTGAGTCAATGAGTTTATTTTTCCTCAAGAGAAAACCCGCTATCGAGAAGATAAGGAAGGAAAATGTGCTATGTAACCCAAAAAATTTAAAAATAAAGTCTGTAGTTTTCACAAAAAATAATTTTATATGAAAAAAAAAATTGTCAAATTAAAATCAAAGTTGTTTTTAAGTTGCTCGGTTTTGTTCTGACGCAAAAAATTTGTTTGTATTAAAGGGGAAAATCGTATTTTTGCATACTCTGTAACTTTTTATCTTGGTTAATAAATCCGTAACTACGTCAGAAAAGTTGCATACACATGCAAATAAAAAAGTTTGAAATTTTGCATTTTGATAATCATAAAAGTTGTATATTTAAGGTGATATTTGACTTTTGGGCTGCTGCGCGAACCCTTAATTTCCCAACATTTAAAAAAACTAGTTACTTGGTTTTGTTCTGTCACGTTGTACCAAAAAATAATCGAATAAAGCGTACTTACAGACTCATTATGTAAAACGCTGGTTGCGTAGCCACTTCTTCTTATTTAAAGAACAAATTTTATTCTCTTCAAAGTATTAAAATGACATACATAACGAGCGCCTAAGTGTGGTTTATGCTTCCAAAGTTTAATCGCTGCCTCATATACTAAGCTTCAAGCCTAGCGTACGTATCAAAAAACCCGAATAAGAATTAAGAATTTGAAGGTA